>VZTD01005606.1:385874-472152 GCA_013397725.1 Rhagologus leucostigma | reverse complement strand
TCCCTCTGCAGGTGCCTCCCTACCCGTTCTGCCTGCCATAGAGCCCCGGCTGCTTGACGATGGTCCCCCCTCATCCTCCTCCTCCGCCTGGCTGCCTGGTGCACCGTGCCGGGGTGCGGGGAGAAGGGGGCTGCGAGCGCGGCGCTGGTGCTGGCGGCGATGCCACCACGTCTCCATTCAGGAGCCGAAGCAGGGACAGAAGGTGGGCGGTTGGGCTGCCGCGCCGGGAGGAAGACAGTGGTGCCAGGCTGGGATTGGGGTGAGGACAAGTGCTCAAGGGGCTGCTCCCCTTCTCTTTTCCCTTTTCGTCTGCATCCCTCCATCCATCCCCCCCCGCCTCCCCTCCATCGCCGTCGCGGTCACCTTCACCCTCTCGCTGTTTTCCGGAACTGCAGCAACTTTCTGCCATGTGATCCCAAACCCGGCTCCAGCCCTCGCCGCCCCCAGGCAGACGCGGGCGTCTCCGCAGAGCCCCCCACTCGCCGCTGCGCCGCAGCCGCCGCCTCAGCCATGGGCGAGAGATGCGACTACCAGCGCTTGAGCAGCGCCGAGGAGGAGGAAGAAATGCACGGCCCCCTGCCCCACAGCTTCTCGGACAGCACCGGGCAGCGGGCCCTGCGGCTGGGCAGCAGGCGCCCCACACCACCCCCCCGGCAGGACATCGCCCCGGGCGTGCCATGCCGGCGGGTCAGTGGGGGGCAATCGGTAGAGGGGAGCAGCGGGGGGCACCTGGCTGAGCTTGATGGTCCTAGGATGGGCATGGGTTGGCAGCTGCCATGGAGCACAGGGGGTCCCTGCATGGCATCTCCCTTCTGGAATGTGTAGTACCCCACAGCATCCGGGGCAGCATGATACCCGCCCTTGCTCGGCTGTGCTCCCATCCTGACCCACGGGAGGAGGGCTGCCTGCTGCTTCTTGCTGGGGAAACTGAGGCGTGGGAGAATGGTGTGCGGCAGCGAAGCTCAGCCAAGCCTGGCACAGCTCGTGGAGGGGGGGCACGGTGCCCAGCACAGGATGCCGGCCCCCAGCTGCAGCGCTGCAACCAGACGGTGGCCCCGCAGGCTGCCATCCCCACGTGGGGGTATCCCTGGCGGAGGCCAGGCTTTGCATAGGTGTGGGGCATGTGTAGGTGCAGGTGGCTTGAGGTGTAGGACAGGTATGGTGGTGTCATCAAGGATAGATTTAATGGAGGGGGGGAAGATGGGGAGGACTGACCCGCCACGTGCCAGCTCGGACGGGCGTGTGCGCTGCCAGGCAAGCGCGGAGGCGAGGAACATGCCACAGCGGGGGTGGGCACCCGTGGGCGCGCAGGGGGCAGGCGGCTCCAGGTGTGCGTCGGGCGGAGGCGGGAGCAGGAGCGGGACGGTGCCGCCGGCGGTGCCGCGGTGTTTGCGCACGTGCGGCCGGGCAGGGCGGCAGCCGCGGGGTGCGCGGAGGGGACGTGCGTGGGGGGCGGCTGCGGTTGTGCAGGTGGCGGGAGGCACGCGGGGGGATTGCTCCTGTGTGGTCCTGGGGCGCACGTGAGCGTCCTCACCGCGCACCGTGCATGAGCCCGGGTGCACGTAGGGTGCATCCCTGGCGCTGCAGGGATGGGTGTGCGTGGCAGGGGCGTGCAGGGCACCAAGGGCCGAGCAGCACCTGTGCCGGGGGTCAAGGGGATTCGTGACTTCCCCACCTCAGGATGGGAGTTTGCTGGAGGGACTCTTTGCCTAACTCAGTTGAGGTCCCAGGGTCACTCCCCTGTGCCTGTGGGTCTGTTGCAGAGAGGGAAACTGAGGCACGGAACCTCCCCTGGCACGGTGGGCAAAGCTGGGCTCCCCATTCCCTTTTGGAAATCTGTACTCCCGGTGTGAGCACTGAACTGGGCAGCCTCACCTGGGATTTGGGAGCAGGAGGCAGTGCGCTCGGTGCCAGTCCCAGTGGGTGCCATTTCTGCCTGATGAGGGTGATGCTCTGTTGAGGCAGGGCACCCCCCCCACCCCTGGTGTCCCCTGAGCTGGGAAGGGGGAAGCTGGCGCGTGGCAGAGGTTGGTGCTGAGGGCACTGTGCCCAGTTGTCCCCAGTCAATGGGCTTGTTGTGCCCGGTGCTTGTGCTGCCGGGTGCCAGCTGGGATCCCAGTGGCAGTGGAAGCCCCAGTGGAGACTCCTCCTGGGGATGCACTTAACTCCCTCTTAGCTGCCCCCCCTGGCACAGCAGTGGCCACGGTTTGGAGGGGCCAGGCAGGCGGGGGCTGTGGCAAGAGGTTGCTGTGGGTCATTCCTCTCTCACGCTGTGGCTGCCGGCGTGGCCAGCTGTTCTCTCTGGGGAGCCCGCGGGCGGACAGCACTGCTGGGGTTGGGTGCCAGCCCTGCCAGGGAAGGGGAGCGAGCCCCGGGGTGCTGGTGGCACCCCACGGCAGAGCCCCGTGGGGGCTGGCAGCTGGGCAGCGGATATGTTTGCCGAGCCAGAAACTCCCCCCGCAGTGCCCATCGCCCTGGCATCATGCCTGTGGCCTCGATTGGGGAGCAGAGAGCCGGATGTCTCTTCTGCCTCCCTCCCTCCCTGCTTCCTGGGGGGAAACTGAGGCCTGGGAGCGTTTCCCAAGGCCGGGGCGAGTTTCCATGGAAATGAGAGCGGGGGTCCGAGCTCCCAGCTGCGGGCGACCGCCGAACAAGGGAGAAAGCGGGACATTGATGGGAGCCCGGCCCCTTGGGCGCGCGTCCCAGCCCGGCTGAAAATAACCCTCCTGAGCAGCGCTGCGGGCAGGCGGCCGGCACCGAACCCCGCTGCCAGCGGGGGGTCCCCAGGAAGCGGCTCCAGCCGGGGGAGTGACCCCCAGCCCTGCCTGCCGCCACCCCCCGCCCCGGCCCCGTTGCGTTGGGGAAGGGGAGGGCCGGCCGGCCAGAGGATCGAGAGCCGGATGGAAGGAGGGGCAGAGCCGCAGCCCGCGTCCGGTCGACGGACAGCCAGAACCCCCTGCCCGCTCCAGAGGGGTCTATGGGGCGGCCGAGCCCGGGGGACATCTCTGTGGCGCAAATGAAGGGGCTGCGGGTGTCCCGGCTGCAGTGAGCGGGCTCCGCCGTGGGACGCCGGCAGCGGGGAAGGGACATCAGCGGTGCCAGGGGCTGGCGGCGGGCAGCCAGGCAGGATGCGACGCTTCCAGGCTTTGCACCGATCCTTCCCCTTCCTCACCCGCTTCCGCCTCTACCGAGTAAGTGCCGACCCCCGCCCCGGGCAGACCCTACGCTGGCCGTCACCCGGCTCTGTCCCCATCGCCTGCGGGCAGGGGAGCCGCGGCTCCCTTCGCCCCGTGTGGCCCTGCGTGCCCCCATGCGCCCCCGTGCCCAGCTGCTCGCCGCGCCCGCCGTATTTTTAGCCCAGTGCCGAGGACTGTAATTGCGGCGACGCGGCCGAGGGAGCCGAGCACAGCGGGTGAAGACGCCAGGGGCCATGTCGTCTCCCAGGGAAGAGGAGAGGATGGAGGGGGCTGCCTCGCTGTGGAGCTGGGGTGGCGGATCCCAACCTCCCTCCCGCTCTCAGCAGGAGGAGGCAGAGCCATATCCCTTTCCAGAAAGGTGGTGGTGAAAGTGAGGGAGAGCGGGGGCAACAGGCAGGGATGGGGAGGAGCATGGGGCTCCATCCCTCTGTGTCTGTGTTCTGGCTCGGCTGGGGGCCGATGCCAGCAGCACTGGGGTGCCCTGTACCTCAGCGCTGGAGCAACAGGACTCTCTAGAGACCCACATGTTCCTCTCTGCTCCCTCCCTGTGTCCGGCCAGGGAGGTGCCACCGCCTATGGCAGAGGAGACCCCCTGTGAGTCTGTACTGCAACTCAGCCAAGTGTGCGGGCATGCCAGGGGGCCAAGGTGGCTGTCCCTGCTGGGGGACGGAGGGAATTGGGCAGGCACGTCTATCCTGAGGCTCTGCCTCCCTCCTCTGTCCCTGACACCCCTGACAGGGGGATAGCCTCTGCTGGAACGGAGAGGTGGGCTGGTATTTCTGTGGGCAGGACAGGGCAGACTGGGGGGCCCTGCCTATCTCTGGGGGTCCTGCTGATGCGGTGCCTCTCCCAGCCTCCTCTAGAGAGCTGGTGACAGGCTCAGGAGATGACTCCATTAGTATCCCTCACAGCAGCACCCCAGCCTCGGTTCTGAGCCCCTCTGGGTGACTCCCCAGTGGGGATAGGGCAGAGGGGAGCAGAGCAGGGTTCCCCCTAACCCAGTATTGTGTCTCAGCAGAGGCTGAGCTGTAGCATGCAGGCGGAGGAGGGCACGGACTGGCTGCTGGAGCTGCTCACCGAGCTGCAGCTGCAGCAGTACTTCCTGCGCATCCGAGACGAGCTCAACGTCACACGCCTCTCCCACTTTGAGTACGTCAAAAATGAGGATCTGGAGAAGATCGGCATGGGACGCCCCGGTGTGTACATCCCCCCCAACCTCTCCCCTTATCTCCAGCTGGATGTGCAGCACCTTTTGGGAAGCCCACAGGAGCATATGGGGCTGGAGGGGACCCCTACCCCAGACTGGCTTGTGACAGTCACTGTGTCCCTGTGTCCTGCAGGCCAGCGGCGGCTGTGGGAGGCAGTGAAGCGGAGGAAAGCCATGTGCAAGCGGAAATCCTGGATGAGCAAGGTAGGGATGGGAGAGGGACAGGTGTGGCAGAGAAACTGAGGCAGACAGGAAGAGCTGGACCTCTTCCTGTGCCCTTTCGGGGTTCCTGGCTCTCCCACATCCCTGGTCCCTGGAGGCTGACAGGGAAATGGGCAGAAGCCCCTGGCATCCATGCCCCACCTGTGGGGGGCACTGACCCTACCAGTGTGTGCCCCAGTCCCACTCAGGCTCCTGGGTCACTTCCCAGCAAAGGAGAGCCCTGCTACCCCAGCACCTGGAAAATTCATTCCCCTCAAGTTATTTGCCTCTTTGCCAGGAAACTTGTTTGTAGCCAGTGAACCAGAGAACCTTGCTCCAGACAGCTCTGTGAGCAGCCATGGTGCCCAGGACACTGCCCACCCTGCTGCCTCACAGCGAGGGGGCAAAACCTTGTACCTGCAGGCTGGGACACACTGTGACAGGGGACCTTGGGATGCTCACATATGCCCTGATGCCATCCCATCCAAAGCTGGTGCTGGTGGCACCCTATGGCACCTGGCACCCCAGAAGAGCAGAGTTTGGCAGAGCCCAGTTTACCAGCTGGGCACTGGGTCGTGCATGGCTTGTCTGTGCTGGGATGTGGTCAGGATGGGCTTTTAATAGAAGGCTACATCTATTAAAGAAGAAATGGCAGAAATGCCACCTCTCACCCCAGACACATGCTGGGCCCAGCCCCCACACACCCTGCATCAAGCCTGGGATGGACTCTGTCCCACGGGACACATCATCCGTTCCAGCTGAGGGAGGTGGAAGGAGAGCCCATCCCCTCTGGGTGGTGGTGGTGGCAGCCAGCACGCATTGCAAAGCCCACGTCGCTGCAGGGATGTGTCACCACACTCAGCCCAAGCTGGAGGTTTCCCTTGGCTTTGTGCCCAGGCGCATTGTGTGGCCTCGGCCTGGCCAAGGAGTGCCCAGGGCCTCTGGCTACCAGCCTGGTTTGCTGTGGCTGCTGGGGAACTGCTGTGGAGCTGCTGCGAGAGGAGCAGCCGCTTCCTTCCACGGGAATCACAGCTCGGGGTGCTGGCAGCTGGAGGAACAGAGCCTTCTCCCACAACCAGCCTCTTCTGGGTCATCACCAGTTAGGGGTCATCACTAGGTTCCGGCGTGTACAGCCCAGGCAAGGGGTTGTGCCAGCACTGCTCGCTTTACAGACCCAAGGGCTTGGGGTGTTTCCATGCCCATATTTCACCTTCCTCCATGTCCCACAGGTGTTCAGTGGGAAGCGCCCAGAGTCGGAGCTGCCGCCCCAGCCCCAGACTACCTTCCGCAAGCCCCCCACACCACCACCCCCTGAAGCTGGGGGCCAGCACTCCCTCACCTGCCTTGTGCGGGAGCGGGACCTCTCGATCTTTGAGAAGCTGGGTGACGGCTCCTTTGGTGTCGTGCGGCGCGGCGAGTGGTGCACGCCTGCCGGCAAGACGGTGAGGGGCTGCTCTGGGGGGGTGGGGAGCCAGGCAGTGGGACCACCCACAGGGGAAGACACTTCGGAGCTCATCCCTGCTTTGGCCATAGCTGAATGTGGCAGTGAAGTGCCTCAAGACAGATGTGCTGAGCCAGCCGGAGGCACTGGACGACTTCATCCGGGAGGTGAATGCCATGCACTCCCTGGACCACAGGAACCTCATCCGCCTGTATGGCGTGGTGCTCTCCCATCCCATGAAGATGGTGAGTGTGGTGGGACGGGGCTGACCCCAACGACACCCCCATGGGGGTGTCCCACATGATGGCATGAGCAAAGCCAGGCTGAGTCTGTACCCCAAGTCCTCTGCTGGCATCTCCAGTGGAGCATAAGAAGGCTGGAAGCTAGCCCAACCAGGGTGCCCCTGAACTGACCAACTTGCTGTCCTCATCCCGTGGCCCAGGTGACAGAGCTGGCCCCGCTGGGCTCCCTCCTGGACCGCCTGCGGAAGAACCAGGGCCATTTCCTCATCTCCACCCTGTGCCAGTATGCCATCCAGGTGGCCAAGGGCATGGCCTACCTGGAGTCCAAGCGCTTCATCCACCGCGATCTAGCTGCCCGCAACATCCTGCTGGCCTCCAATGAGCTCATCAAGATTGGGGACTTCGGACTGATGCGGGCCCTGCCCAAAAATGACGATCACTACGTGATGCAGGAGCATCGCAAGGTCCCCTTTGCCTGGTGAGCCTTGGGGAGGGAGAGACCTGGGGGTGCAGCACACCTATGGCCTTCTGATGCTCATGTCCTTTCCCCTGTAGGTGTGCTCCTGAGAGCTTGAAGACACGCACCTTCTCCCACGCCAGTGACACCTGGATGTTTGGAGTGACCCTCTGGGAGATGTTCACCTATGGTCAGGAGCCTTGGATCGGCCTCAATGGTAGCCAGGTAGGTGTACAGCAGGGACCTGCCCCCTCGCCTCATCCCGCTGGTGCTGGGGGGAACTGGGACACCCTGACAGCACGTCCCATCCCACAGATCCTGCACAAGATAGACAAGGAGGGTGAGCGGCTGCCGCGGCCTGAGGACTGTCCCCAGGACATCTACAACGTCATGCTGCAGTGCTGGGCGCACAAGCCCGAGGACCGACCCACCTTCGTGGCCTTGCGAGACTTCTTGGTGGAGGTGAGTGAGCAGGGAGGGGGACAGGAGCCGCAGCACCCTGTCCTGCCAGCTCTGCTCAAATGTGGATAGAGCTAAGAGTATTGCTGATGTGGGAGGTGACGTGGGGGAGCTTGGGCCAGGCAGCCCCACGGGCTGGGAGGTGAAGAGTGGTGACATGGTTACAGCAGGAGACACCTGGTTGCTGCCTTGCCATCACGCACCCCAGGGATCTGACAGCTGAGAAGGGGCTAGTGGTGATAGTGTCTGTTGTCCATTTTCGGGGCCTCTCTGCCCTCCTTCGGGCTGGGCCTGGCCTCAAAATAGGGTGGATGAGGGGGCTGCATCCCCCTATCCTCACCCACCTCTCCCCCAGGCTCAGCCCACCGACATGAGAGCGCTGCAGGACTTTGAGGAGCCGGACAAGCTGCACATCCAGATGAACGACATCATCACAGTCATCGAGGGCAGGTACTGCACGGGAGGGTGGCAGGTATTGTAGAGGGAGGAATGCACTGCCTGCCAGCCTGCATAGGAGTAGGGAATGGGGAGACTGTGGGACAACGTGAGCACTGGCAGAGCTATGGGAAGCAGGGATGGGAAGGAGTGGCTCTGCCCGCAGCATACCCGGCCGCGTACCCCGTGGGTGGGTAGAGCTGGGATGTTTGTGGCCCCTCAGGCAGCACAGCATCATGGGACCACCCCAGTGTGGGGGGCACAGCCCTGCCCACACTGCCCGCAGCCCTGCCCGCACCATCCCTGCTGACTCACCCCACTGTGCCCGTGGGTTTGCCCCGGGAAACCGCACGCCCCAGGGCCGCTCCCTGCTGATAGTGGTGGGGACGTGCCGCCGGCACCCGGAGACGTGCTGCTGTCATCGGGCTGGGAGAGGCACCGTGGGACTTGGTACCATGCTGGCAGAACCTGCTGTGCTGTGGTCCCTGCTGACCACACCAGGGCACAGCCACCCCCTCTGCGGTCCCGGGGACCTGGGGACTGGAGTAGGGGACCCTTTTGTCCTTGCATCTCTATCCCAGGATGTGCCTGTCACCTTCCAGCTGGGCGAGAGTGGGGATCTCCCAAAGGAGTTCGGTGTCCCCGCGCTAGGGCCGGCCCCTCAACCCCGAGAGGAGGAGGAGGAGGACGGCCCTGTCCCCGTCCCTCCCTGTCCCCCGCCCCGGGCCGGCTCCCCGGGGTTAGTCACAGCCCGGGGTGAATCAGGCTGGGTTTGTGTGTCTGCAGGGACCGGCTGCTCCCGGTCCGCCGCCCCGCGGGGATGACTCTTGCCCAGGGTCTGGCGGTTTAATTGCAGGGAGGGGAGGGGAGGGGAGGGGAAGCAGCGTCGGTGGAGGGAGGGAAGGAGCGGCGGAGGGCGGTGCGGCCGCGCCAGAGCGCCTACATCGTCCCTGCCGCCGCATCGCGGCCGGGCTGCGGGTCCGCGCCCCCCGCCCCACCGCCGGCCCCAGGTGAGCCGCGGAGGGAAGGATGGAGCGGGAAGAGGGGCTGGAGGTTGCCTGTCGGTCGGGAATTGCCGGGAGTAGAGCAGAGCCGGGGCGCAGCTTCCCCTGCCTCAGTTCCCCGAGGGACGCCGGTCCTTGGTGACCCCCGGTGGGTAGGTTTTGGGGGTGCGGACTCAGGGCACACGCGGTGGGTACAGCAGCCGGGGGGTGGCGGAAGCCCCAGCGGCTGCCGGTACTCCCGGAGGGGAGCCCCGTCTCCGTGCCTCAGTTTCCCCCGCGGCGGCCGCCCTCCACCGCGCTACCTGCGGGGATGTCCTGGCAGAGCTGGCGGGGGAAGGGGGGGGCCTCCTGCCGGGGGCCGCATCCGGCCCTGCCGAGGCCGCCCGGGGCACCGTAAACACCCCCCACCCCTTTTCAAGCCCCTGCCTGTCTTTCGGCGGGCGCCGGGTGTGCGTACGTGTGTGTGGGCAGGGGCAGGGACCTCCCTGAAAGCCCCTCGGGGACCCAGCCGGCCGCGGAAGGGGGCTGTCGCGGGGAGAGGAGCCAGAGCAGCGCCGGAGTGGGTTTGTACCGGGGGTCCGAGCTGGGGTTCGGTGGGACCGAGGCTGGGAGCAGGGAGAATGGAGGGATGGCCCGGCTGCAGCATCCCTTCGTCGGGATGCGGCGGTGAGGGGCACAGGGAGAGCGAGTGGAGGGGACCTCCCGGGGAGGGGGAGCCGTTCCCCCGCCTGCCCCAGCCTGCCCGCGGTGAGGGAGGGTGCCCGCTGCTGGCTGGGCTCTGCCGGGGCTCTGCCGAAGGGTCCCGACGCTGAGTAAGGCGGCTGGCTGGCGGCAGTGGGAAGGTAAACAGGAAAAGGGCTGAGCTGGTGGCCGGGGGTGACTCACAGGTGACTCCAGGAAACTGTGGGGCCCGTGCCAGCCTCACCAGGCTGGCACCCACACTGCCACTGCCCCCTGCCCACAGCACACCCTGCCCACGGGGAGTGTAAGGCTCTGACAGGCAGGGGAGTGTAGCTTAGGGTCAGAGCCCCCCCGCCATTTATTTGGCACAGTGCTGGGTGGGGTTACACCACTTGAGATGCCTTTCCCTGCCCCATTCCTATTCCCCCCACCAGTCCCTCTGGGCTAGATGACCACCTCATCGACCCCAGAGGTGGCTGCATCCTGGGTGACTCCTTGGGGACACACTGGGGACCAGTACCCCAGGGTGGCCTGGCCCACTCAGGTGGCTGCAGGAAGATTGACAGCCTAAGCCCACCACGTGTCTTTCTGCCATCTTCCCCTGCCCACACCAGCCTGCACAGGGCTCATTGATAATGTAGGAAGGGAGCGAGTAAGATCCCACAGACCACTGTCTCCCATATGAGCCCCCATCAGACACCAAGAGTGTCCCCTGTGCCATCCTTCAGTGGATGGGGCACAGAGGGATCGGTGATGAGCAGCTTGGTGCAGGCATCACCCCAAGGCTCCTGCGTAACTTGAGGCAGCAGGGAGGAGGAAGGGGAATATCTTTTGGGACAAAAGCATGGAGCTTTGCTCCCCACCGCTTGCATTCCCAGCACCACCAGGTGAAGGGACCACGTGGGGTGGGAGCCAAAGCATACTGCCAGTGTAGGGTTGAGATCCTGGGCACCCAGGTTCCCTTCGTGGTTGTGTCACCGCACGCCTTCGTGGACTTGGACGAGTCACCTTGCCTCCTCCCCATCCCTGGGGCAGGTGCGTGTCAACCTCCCATCCCCTCATCAGTAACAAGGTCCTTTTTATTCCTTAGGGCCGAGAATTACTGGTGGCGGGGTCAGAATAAACGGACCCTAAAAGTGGGCCAATTTCCCCGAAACACGGTGACCTCGGTGGCAGGGCTGTCAGCCCACGACATCAGCCAGCCGCTTAAAAACAGCTTCATCCACACAGGCCATGGAGACACCAACCCGCAGCACTGCTGGGGGTTTCCCGATAAAATTGATGAGTAAGAAACTTTTTGTCTTCTCTGCATCCTCTGCCTGCTCCCTCCCTTCCCCGCTGCCCACTGGGCTCGGGAGCAAGACACGGCTTGGCTACTGCCCCCCTTCCCCCCATGAAGCATCTCTTTCCGTCCCTGCTGTTTTGGGAATGGTGGCTCTGAGTAGGGTTCCTGCAGCTGGACTAACTTCCTTGCCTCTTCCTACTAATGGGGTTAGGGACATGGGGGGCTGCTGTGCTTGTGGCTGTCCCAGGGGGAGACCTTTGTGGCTGTCCTGGGGCAGGGAGACATCAGTAAGCACCACCCCAGAGGTGGCCACGTTACCCCAAAGCACTTTTGGGATGTCCCAGGGCAGCTAAATGTACACGGCTTGCAGCCTGTCCCCACGCTTCTAACAGCATGAGTCTTTTTGAAAAGCAAAACATGAAAAAAATCCACCAAAATGATTTTTTTCTCCACCCTGCTCTATCAGAAGACACCTGGCTGGACTGTGATGGGGGGGAGGGGGACCGGGTGCTTGTGCTCCAGTGTCTCACATACTCCCTGCCAGGTGGGACTGGTTGTGTGGCAGTGAGCAGGAGCACCTTGGCAGGGAGCATGTGGGGGTCTCTCCCAGCACTGGGCTGGAGGGATATGGGAGGTCAGTGTGGTGGGGGACAGGATAGGATTTCAAAACCTGGAAAGCTCCTGGTGGGTAGGGCCAGCTCCTGCGCTAGGTGCAGTCCATCCCCTTGGATCATGATCCCAACTGCTGTTCGTTATCCCACGCCTGGGACAGCTCTGCTGGTGCCTCAGTCCCAGCCTGACCCCTCCACGGTCCCCTGTGTCACGGGCTGTGCTGGCGGCCTTCGGAAGGCCGAACCGAGGTGCTGTGCACGCGGAGCTGGCTCGTGCCCCGGCAGGCCTCCCCGCACCCCGCTGCGTGGGCACAGGCGCTGGGTACGTGCTGCCCGGGCTGCCGAGAACGCACCGAGCTCGGCACACGCCCAAGCCCTCGGGCTGCGCCAGCTCCCGCCGGCTCCCTGGCTTGCGACGGCTCGCCCGGGCCTCCCGGCACCGACTGGCACACGGTACCGGGGCACCCTGCCTTGGGCGCAGCATCGCCCTGGTGCTGGAGGGGTGTCCTGGGCACCGCACCCCGCACAAGTACCCTGGACACGGTGCCCTGCTTGCAGTCCCCTGGGCACAGCACACCGTGCACGCGGAGCCGGAGATGGGTGGGATGACATTGGGGTGGCACCAGGCTCTGTGCCATAGCTCTGGAAGCCTCTGGGGTGTGTTGCCCCACACTCGCAGGAACGGTACTCGCCAGGCGTGGTGTGTGGTGGGGGAGCTGTGGGGTGTCCCAAGGCACGAGCCTGGGGAGCGAGGGGTCCCACATGGCCCCTGCTGACTCCAGGCACTCTCCTCTCTCCCCACAGGCTGTACCTGGGAAATCCCATGGACCCTCCTGACATTTTAGGTGTGGACCCGAGCGCTGCCAGACCTACACAGCTTCCGGGAAGGGCTAAAAGTGAGTGGCTTTTCTCCTTCCTCCTGCCCATCAGCTGCGCAAAGCCCCCATCCCTGTACCCTGCTGCCAGGGTGATGGCCTGCACCCTCCTTTCTGTCTCTCTGCTGGCACTTGCTTTTTGCAGACTGGGGGGAGCTGGGGTGATGGGGAATGTTGTCATCTGGCCATACGCCACTGCCAGCAGCGTGGACGGCTGGTGGCTCTACCTGGCTGGACTCTGCCCTGCTGCCCTTCATCCGAGTCCCTTGTCCCCTCCCAGCCTCCCACAGCTGGCCTCCCCAGTGTGGGGGATCTCAGCAGAGCTGCTACAGGGAGGGAACTCGGACACTGTGCGTATGCCGCAATCCCCAAAAACCTAGAGTTTTTCCTTGGGGGAGGCTTCCCACCAGCATCCTCTCTGTGCCTCACTGGTGAAGGGGGACACAACAAAGCATGCACCCCATTAACAAGCACCCTGGCTGCTGCTTGCCTGTTCACCCCATGCTTCCCCTTCTCTTGGGTTCTCTCTTCTGCAGGGCAGCCTCCTCCACGCCCGCCTCAGCCTACCGTCCTGCTCACCAGTAAGTTGGGCTTCTTTGGGTGCTGCTCTCCCTTCTTCATGCCCTCTTTCTTTTCTCTCTTACATGGATGGCCTGGGGCAGGTGCCCTGGTGTGTCTTGGGAGCAAAGAGGGCTGAAACTGTGGGGTGGTTTGGGGGCTTGGAGATGCAGATGCCCCTTCTTGCACCCTAGGGATGGGTGCTGGGACCCTCACTATCTTTCTCTGCCCCCTTCTAGAGCCTTGCTACGACCCGGTCAGTGAGGAGGACGAGGGTCTGCCAGGGGGTCTCCGGAAGCTCTGCCTGAAGAAGCCAGGCACAGGGAAGGGTCTGCGACCGGTCAAGCCATCAGCACGAGTACCGGGCACCAAGGTGGGCGAGCGGCAACCCGGACGGCTGGCAAGCGAGGGGCTGGCAAGCAGCGAGGTGACCCTCATTGACTTCGGGGAGGAAGTGCCCCAGGGTAGCCCCTCTCCAGTGGGGGAGCTGACAGCCCCGTCATTAGCCAAGCTGGCCATGGAGGCCTGCTCTTTGCTGGACAAGACCCCACCGCAGAGCCCCACGCGGGCTCTACCTCGGCCTCTCCACCCCACACCGGTGGTGGACTGGGACGCGCGGCCCTTGCCCCCACCACCTGCCTATGATGACGTGGCACAGGATGAGGATGATATTGAGGTCTGCTCTATCACCAGCCCCCCGAGCCGGCGGGGCAAGACCAACTATGGCTTTGTGGATGAGAGTGAGCGGGGACCAGCGCTGGAGGACAACCTCTTCCTGCCCCCTAAGGAGACCAAACAGCCCAGCATGACGCAGACCACCGAGCTCTTCGAGGAGCTGCAGCAGGAGTGCATGAAGAGGCTCAACGTCCCTCTGGGACCCGCTGCCCCAGCTGACGACAAGCCCCAAATCCCGCCCCGTGTCCCAATCCCGCCCCGGCCCCTTCGCCGCAATGAGCCTGGGCGCTGGTCAGGGGACCTTTCCCCAGCTTCGGGGGGTGAGGAAGACCGGCCGCCCCAGATCCCCCCACGGGACCCACTGTCCCAGCCCACTTCCCGGACACCCAGCCCCATGGCTCTGCAGGTGGGCTCCCCCCAGCAACGTGCTGCCCTCTGCTCCTGCCTCTCCACCTCACCAGGGAAGCCCATGCCCACCACACAGAGCTTTGCCCTCGACCCCAAGTACGCGACCCCTAAGGTCATCCAGGCACAGGGCAAGGACTGCTCCAAGGGACCCTGCATCCTGCCCATCGTGAAGGATGGGCAGAAGGTCAGCAGCACCCACTACTACCTGCTGCCTGAGCGCCCTGCCTACCTGGACAAGTATGAGAAGTTTTTCAAGGAGGCTAAAAGCCCCGAGGAGGTGCCAGCATCCCGCCAGGTCACCACAGCCACCGTCCGTCCCATGGTGCAGCAGCCACTGCCAGACTGCAAGGCCAACTTTTCCTCCAACAACAGCAACCCTGGGCCCAAGTGCCTGGTGAAAGCCTCCTGCAGCCTCCAGAAGATCGTTTACGACGGGCCAGATGTTTGCCGTCCTGGTGATAAGATCCGGCTGGTAAGCATCATCCCCAGCATCCATGAGGAGTGGGCTCACATGGGCAGGAGTAGCCATGGGCTCACTTGGGCAAGAGCTTTCCCCACCCTGTGCCTCAGTTTCCACAAGTTCAACCCCAGGGGATTGGCTACAAGGAGGCCCCAGATGTCAGGGGACATAAATGTCACTGCAATGCCAAAATGGGAACTGAAGGCCCTGGGGAGGGGGAAGGTGGCTGTTGCTATGGTCCCCTTGGTCTCTCTAGGCTGGGGATATTGTGGCCCACCCAAGCCCAGGAGAGATTTAAGATCCCAGGGGTGAGAATGATCCCACCTCCAGGCTGACAGTACTCCCTGAAGACAGAACCAGGGATGGGAGCAGCCCCGGTGGTCACCTGCTTCAGTCAGAGGCTTCTTGGTGCCCAGAGGTGGCAGCAGACAGTGACCACAAGCTCCCCCCCAGGTGCAGGACACGGTGCATGGCGTGACCACCGAGGAGTGCCAGGCTGCCCTGCAGAGCCATGGCTGGAGCATCCAACGGGCCATCCAGTACCTGAAGGTACAGCACACCCCTGTTCCCTCATCTCGGCTCCAGCAAGAGTGGTGGCACTCCTGTCACCCCTCTGGCCATGCCCTGTCCCCTTGCAGGTGGAGCAGCTCTTCTGCCTGGGGCTGAAGTCCCGTGTCGAGTGCCAGCGGGTGCTGGAGATGTTCGACTGGAACCTGGCGCAGGCCAGCTCCCACCTCCTTGATCCCTACAGCGCCACCCGCCAGAAGTAGGGACATTGATGTTTTTTGGGGGGGCAGTTCTCTATGCCACACTGCTCTGGGCAGACTGGCACTATCACCCGTCCTGAGCTCATGTCCTGTCCTCTCCTTACAGGTGGTGACAGTGGGGACAGGGCGAGCTATGTCGAATCCAGAGCAGGCATCTCGCCACGGGGCCAGTCCCCCCACCTCCACCCACACAACCTGCTGCAGGACTCTGGACTGAACCCCCACTTGGAGGGTGGAGACGCCCCAAAAGGGACCCTGCGCAGCACCACAGACTTTCCAGGGTGCTTGTGCCCTGGCCTTGGCAATGGGCTCCATCCCCTGGCCCCTTGTTGAACTGTTTTTGTAAAGAGAAATGTAATTTTAATATATATATTATGTGTATATATAAAAATATTCTATGGAGAGGAGGGTGCCTGTGGCCATCTCCCAGGTTTGTCCATGCCAACACACAGGGGCAGGCCACGTCTCCATAGGTGCTGGTTCCTCCCTGCAGGCAGCTGGGACTGTAATCCTTGAGATCCACCCTGATTTGAAGCTCAGGAGGGGATACACGGACTCTGGAGATCCCCAGGAAGCTGTGTGACATGGGCACCTATAAAAACTCCTGCCGAGTCCTCTTAGGCTGTTTTAGGGTGCAAAGTTCTCCCCATCCAGGGCTGCTGGAATTAGTCACAGTATATCCCACCCCCAGGCCCGATGCTTGAAGGCTGGGCACAGTTTTGCCTGCTCCGAGTGGGCAGTGCTTGACTGCAGGGGAGCCCCCGCAGCCGGGCCCCCTTGCCCGGTGTCCCGTGGCTCCCGGCTGCCGCCTGACTCATGCCCGGGCAGGGAGTGGCGGGACTGGCGTCGCCCCCACCCACGCGAGGGGTGTTGTGCAACCGGGTGCCTCTGCCGTAGACGGAGCCGGGAGCAGGTGCAGGAGTGGAGGGGTGGCTCCTGTGGGGTCCCAGAGCTGGTGTCAGTGCTCACTCTCTCCTCCAAGTGGGTATCAGTGCCCCTTAGCTGGGTTTCCTGTGGTGCTGCCTTCCAGCAGCATCAGGAAGGGATCTTGGGATCGGGTAGAGGAGGATCTTGGTGCCCAAACCCACCAGGTGCTGACTCCCCAGGATACTCTGCTCCAGAGCTGGTGGCTTCAGAGGAGAGACCCCGCCATACACAGTGAGGAAGGGCTGCCTCGGCATGACTGTGGATCCCTCCCTGTGGCGGATGGTACCTGGCCACATCCTGTGCACCCACAGCTCCCTTAGCTCTGGTCCTCTGGCCCTCCCCGAGCGTGGGGACAGGGAGCTGTGAGCACAGTCACACGTCGCTACTTGGGACTCTGTGCTGCTGTTTTCCCGTGTGAGGTGCAGCTGCCATGGCAGGGCTGTCAGTGAAGCGAGGAAGGCACAACACCGTCACTGACTTACTTCTCTCTCCTTAAGTGGTCCTGGAGCTGGGTGAGACCCTGTGAAGAAGCAAACTCACTTTCTGCAGTGGCCTCACTGGGTCTGTTCAGGCACCTGCTTCCATTCGGCCTCTGTCCCTGGTGGTGGAAGGTGACCTGCAACCCAGGGCAATGCCCGGCCCTGCCACCCGTGAGGGAACAACCCCCCCACTCCATCCGGGTTTGTGTGGGCGTTTGCCGCGATGGGCAGATAACGCCTGGGACCGGCAGTGCCGAAGGGGGGGACAAGGCAAGTTCACTACGTGGGACCCCAAGGCACCAGCGGTAGCCTTCCTTCTTCCTCCTTGGTGACGAGCCAACCCCTGCCAGGGGTTATCGGCCGTGCAGCCAAGTGTGGAGGGACCTGACAGCAAACAGGAGGGTGCTTGGGGGTGCAGAGCCCAGGACTGACCCACCCCTCCCAGAGATATTTGGGACCCCTGTCCCCACCTGCTATCGCAGTGCCTTTAGGCCAAGCAACTTTGAAACCTCCCGGGTGCTCCCCAGCGGTTGGGGACCCCAGCCTTGGGCTGTCAACAATGAGGTCAGCCCGGGAAGGACCTTAAAGCTTCCCCTGGCAAAATGGGTGTGTCCCCCAGCATCAGTGGGTCTCCAGAACTGGGACGCTGCCACCTCAGCGCAGGCTGCGAGGACAGAGACGTCAGTGCCCCAGGCAGGGCACGTGGTGTCCCTGTCCCCCCCACCTGGGGGAGTGCTCAGCGGTGGAGCCGCCCGTTGCGCGCTCCCTTGAGACAGTGAGAGCTGCAGCCCTGTCGCCTTCCTCCCTGACACCGAAGGAGCACTATGGGGTGCCGGGGTCCGTGGCCGCTCTGGAGCTTGGTGCTGTGGGGGTTCTGGGTGCTGCCAGGTAAGTGCCAGGGTCCCTCGCACTGCTCCGGGCTGACCAGGTGGCTGATACCAGGTGGGTGATGGGCTGCAAACAACCCTCCGGCTGCTCCAACGCTGCAAGGTCGAGCCCGAGTGCCCGGCCGGGGTTTGCCCTGTCTCTGTCCGCGGGTGCCAAAGCTTTGTCGTGGTCCCCAGTTGCAGCGGGGGAAGGTGGCAGAAATTGTGGATCAAATAGGGAGACTCATCCTGGGGGAAGGTGCCTGTCTTGTTCTTGGTGTTGGTCCTCCTGCAGAAGGGAGGAGGGATGGGGATGATGGGGACTCCGGGCTGTTCTTTTCCTCATCCTGCCCTCACCCACCTTCTGCACAAGCCGGGGAGATGAAGGGGCAGCCCCTTGTCCCCACGCTGGACGCATCAGAGTCGGGCAGCATCTCCTATGTGGCCGACAGCACCAGCGCCGAGCTGCCTTCAGATGTGGGCATGTGCCAGGCGCTCCCCACAGCCGCAGCCGCACGGGCAGAACTCCCCTCTCCCGCCGGCCCGACCACCGCCTCCGCGGGCAGCCAGAGCTCAGGTAAGGCCGGCAGGCAGCTGGCCGCGGGCAGGTTCCTGCCTGCTGGGGCCGCGGTGGGGTTGATCCAGCTGGAGCTGCCTTGTCTCGCTCCACAGGCATCCTGGTGCCACAGGCAACAGCGAGAGGGCTGCTCCCAGCTGGAAGCCGTGGTGAGCAGGAGGGGCCTCCCAGCCCGGCAGCTCTCCCTGGGGGTCCAGCTATGCAAGGCAGCCCCCAGGCAGGGTCAGGGGCTGGGGTCTCCTCTCCAGGTGCTGCTGGCCACCCAACCGGTGTCCCTCCAGCTCCCACCACCGCTTGGCACGTGCAGCTTCTGTCCTTCAAGCCAGCGGGGCACGCAGTGGGTCTTGCCATGGGTGCTATCACTGCGGAGGAGCTGCCAGCGACAGCATGGACTACAGAGCCACTGCTCCCCCAGGATGAGCACAGCACAGGGACATCGCCCCCCAGGACAGGCAGGAGCTCTGCTGAGCCACACGCCACTGCCATGCTCCTGTCCCAGGAGGTCGTACCGAGGCTGCACGAGGCCACCTCACCTTTGGCCGCAGCTGCCAGCATCTCTCAGGACAGGGCCAGCCCCATGAAGATGGCAGCAGCCTCAGCCAGCCCCCCGAGCACAGCCACAGAGGGAGCCAGCCTGGCAGCCCCACCGTCTGCAGAGCCCCCAAGTGCATCCTTGGCAAAGGTCACCTTTTCTTCTACCACCATTGGCACCGGCAAGGCTACGGAGCCAGGGACACGAACCTTATCCAGCGCTGACCACAGTGCCTCACAGGACGCTCCTGGGCCTCCCTCTCAGCTGCCTCCAGCCCTTTTGCCCCAGCTTCCTGATGATGCTGTGCTGGGCACAGGGCAGACGCTTCCCCCCAGCCACAGCGCAGCCGCCGGCACTGCTGGACATGGGCTGCCTGGAGCCAACGCTGTCACCCAACCCCAGGCCACCACACAAGCTCTGGGCACACTGGCTACAGTGATGGATGTCGTGGCTGGAGAGCACATCCCACCTCTGGGAAGCACCAGTGCTGAGGTGGTGTCCATCAGGAATGAGGCCGATACCAAACCAGCAGCAGGCGCTGCCATCCCCGAGACCAAGGTCATGCCGGGGGGGCTCAGCATGAGTCTGTCCCCCCACGCAGCTCTCAAAGACCCTGATGGTTCCTCTCCAAGGCCCTTTCCGCACTCCATGGGCTCTCTGCTCCTTCAGTCTCTCTCAACAGGCCTTGGGACCACCACAGTACCGGCAGCTGCAGGCAGATCTCCTCCAGCCACTCCCAGCACGGCCGTGCCCTTGTCCCTTGTGGGCACCACTGGAGCAAAGACAGACAGGGCCCCTCGAGCTGCTGCTGCACCACCACCTTCCATCGCTGCGTATGGCATCGGGACTGTGCCAGCTGCCCATCCATCCTCCCTTGTCAGCAACACTCCAGTTAGTGAAGCAGGGATGGGATCAGCATCACTGGCCAGTGGAAGTGCCACCACAATGCTGGGGGACACTGAAGCCACCCTGCCTGTGCCTGATGCACACCCCAGCCACAGCCAGCCAGGTCCCACAGCAGGCTCAACAACCCCAGGAACTGGTGTTGCACCCGGATCTGCACAAACCCCAGTGCACTGGGCCGGGCCCCAAATTGTGGAAGCTCCAGGGACAGAGATGCCATCACCCAGCGCTGCACCAGGCATTGGCACAGCTGTATCAGACACCTCTGAGGGACCCAGAGCAGTCACTGTCTCCACGGCATCCCAAGCAGACATCCCCCCTCTCCTGGAAGGCAGAGCCAATGTAGGGATGGCTATGGAGATGTCCCCATCCAGCATACCCCAAGAGATGGCAGCAGTCATGTCCCCGCCGTCCCTGGCTACCCCACTGCAAGCAATGGGGGCTTCAGGTGACGCCCAGCCCGATGGCAGCACTACAGCACGAGCGATGGGGATGGGGTTCCTGGAAGCGAGCACGGAGGAGAACCCAGGTGCCAGTGCAGCGGGGCCAGCTCCCAGCCACGTGATTGTCACCGCCAGACCATCACCGGAGCCACCTACCACTGAGGACAAGCCCACAGCTGGGATCACCTCGCTGGCTGTTGGCCACACAAATGCATGGGAGAGTACAGCTGCATCCTGGCCAGGTGCCACAAGTACCACTGCCCGTGTGGACAGCATCCGCTCTGAGAGCGGCACCGACGGTGCAGCACCCTCAGCCAGCACCAGCGGCACCCATGTCCCTGCCTCCAACGCCGCTGGCATAAGCCTGGCCACCATACCAGCCACCACACCATCCACCAGCACGTTCCCCAGCAACACTATCCTGCCAACCACCTCAACAGGCTGGGAGAACTTTGTGACCAGGGTCACCACAGCCACACCACCTGCCACAGCACAGGCCACCAGCACCAGCAGTGCCCTGTCCTTTGATGTAACACACAGCGAGATAAGCGGAGGTGGGCAGCCTGTCCCATCCCCAGGACCACGTAACTCCTTGGTGGAGACAACTCTTGGATCCTGGGACATCCTTGGTTCCAGCACTGCTGTTGCAGTGTCCAGGTCTCCCCTCCCCAGCCTGCACAGCCCAACAGAGGAGGCAACAACAGCCCCCTTGTCTCTGCTTGGTGTTGGTGCAACTGGGGTGGCAGCAGCTGGACAGACTCCCACCGAGCCAGCAACAGGCACCACTTCTCCTACATCCATCAGCTACCACGACATGGGACCAGCAGTGAGCACGTCACCGCCTGCCTTCCAGACATCTCCAGGGGCACCTGCCTGGGGGGAGAAAACAGCCATCACTGCAGGCAGCACCACAGCCACTGCTGCAGGGAACACCACGGCCAGCACCACAGGCAGCACCACGGACATCATTGCAGGCAGCACCACTGCCACCACTGCAGGGAACACCACTGCCGCCGCTGCAGGGAACACCACGGCCGCCGCTGCAGGGAACTCCACGGCCATCACTGCAGGGAACTCCACAGCTGCCACTGCAGGGAACTCTACGGCTGCCGCTGCAGGGAACTCCACGGCCATCACTGCAGGGAACTCCACAGCTGCCACTGCAGGGAACTCTACGGCTGCCGCTGCAGGGAACTCCACGGCCATCACTGCAGGGAACTCCACAGCTGCCACTGCAGGGAACTCTACGGCTGCCGCTGCAGGGAACTCCACGGCCATCACTGCAGGGAACTCCACAGCTGCCACTGCAGGGAACTCTACGGCTGCCGCTGCAGGGAACTCCACGGCCATCACTGCAGGGAACTCCACAGCTGCCACTGCAGGGAACTCTACGGCTGCCGCTGCAGGGAACTCCACGGCCATCACTGCAGGGAACTCCACAGCTGCCACTGCAGGGAACTCTACGGCTGCCGCTGCAGGGAACTCCACGGCCATCACTGCAGGGAACTCCACAGCTGCCACTGCAGGGAACTCTACGGCTGCCGCTGCAGGGAACTCCACGGCCATCACTGCAGGGAACTCCACAGCTGCCACTGCAGGGAACTCTACGGCTGCCGCTGCAGGGAACTCCACGGCCATCACTGCAGGGAACTCCACAGCTGCCACTGCAGGGAACTCTACGGCTGCCGCTGCAGGGAACTCCATGGCTGCTGCTGCAGGGAACTCCACGGCCACCACTGCAGGGAACTCCACGGCTGCCGTTGCAGGGAACACCACGGCCATCATTGCAGGCAGCACCACGGCCGCCACTGCAGGGAACACCATGGGCATCACTGCAGGGAACACCACTGCCACCGCCACAGGCAGCACCACCGCTGTTGCGTCCACAGCCCCAGTGAGCCCAGCCAAGGAGGTGGGAAGTGTCCCAGCCCCAGGCACCACGGCACCAGTGAGACAAACAACCACCACCAGCCCTGCCGCCACCCTGTCTCATGCCTTTGGGACACAGAGAGGACCATCCACAGCACCAAGCACATCTGCCCACACCACCACTGGGCACAGAAATCCTGTCCCTGAACCCCAACCCACCCATGAGCTTATCAGTAAGTAGATTTTCTTTTTCCGAAAGCCAAGAGTAGGAAAGGGGTTTTCAGCCAGTCAAGCATTGTGATGGATGAGGGAATGGCCTGGTCCAGGGTATCTCATCTGCGTTGCACACTGGGCTGCCAGATTCATGGGAAAAGGCAAAATAGGACGTTTGAGAGCATTCTAAAAGTGGGTTAAAAATTGGGTTACAATCCATCAGAGCACAGGCACAGCATCCTGGCAGCAAGCAGGTAGGTTTGTCCTGACTGCAGGATGGATAAAGAAGACATTAATGATTTTACACCTTTTCCATTGATCTCCTGCCCATGCCAGAGCCAGCAGCCTCCCTCTATCCCTTTGGCATGGAAAGAGGGGACCAAGAGTACGTCCGGAGGATGGTGGATTTTAACTCACCCCTGTTCAAGCCAGAGATTGGATTTCCCTTTGGGAAGTCGCTGCGAGATACTCTCTATGTGAGTGCCCCCCTTGGTGAGCACATAATGGATGTGCCACCTTTTCAGTAAAAAAAACCAAGGAAATGGAGCAGAAACCAAATTTCATCTGGTTATCTCTTTTTTTACATTTAAAATGGTTGGTTTCTGCTCACCCATGGAGGCTAAAAGGTATCCCAGTCAGCAAATAACAAGTTCTTTTGGTTAGTTTACAGATAATGGACAGATCATTTTTCCACCCACGGACAACTTCGTCCCGTCCAATCCCAACCCCCCTCCCCGGGGCTTCACTGGCCAGGAGAGCTTGCCAATGGTCGCTGCCTTTTGGGATGATGCAGACTTTTCCAAGGGTGTTGGCACTACCTGGTACCAGGTGAGGGCCACAAGAGGTGTTCTCCTGGGAGAATCCACTTCCCAGCTCACTCATTTAACTCTCTCTCTTGCCATCTGGCAGGAGTACTCTACACTCAGCTCTACCCGAGACCCCATTGTGCAGGATGTGGAAGCAAAGATTGAGAAATACCTGAAAATCCCCTATGTAGCAAAATGGACCTTGAAGGTGACGTGGGAGAAGGCTCCGGCGTATCCATCCCGTAGAGATGACACTCAGGTGAGCAGTGGGGGAGCCAGGTGACAGAGAGGGCTGTTGGTGGCTGTTTCAAGTCTCACCACCTCAGTCTGCACTGCAGGGACAGTAGGGGAGGTTTTGGGGGTGCTGAGGGGGTGCTTTGGGTTTTTCCAGACGAGCACCTACCAGGCAGTCCTCACCACCGACGGGAACCGCTCCTTCGCGCTGCTGCTCTACCAGGACGGTGGGATGTGCTGGGACTACACCAAGCTGGCTGCAGCCAATGTGCTGATAGGCTTCTCCAGGTGCTGCACGCATGTCACTGGGTTTTGGGACAGCAGGGATTTGTTCCAGCACTGTGTTGGGACTGTCGGAGGCATTATCCCCAGGAGAGCCCAGCTCCCACTTCTGGAGCAACCCTGTCCCACTTAAACCCTTTCTCCTGCAAACTGCAGCACTTCCCACCCCAGCTGCTCTATGGGGAGAGGAGGAGAGTTGTGTTGGAAGGATGACCCCAAACCTCGTCTCTCCACACAGCGGCAACGGCTATGCCCAAAACAGCGAGCTGACCCAGAAGCCACCAGCTGTCAAGTACCGACCAGACCGGCGCAGCAGCACCGGCTCCGGTATGGCACCGGGGGGTCCTTGGGTGGGTGGGGATGGGAGGAGCTGTGTGCTCTGTGCCAGGAGCATGTCCCCAGCACCCATCCCTGGGAGGGGATGGGCCAGCAAAGCCACTGGGCAAGAGCTGGCCACCAAGAGCAGACTGTGGGTGTCCCATGTCCTGCTGTGGCTTGCCACGGCCTGGCTGGCTCTAGAGGGAGCCTGGAGACCTCGTGTGAGGTCAGTGGCCAGGGACAGCTGTCCCACGGGATCCCTCAGCACAAGGCGAGACCCCAGCTGAGCGGTGCCGATCTCTGGTTGCTCCCCCAGATGTGCGCGGGCTGTGGATTTACAGACTGGACAGTCACTCCCGGGTGAATTACAGGCTGCGGTGCCTGGCATGGCTGGACACAGAGCCAGCGCCGGCCACCTGGAACAGCCAGCTGCCACCGTGCCCCTGCTCCCGGCCCCAGGCAGAGCTGGATCTCCGCTACCACTGGAGCAGAGGTGCCAAGGACAGCCCCCCAGGACCAGCTGCAGGGTGGGGGGATGGTTCCTTCCTGCTCTGGGGACGGCTGTGATCCCCCCCACCATTTCAGGCCGGGCGGACACCTCCGTGAGGATGCTGCGCACTGCGTTCCCCAGCCCAGCTGGAGCTGGGGTGCGATGTCTGTACCAAGGTGGGAGCTTGCTCGAAGGCTGGCAGGAGAGAGCATGGAGCCTCCCCTTCCACACTGCCACTGGTAAGTGGGAACCAGCATTCCCTCACCCTAAAATACCCCAAGTATCAAGCACAGGCACAGCAGGGGCCCCGACACATCCCAGCACCTTCTTCCACAGACAGGGAGCTGGAAGCATTCGACTGGTGCTGCCGGCGTGTGGGGAAGCCCCTGTTCTGTGCCAGGTTTGCTGAGAAGAGACCGAGGGTTGGCTGTGAGGGATACATGCCACCCACCCCAGGTGAGTCCCCAGGCTCTGCCTCCGCTGTGCCAGGGCACTGAGCTGTGCGTGGGCCCCATGCATTAGCCACACTTTGCAATATGCCAGTGCGGGCTGCTGAGCCACCACAGCTCTGGGGCTGCTCTCCTCCCTGAAATGACACCAGCATTTGCTCTTCTTCCTCCCCGCAAAATGGCTCCATCCCCTTCGGACCCCAGCTGGTGCCTTCGGGGACCCTCACATCACCACCCTGGATGGTCTCACCTACACCTTCAATGGGCTTGGGGACTTTGTCCTGCTGCTGGCCAGCGATGCCCAGACCAGCTTCATCTTGCAAGGGCGCACAGCACAGACTGGCATGGCCCAGGCCACCAACTTTGTAGCCTTTGCTGCCCAGTACATCTCCAACACCACCACAACAGTGAGTAGGAGTGCCCTGGGTATGAGTTTGAGCCTGTAACGGGAGACACCCCTCTGGCAAGTTGGGCATCACCTCTGCATCACCTACAAGTGGGTGGGACCCAAGGTGCATCCCCTCTCCTTTTCCTGCCACCTCCCACCACTCCAGCAAAGTACTGATAGTGGTGGGATGGGCTAATATGCACCAGGCACAGGTCTAACACCTCCTGCAAACAGGCCAGCAAGGGCTGGACGCTCTGGAGGAACACCTTCACCTTCTTCACTGCACACTCTTTGTCCTGACACTTGAGCACAAGCGACTGCTCTTCCTGACTTTGCAGAATTGTTCCCCACACCCATTTAGCTTCATTAAGCGGAATGTCCTGGTGTCACCAGGAACAGCCATTGAATAGCACGAGGAGGGGGCTCAGAGCAGGGAGCCCACCAGCACAGCTCTCCATGCTGTCGAGGTCAGCTGAGCAGTGGTGGTGGCCCAGGTGTGCCCCTTGCCAGCGGTGATGAGCAGCTGCCTGTCCTCTTCTGTGCAAACATCAAAGCTGCTGTATCGTGTGTCTGCTGGGGTGAAGAACACACCAACACAGGCCCCAGGGCTGAGCCTCTCTTCCTGGGCTGGGGGAGGATGGGGTTTAATTGTTCCCAGCATGGAGGGACAGCAGGAAGGGATGAGCAGAGGGGCTGACTGGGACATCCACCACAATTTTCAGGTTAAGTGGACCTTGGGGAGCGAGGATGACATCCAAGTCCTCCTGAACAATGAAACTATCCATTTTTCCTATTCCCAAGGTGAGCGGGACCTGCTGTTAAATGCTAAATGTATGTGGAGGGGATCAGAGATGTCCCCATCCCCCGGGACCAGCCCTGCCCAGTGCGAGGGCAGCCATCCTGAGATCCATCAAATGTCTCTCACCTGCACCTGTCCCTGATTTGGGTGGGGTGAATGGGAAGCACTCCCCTCCATGAATCCATGGTCATTGTTTCAGATCCCAGCCTTGTGTGGACTCTCCCTCTGTGCTCTCCTTCTCTTGCAGACCTGGGTGACGAGGTCTACTACAGCCCTGGTGTCCTGCTAATCAACGCCTCCTCTGTCACGGCTGTCTTCGATGGGACCATTGCTGTCTCCATCTCGGCTGCCTCTGGGATCCTCAGCGTGGTCTGCAGCCTGCCCAACTGGTACCACAACAGCACCAGGGGCCTCCTGGGTGAGGGCTTCTGGCACCACTGCAGAGCCAGGGTGCAAATTCTTTTCCCACTCTAAAGTAGACTGGAAAACTGGGGAATTGTGCTTGTGAGGGGAGGGACACCTGGGTATAAACTAAACACTGGCCAGCACCAGATAGGAGGTCAACCCTGGCAGGGGGGATTCCAGTCCTCTGGTGATGCTCCACCAGGTGTGTGGGACCATGACCCCGCAGATGACTTCCAGATGCCAAATGGTACCAGTATCTCTGTGAACAGCAGTGAGGAGGAGATCTACAGCTATGGGATGACCTGTAAGTCCAGGCTTAGGATCCCCCTTGATGATCCCCTCCTTCCTGCACCTTCCGGTCGTGCTTTGGCTTGAGATATTTAAACACTTGCCTGAGAAAAAGCATTGCCAAGGGAAGGAGTTTGGTGTCCTCACTGCTCCGTGAAAAGGAACTCTAAAATACAACAAACCTTAAAATGGCCTGTACCCATGGCGTGCTCTCTTGCAGGGGCTGCTGGGGAGCACAGCCTGTTCACTCAGCCTCTGGACTCACCAGCACTGAACTTCACACCCTTCTTCTTGTCTCGGCTGCGGCAGGAGAATGAAAGCCAGTACCAGCTGGCAGCCTCACAGTGTCATGGCAGCAAGGAGTGCATCTACGATTCACTGAGCACAGGGAACTTGGCCCTGGGCCTGGCCACCCAGAGCCTTGCAGCCGACTTCCAGCAGATGAAGACAGCACTCAGTAAGTGGAGCACATCTGCACCTCCGAGAGGGCATGGCTTGGATGTAACTGGGCAGTGCCCTGCGCCTTTCCTGGGCTCTCTTGCTTCATATGAGACAGGAGAGAAGTCACCAAGATCTTGGATTTGCACTGCCCAGTTGGCTTGTCTCCAGCTCTGGGAGATGCCACCAGGAGGACAGTTGCCACCAAGATTTTGGAACTGCATTTCCTGGAACTGCATTTCTGTCTTGTCTCCCTGGGACATGTCACCATGATGTGCAACATAAGGGCCTTGTGGGTGGGCAGCCAGGACACCATCTGCCTGGGGTACCATCCTCACTGGGAGGGACTCAGAGCCAAGGGGTGACAAGGCCACATGTGTGCTGGGCTGCTCTTTCCTCAGATGCCTTCCCTCCTGTCATCACCGGGGACCCATCAATCACAGCCTTCAGGACAAAGAGAGTCAGAAGGCAGTACCAGGCCTTGGGGGAAGGTGCACGCTTCATTCCCCATCTCTCACCAGAGCTCAACATATCGGGTAAGGAAGGAGAGATGGAGCAGCCGGGATGGGAAGGAATGGGATGGAATTCTTCTGCCACCTCTAACTGCCACCTTTCCTCCCGGCAGAGAATGGCACCCTGACATGGGAGCCCCGCGGGATAGCCCCATTCACCATCAACCTGGAGGCTGTTGGGTCCAACAACATCTCTGCACTCCTCCAGCTCCGCTTCACCCTTTGCAGATGCAGCAGGAGCCAGGAGTGTGACTACAGCAACACTGTCACTCTCAGGGAGTCTTCCCTGCAGGTAGTGTGCCAGAAAGCTCCTCTGGTGACACACTGTGCCTGTCCTCATGCCAGCTGTGCTGGCTGTCTTCTCTGTCCACCCATCCTCCTCACGTTCCCTAAGCCAGTGTCACCATCCCCTTCCCAGCTGGCAGCCTGCACGTGTGAGAGTGGCTACTCAGGTCCCTTCTGCCAGGACCCTCCGGACCCCTGCTCCCAGGGATGCTTCCCTGGTGTGGGATGTGACCCTTCCAGTGGCTGTGGCCCCTGCCCGGCCGGCCTGACAGGGGATGGACAGCACTGCTCAGGTGACAAGGGCTCACACCACGGCCACTGGGACCCCAGCCGAGGTGTTTGTCCCAGTGCCACGGTGCATTGCCTCGGCAGATATCGACGAGTGCGCACAGGGGACGGAGTGCCCGGGGAACAGCACCTGCACCAACACCGTGGGCAGCTACATCTGCTCCTGCCTGGCCGGTGAGCAGGGTGAGTATGGGGTCCCTGGCAGGCATGGTCCTTGTCCTCATCACCCCCAGGCTCTCTGGTGAGAGTTCCTGAGGGACCCAGGCTGGCCAGAGAGAAGAGAAGGGGGAGCTGGCTGAGCTCTGTGCCCAAGCTCTTGCTGTCATTAACGGAAGGGACCAGAGTCCGGCCACCACTCATGTTCCCAGGCTGTAGATCTCACTAATCTGCTGGGAAGGGAAATTTTTCCCATGCAATTTTTCTCCTTGAGAAAGAATTCTTATCCCAGTAAAGTTCAAATGCACATGCAGAGGTTGGGGGCTAAATCAAGCCCTCTTTTAAGATTCCCGTGGTGGTGTTGGGTTGATGGCTTTTGCTCTTGTTCTAATGCATCAGGCTGGGATTTAAGAAGGGCAAATGGCTCCAGCTGGGAGGAGGGGGAATGGGCTTTTCCTTGAATTTATACTAAAACTCCTACCATACATAAAAGAAAAACAAAACAAAACTTGGAAGAAAGGCCTTACAGAGTGGCTGAGGATGGCTCAGTGAGCTGGGGCTCTGCCCTGCAGCCAGGTTCATGCCTCTACCATGCTTTCCATCCCACAGGTGAGGGGCCAGGCTGTGGCTCAGCCTGCAGCTACCACTCCTGCCCTGAGGGCTACTGCAGCAATGGGGGACTCTGCCACCTTCACCCCATCACCTGCACCCCCACCTGCGCCTGCCCCCCAGCTTTCACTGACCAGCGCTGCCTGGTGGCAGGGGGGGATTTTCGGCCGCTGCCCAGCACAGGTGGGTACCTGTGCCCGGTGTGGGGTGAAGCCAGCCCCACTCACCCTGGTCCTGGGATGCCAGAGCCACCACTGTGGTTCTCGCCCAGCAGATCTCCCTCGGAGAAGCATCCAGATGAGGATCAAGACACTGCAAAATACCACTGCTGAGGAAGTCAACAGCACTGTATGTCACTGGAGGGGATGGGCTAAGAGCAGGGGACACACAGCATACTGGGCAGCGTGGCAGCTTGGGGTGCCCATGCCTCTGTGTGCCCTCCCATGGGATCTCTGGGGGTCCAGCAGATCGACAAGCCCAGGGGGAGGAAGCACCAAATGCATGATGATGGCTGCAGTCACGGCCACGTGCCAAGTCCCCAGCAAATGAACCAAAGGCCAGAGCAACCCTTGGGGCTTGGCCACCCTGCCCACATCACTCTCCAACCTTTCCTCATGCTGGTGTCATTCTGCCCTCCCCTAATGCCTTCCTGCTCCCCCCGCTGCAGGTCTCAGCCATCCTGGACTCCCTGGAGGTAAAGGCTTTCCAGAGCAACACCAACATCACTCAGATGTGAGTCAGATGTGAAGCAGCCCGTGACCACTCCAAGGATCCGGTGGGGCGGGGCTGAGCATGGGCCCAGAGAGTTTGGTGTGCAAAGGGCATTTTCCCCAGCTCAGAGTCTGTTTTTCCGGCCCTGGTGCTGGTAAACCCTTGGAGACACCAGCCAGTTGGCACCTTCCGCTCCTGCCTCATCCCTTCTTTACCATCACCCAAATGGGAATACTGAGGCACGGTGAGGCTCAGTCACTCTGTGAGACAGCAGCAGCTCCACCAGCAGCCCTCTCTTTTCCCTGCAGGACAGACAGCGATGGCTTCACCTTCGTGGTGGTGTCCCAGTTTGCCTATGACAGCCGCGGCACCATCATCCGCTTCCTGAACGAGGAGCTGCCCACGGCCATCATCGGCGCCTTCAACGGGCAGCGGGGGCGACGGGAGGCAGGCACGGGGCTCCTCTTCCAGCGCCTGCACCAGGACAACATCACTGACCTGGTGAAGCGTGAGTTGCTCCTGGCGCTGAGCTGGGGAATGTGGGAGGATTACCCCACTGTCCCCATTGTCCCCATAAGCCTGTGTGCCCTGGGATCGGTTCACACTCATGGGGGAGGCGGGTGGGCAGCTCCCCAACCCCAGGCATGGATCCAGCTTGAGGAGACTTGGGGAAGCATCAAGGGATGTTGCTGCAAGGCCAAACCCATGTGCTTTCCCTCCCCAGTGACAGTGGACGAGCTGAGGGACTATTTCCCCTGCTCTCTGTATGGCTACAAAGGCTACCAGCTCCACTACATGGGGACCATCGGCTTCATCTGCATCTCCCCTTGCAAGATGGGCTACTGCCAGCACGGTGGCCAGTGCCAGCACCTGCCCGAGGGGCCCACGTGCAGGTAGCAGCAGCTCCGGGGTGGATGAGGCTGCCCTGCACAGCTGCTTCTCCTCATGGCATCACTGCTCCTCCCTCCCCATCCACAGCTGCCTGCCCTTCTCCATCTACTTCCCGGCCGGCACCCAGTGTGAGTGGCTGGCCATCAGCCTGGCTGCTTTCCTCGGCATCCTGATGGGAGCCCTGGCTCTGCTCTGCCTCCTCTTTGCCATCGCCTGCCTGGCCCTGCACCTCTGTCGCCAGCACCGCCACCAGCACCAGGGGTGAGCTGTGGGCTGGACCTGCACAGGGGAGGGTGCTGGGGGTGTGGCAGGTTGGGTGTCAGAGAGAAAAACGGATCAAAAATCTGCATTTGAAAGATCCACCACTGGTAGAACTCTGGTCTGGGCAGGGGGGCCCTGCCCTGGGGGCGGGGTTGGGTGACCTTTTAACATCTTACAGCCCCTTTCCCAGGCATCTGCTGCTCAGGGATGAGATAGCATCAGTGGGTTGAACATTAGCTTTCCTTTTTCCCCTCATATCAGGGAATGTTTGCATTTCTTCCTCATCCCACCCAGTACTTGGTTACAGACAGGCTTTAATTTTAATTTGAATACCACCCAAATGATTTCCACTGCAATTCACATGGGGCTGGAAAGAGCTGGCCTGGAGTGAGGAAAAAGTTCAGGATTGGACCTTGCTCTTCTGCAGAGCAGGGAGTTAACAGAAGAAAGGCAAAGTGCAAGGCTGGGGTGGAAACACCAGCATCTCCTTCCCACAGCCCCAGCCCTTGGTCCTGCAGTGGCAATCCACACTCAGGGGAAGCTTAGACTCCCAAGCCCATGGCTCTGGTCGGAGCTGTGTCCTGCCCCTGCTCCCAGCTCCCTGCCAGCCCTGGAGCCAGGGATCTCTGGGAAGCTCCTCTGTTCATTTGCACTTACGGCAAGGAAAGAAATTGTGTGTTTACAACAACCGGGTTTTTCGTCTTCTTACAGCCCCATCTCGCCCCTACAGTCAGTCACTGCTCCCCTTTGCCATCTGACTCAGACACCAGGATCAGGCAGGCGTTCTCCCAGCCTCTGCTGACCTGTTGTCCCTTTTCTGTTCCCCCCTCTCAGGGCCAAGGAGACCTTGTGGAGGACACGACCCTTCTCCTGTGAGTACATATCTGTAAAACTCCTCCTGCTATGGCTCTGCTTCACCCCAGTCCTCAAGCTCTGCTCATCTTCCCTGCTCCAGCTTTAACGATGGCAGGAGAGCAAGCAGAGCCCACCTTCTCGCACTCCCTGGAAAGGCACTGGAAAATGCAGCTCCAGGCCGTTGACCCCTCAGTCCAGGTCTGCCCAGGGGTTACTGTCTCCGTGGGCTGTTGGGGTGGGGAACTTTGGGCTGGGGATGGAATCCTGGCCCTGTGCCTCAAAGGTGCTCAGGAGCTGTGCCTCATCCTGAAGCATCACGGATGCTTTGGCCAGCACTGGGATCCGTGCCACTGTCTGAGCTCGTCGCGAAGTGCAGAGCCAATGCCACACTGACAGCATGGCCTGTCCCTCCTTTACAGATAAGAATCCAGAGACCCCACGTTATGCCTCCAAGCCAGCCCCCCCAGCAGCCCTAACCTGCCACGGGTCCTGTTCTGGCACCTCCAAGCTCATGGAGAAGCCAGATGCTGCTGCCTGCTCCGCCGCTTGCTCTCAAGGTCTGCAGCAGCAGCAACATGTGGAAGAGGGGGACAGGCAGCTGCCTTTTGGGTTCTGGGAGGATTCACTCTGGAGGAGGTGTTCTTTTGAACGAAAAATGTGGGTTTATGTTGGGTGACCAAAGCAGGAGGATTTCACCTTCCTCTGAGGACCTGCAGAGATAACTGGGATCATCCTCGAATGTGTCTGCACCAGGGTATGCACTAGTGTGATGTAACCAGACCCTGCAGAGCCCCTGAGAGCAGGGTCAGGTGGCAATGCAGGGACTGTAGCCCCTTAGGAACCAAATAGAATAAACCAAAAATGTTGGCTTGCTGTTAAATTGTCTGCACCTCATGTGTCCCTGTGCCAGCCCTGCTTCGCTGTCACTGAGCCCTCAAGTCCTTGCTTTCTGCTGGTCCCATCCATGGAGCCAAAGTGAAAACGGACGTAGATTTTTTGGTTGCTTCATCCCCCCATTTTCCCTACAAAGCTGCGAGTCTCCTCACACCACTTTCATGACCACTGCTTACAGTGGCTCATCACATAGGTCAGGCTGTAGTCCCCACAAATTTCCCACAGCCCTTCAACCCTGGTGATTGGTGATTGGGAGATGCTGATCCAAGGAGGGTGTATCAGACCCCAACAGACCCCCAGCTCCCACCCCCTTCACTGCCCTAGACCCTGACTTAGCTGTATCTCCAGCACTCAATCTAGAGACAGAAGTATCCTGTAATCCTGCTGCTCCAAGCCTGCCCTGTCACTGCTTCCCACCCCAGTTTGGCAGAGGACATGGCTGCTGCAGGAGCAGTGATGCTCAAACGCTTCCAAGGTCTTACTGAACAAACAACATCTGACAAGGATTTATTTTTTTTAAGAAAGGAAGATGCTCTCTTACACACAAAAAATTGTATTTCTCTCACCATTTCTGATCATGGGGTTGCATTTTGCCCTCACACACCCAGCAGACGTACTGATCTGATTGCGGCTTGATCTGGAGAATTGTCCCTTCTCCTGAGCACAGGGCCCAGGGACCATGCAGGGAGGGATGGCTAGGAAACAGAGTGGGGGACAAGACAGGACTGGCTTATAGGACAAGCCTGGTGCACCTTAGCATTTAAGGGCTTGGCCACAGTCAACCCACATATGGTGTTTCATCCTTTCCCTGGGTGCCAGGGGTCCAGCCTCACTCTGCAGCATGGGAGCACAGTGGGATGTAGGAAGGACAAGGGTGGTGTGTGTAGTGGGGGGTACCTTCCCACCTCCCACCAGTTCTGCCCCTCAGCTGCAGCTGGGAAAGGGCGACTAAAGCAACTGAATCCTTGGGACAAGTCTGGGTTAGAAATGTGAACTTGTGCCAGGGCAGGCAACTGCAGGCATTGGCCAAGTGAGCTGCCCTGCGTGGTGGGCAGGGGTGATGGGTTCTGGGGGGGACACAGGAGAAGAGCAGATCAAAGGACTTGGAGGATCAGCCATGGCCCAGAACGTGCTGCGGGTGTGCAACCTCCCAGTTACTCGTCCTCTGCATCTGCAAAGAAGAAATGAGATTTGCTCAGCCACCTTCTCCCTGAGGGGCAAGCTGGGAGCTCCCTGGGCATTTCGCAGGGGCACAGGGACAGAAGGAAAGGAGAGCCCACAATCCTGCTCACCTATCTGCTCATCTGAGTCATTCTCTGCCTCCTCCGAGGAATCTGTTGAGGGTTCCAAGAAAGCTCCACATCAGCTTACACCATAACCACGTTTGCTGTGGTCCTCCTCTCCTCTCAGTGCCATCACCCCCAGACTGTGCTGGTGGTAATGTGCTGAGGGAGACGCCGCCACAACCCTGCACAGCCCAGGGCATGGCACAACCTGCACATGGGCACCCCAAAACCCTTCCCCCATCTGCCCAGGGCTCTGGCTGCCTTAACCACAGGGAGGCTGGGACATTCCCAGTCCCTTCCCAGCCCTGGGCACCAAGACAGCATCACCTCAGTGCACATGAGCTTGCAAACCCACCTGTGCTGGGTGACTGGTATCCGTCACAGCCAATCTTCGGCCTCTTCTCACTGTAGCGGGCGCAGAGGTGGGCACTGCCCGCCCGGTTACAGCACCAGTCGTACAGCTTCAGCTCCTGGTCTGGAGGCAAAAAGGAGAGTGAGGGGCTAAAGGGAAGAGGAGGGAGATGGGCTGGTTCCAGGCAAGGCGTTCCTTGGCTTTTGGCAGCTCCGCACTCCCTCCAAAGGTAACAGCATGTCAGGAAACAGGTTGGCACAGAGATTAAAATTGTTTACAGGCTACAACAATGCCAGCCTCAGCCAAGGGATGCCAAGGCTGGCTGCGCTTACCACGGTAGGGTGACGCCTGCCTGAAGGACCTCCAGTACCTCTCCTGCCGCCCCTCGATGAGCTGGTTCTGGCTGTCGTACAGGCAGCGGACGCCGGCGCCGTGCTCGTTGGGGGAGGCCGAGTGCAGCATGGAGACACGGGCACCCCACCTGCCTGCAATGGGGCAGCAGTGAGTCTCGGGCAGCTCTGCCCGGCCAGCACGCCTGCCTCGGGGCAAGAATTGGGCCAGAGCTGGCTCCTTGTTATCCACCACTCCCACCACATCACCCACGGTGCTAGAAGGGTTCAGAGGAATTGATGGAGACCATCCAAGTGGTCCCCCAAGGTGAGACCCTGGTCCCCAGCATCCCTATGCAGGTCAGACCAACTCTGGCCAGCCTAATAAGACAGGAACAGGTCAGCCCTCAATCCTCTTCGCTTTTCCTGTCTCTGAAGGGTAGGCCAGTCCCCTTCTTCTTTTCCTTAGGGTTATCTGCCCACCCTACCAGCCCCTCTCCTTTTCCTTAGGGTCACCTGCCCACCCTGCCAAGTGGGACCCCAGCCAACCTCACAGGGAAGATGGGGAAGGAGAGTTTGGGGATGAGGAGGGTGAGGAAGCAGCATGTCCACTTGCCTCCACGGCTGCTCTTGAAGCGTGGGTCCCGCTGCCCTTGCTGCAGGGAGCAGGGGCAGGTGGGCAGGCCCTGGCTCCATGCCCTGGGCTCCTGCTGCTGCCCCGTCCATGCCAGGCACTTCAGCCAGTAGTTGTTGCCCACGCGGCTCTCCAGCTTGTAAATCCACAACCCACGGAGGTCTGAGCAGGGAGAGAAACCGTGAGCTGTCATCTGTGGCCAAGGAGACCACAGGGGCTGTTTTGTCTCGAGGTGAGGGTCACATGGTGCTGATGCTGGAAGCTAAGCCCATGTTGCCCCTCAGTCATGGGACCCCATGCTCAACAGCCACTCAACAGCAGGGAAACAGGGGGAAAGGCTCTTGCCAAAGAAGAAAACCTTGGGATAGAGCCACTGGGACAAAAAGTGTCCATGGGCATGTTTCAGGGATGTTTCAGCCTCAGGGCATAGCTGGTATCCAGGGGAAGCACAATTTATGTGCTTGGGAGGGAAAGCCTGGCCTTGGTGAACTCAGTGAGAGCCTCACCGCAGTGGCAGGCTGGATTTCATTCCCTGGGATTATCCCCTCCTTGCGAACCCACCCCGGCTGTGTGGCACTACCTGTGTTGTAGCCCCTGAACTGGTCAGGGCGATATTTAGCAGCTGGAGGTCTCTTCGTCAGGTCATCATTGTGGTAAAAGCCATCCCCACTGAGTGAAGAGAAAAGGAAAAATCAGGGGTTGCTCTTCCCGGGTGGGATCGCCCCAGCCCCAGCCCCAGCCTGCCCTTCAGCCATCCTGATCCCGTGCCAGTGGGATTGCAGCACCCACATGGCAGCTCTGGGGACAGGAGGGCAAAGGCATGAGCTGCCCCAGCCTGCTTCCTCCTCTATATTGGGTGCAGTTCTTTCTGGGTGCTGCAAACACGCCTGCTGCGTCAGGGGCTGAGCCCACACACATCTGAAGACCCCCATGAGCAGCTTCCATGGTTTCCAGCATTTTGCCGGGTGATTTGGAGCAGAAACCCACGAGTGGTCATGCACAGGCACACACACACACACACACACACACACGCCTGTGCCGCCCGCACTTCCCATCCTGGCCACCTTTTCCTTGCCCAGCTGCAGCAAGCAGCTAATGAGAAAACCCTGGAGACAGCGTGTACAGGGCAAGACGTAATGCGAGGAGGCAGGAAGCAACTGCTCCGGCCAAGCACGGAAATCCCTTCCCTCGGCTGGTGCAAAGTTCAACAAACATCCCCTATTTTCCACTCCTTCCACCCAAACTGCCAGGATGCTGGGGGCCCAGGACTCCAGAGGGATTTGTGGATCTTACAACAAACACAGCCCAGCAAGACAGCATGCTGCAGAGTGATCCAGTCCCTAGCGGAGCAAATTTGTTTGTGAGGCCCCTACATGTTAGGCTACATGGGCACGCAGACCCCGTCTGGGCTGTCCTCATCCTTGTAGGACACTCCTTGGGACATGGGGGAAGGATTCAACCAGCTGCAGCTGTGGGTGGGATGCATCCCAGTGCTCAGAGGAGGCAGGGATGGGGTGCTGAGCTGCTGTACCTGGTGTAGCCGATGAGCACATTGGTGGAAGTGAGCCTGGTATAATCCCACTGCATGCCTCCGTCCTGGTACAACATCAGGATGTAGGACCTGAAGCCATCGGTGGTCAGGACAGCCTGGTATGTGATTGTCTGGGGAGAAGCGTTGCAGACAGGTAAGAAAGTGAGCAAAGATGTGGGGTTTAAAATTGGGGTGTAGGTCAGTGCTCACTGGGAAACGGCAGGACTGAGGTCTGGAGGGAAATAAGGCAAACATAGACAGGGCTGGTTCACATTTCACATGGAAAATGTGATGGTTTTACTTTGAAGCTGTTCCACGACAAGCTTCCAATTCACCCAATTTTATGCCTCTGAAAAACAGCGTTTCTGGTGCGCAATAAACTCCCACCACATTAAAGAGAAAGGTTTTATGGAATGGGGCAAGTTCAACTAAAGGTGTTGCTCAAAAAACCTGAAAACCGCCAAAACATGGGCACAGCCCAGTTCTTTTTGGCAAAATTCTTCAAGACTGGTCTATGTCATAAAACTGGTTCTTATTTTCAGGCACAGAGAAGGTCATTGCCTGTGGGCCTTGGGTTTTTTTGACAACTCAACAGCGCCTGTGTTCCATCAGTCCCTTACCTTCTGGGTGTCAGTCCATGCTGCATAGACAGGTGCCTTCTCCCAGGTGATTTTCAGGGTCCAGGCTGCAGAGTAGGAGGACCTCAGGTACCGCCGGACCTTCGCTTCCACGTCACGGACGAACGGAGGCTTGGCCGTGTTGAGGGTGGAGAACTCCTGTGGGTTGGGAACAAACACGTCTGCGTTAGCTCCCAGTAGGACAAAACCAGGCCTAGACTGGAGTCACGCACAGACCTCAGGTGCTGGATGGGATTTGGATGGCTCAAGAGGTGACACAGCACTAACAGCTCTTAGATTTGGCTCAGAAAAGGGAAAAATTATTCATGGGCTCCATTAATTACACATCTCAAGAGGCATCCATGGAATAAGTGATGAGTTTGTAATCAAAAGGTGTTTCGTGCAATCATGCACCCATGCGGCTTCACTCACCTGGTAAAAGGTGGTGCCAACACCTCTGGAGAAGTCAGCGTTGTCCCAAAACACGGCAATCATGGGAACCTCCTCATGACCATTGAAGCCGCTGGGAGGAGGGTTGGGGTACGTGAGGACGCTGTTGTCCGAGGCTGGGAAAACGATCTGTCCATTGTCTGTAAACTGAGCAGAGGGATCCCTCCATCAGGTGAGATCAGGACCAGCAGCGCTCCCTGGCATGGGGGTGGCAGCCCTCCCATTTCCAAGTCCATTTTGAGCAATACCCAAGCAAAGCCACCACCTGCCACTGCTGAAATGGCCACAAAGTCACCTTCTGCTGCAAATAGACCACAGCAGCATCCCAGTAGCTTCAGCCCCACAAGAGTCCCATCCCAGGCACCTGGCCCCTGGTGCCTCTCTCAGGTTTTTGGGTGATGGCCGCTTGCCCGACGAGTCAAGCCCAAGCAGACTCACGTAGAGAGAGCTATGCAGGGTCTTCCCAAATGGGAATCCAGTCTCAGGCTTGAAAAGTGGAGAATTAAAATCCACTCTCCTTTCCACGTACTCCTGATCATTTTCCCTTGCTCCATACCCATAGAGGGGCACAGCTGGAACTGGAAAAGAAAACAAACAAACAAACAATAAAACCAAACCACATTTACAGCAAAGCCCTTGGTCTGTGTCAAAAATTTAAAAGGGCTGAAATTATTTTGCTTCCACTGGGACACAGCCTGGGCAGCAGAAGGATGGGGGACACTGCCAATAGTCTCCAGGGACACTCTGCATGTCATCTTCCCTTGCAGGAGCTTGTTCCAACCCCTTTCACTGCCTTACACAAACACAGCTGCCCTAAACCTGCTACAATGGCCTTTGTGGTCACTGTCCCCTGCTTCAACCAGTCCTGTTGGGACACTGCGCTGAAGGACTGCCATGAGGAGAGGAAGAACATTGTACAAGGACTGTGCCAGGGCACAGCACAGAATTAAACACCCACAGCTCTTTCTAGAGACTATTACAGCCTCCAGTTCCCTATTTATGTCTGTTAAAAAAAAAAAAAAACATTTGGAGGGGATGGGTTTTCCAGCTGATGGGACTGTATTGAAGGCCGGCTAACCCTGCCAACAGTGCAAGCTCATGTGCAGGGGCTCCTCGTGCTGCATCTCCCCCAGGGTCCTGCCTTCAAATAGATCCCTTGTTTTCTGGGCACTGAATGTCCCTGAGGATGGTCCATCAGGAAACTGGATGTGTTAGTCCCACCCAGCCTGCTCTGTGAGCATCACGTACCTGCGGGACTGGGCAGCAGAGTTGGGGCTGCTGCTGGCCCTCCTGGTGGAGCTGGAACCACGGGGGACGATGCGCGGGAGGTGACAGTGGCTGTTCCTGGCCTGGGAAGCACCTCCCTGCCCCTGGGCAGGGGGGCTGGTGGGGCTGGGCCGGCGCGGGCCGGGCTGCAGGGTGTGGTAGGGTGTGCAGTGGCTGGGGACGCGCCCTGGGATCCCCCTCGGCCCGGGAAGGCTCCAGAAGCGCTCGACCCAGACGTGGCAGGGGCTGTGTTCGCCAGGCTGGTGGTCAGCTCCCTGCCCAGGAACGGCTGCAGGGCAGCGGGTGATGAGCCACCAGCAGGTCCTGGCCCCAGGGTTTTTGCTCCGGGACTGCCAGCGATGATGCCAGCGGGAGGAAGGCCAGGGAGCCCTGGGCTCCCTCCAGGTGGGGAGTGAGTCTCCGTATCTGCCCCGGATCCAGCGGCACTGGGAAGGAGACGGGTTACGTCCCCTTGCCCTGCCGTCGTTCCATGGAGCACAGCACTCGCTTCTCCAGGAACAGGGCTGTCAGCATCCCCAGAGGGGGCTCCGGGGCTTCCCAGCTGGGGGGGAGGCGGGAGCAAGGCAGGCCCCCCTGGCACAGCAGCCCCCAGCTCTCCCTTTCCCCCTGCAGAGGACCCCACTATCGACTCACGTGCTGAAAGCCCAGGGCTGGCAGATGCCCCCTCTGCAGAATTTCCTCTCTGTGGAGCAGAAGGCAGCACCGGGGCAGCATTGGGGGATATGGGAGCATGAGGGGACGATTCTCCCGAAGGTGCTGGCATGCCTGAGGCCACCTCATCTTCAAGAGACCATGACTGAGCACCTCCAGCTTCTTCTGACAGCCCACTTGGTAACCCTGGCAACAGGGGCCTGCTCCCACTCTGGGTGCCAGAGGCAGAGTCGGTGTCCCCATTGGGTGCCAGCCCTGAGCTCAGCCCACGTCCAGGGAGAAGCAGAGAAGCAGCCACTGAGGTGGTCGTGTCGTCGGAAACACCGCTGTTGTCTGGAGCCACTGGGACCAGGCCAGCACCAGGGGAAGGTTCCCCATTCACTGGGGCTCCTCCAGGCACCTCCACCACATCGACTTCGCTCAGTTTTCCATCAGAAAGTTCAGTATTGGCACCACTTTGAGTGCCAGGGGCAGACACAGAGGCTTCCTGAGGGCCAGCAGCCTCCAAGCCTGTGTTCGAGCCACCACCAGCTCCAGAAAGGCTTGTTTCATCAGCAGCCTCGCCTGTCCTCCCAGGTAATGAAGACCCCTCTCTAGACAAGGAAGAAGATGCAGACTGCAACACATCTTCCGTTTCTCCATCAAGAGTTTCTGAACCAGCTGGTCCCATGCTGGTAGGAGCCTGGGACTGCCCTGTGGACCCTCCACCACCAGCCACTTCACTTGCCCCTTCTCCTGCAGCAGGAGGAGCCCCAGTGCCAGCACCTGAGGAGGGCTGAAGACCTTCAGCAGCACTGCCTGCTCCTTCGAATGCACCCAGGCTGGATGGATCTGAAACAGATGATGCTGCGACATCACCACTGGGAGAGGCTGAACTAGATGAAGAAACTGCACCAGGCAGTTCATCCTGCTGAGGGCTGACAGCAGAAGGACTTATCTCCATGTTGGGACTTCCACTCTCTGGGTTTCCTGCCTGTGCCACATCCCCTGCACTCTCAGCTCCCTGCACCAGACCAAGCCCTGGGCCAGTTTCACCATCTGGAGAGGCCAGGGACAGACTGTCGGGGCCAGGGGCTGCGGGTGAGATGGGTCCTGCTTCATCGCCCCTTGACACAGAAGGTGCTGCCACCACATCCCTGGGAGAGGCGATACCAGATGGGGAACCAGCGCCGGGCAGCTGATCCATCCCAGCTGCTATTCCATTCCCTGCGGTGGAGCTCAGGGATGGCTCAGAATCAATTCCACTGCCTGCTCCTTCCAGTGCCTGTTCTGCCGTGCCGGCTCCTTGCCCTTCTGCTGCTGGAAGCCCCACATTTGTGCCAAGCTGGTCCCCAAGGCCAGGTGACGGGGGTCCTACCGGTCCACGAACTGCTGAGCTGGGGGCATCCCATGCCGAAGTCGAGTCAGTGTCTGGTCCTTTGGCTCCAGGGAGACCTGCTCCTGGGAGAGCACCACCTGCCGTCCCCCACGGCTGTGACCCACCAAAGGATGGAGACCCAGGTGCTCCCTGGGCAGCACTGAGGTCAGGGCTCACTGGTGTCTGTGCCTCGGACACGGGGCCAACCACAGACCCCGGGGGTGGGAAAACAGCCCCAGGAGCACTGGCAGATTCACCAGGCAGGTCCCCTGGTCCTTCAGCTCCCGAGAGGTCAGGCTCCATTCCAGCACTGCTGGGAGGTACAGGACCAGGTGAGGACACTTGTCCCAATGCCAGGGCTCCTTCTGCTTCTGTTCCATCCCCAGGTGCTGATGGAGGGGACAGTTCAGCATGCGCTACATCTCCTGTTTCTTCTGCTGGCAGCTCTCCGGTGTTAGTGAGGTCCTGCTGAGGGCTGACAGCTGAAGCACTTGTCTCCGTGTTGGGACTTCCACTCTCTGGGTTTCCTGCCTGTGCCACATCCCCTGCACTCTCAGCTCCCTGCACCAGACCAAGCCCTGGGCCAGTTTCACCATCTGGAGAGGCCAGGGACAGACTGTTGGGGCCAGGGGCTGCGGGTGAGATGGGTCCTGCTTCATCGCCCCTTGACACAGAAGGTGCTGCCACCACATCCCTGGGAGAGGCGATACCAGATGGGGAACCAGCGCCGGGCAGCTGATCCATCCCAGCTGCTATTCCATTCCCTGCGGTGGAGCTCAGGGATGGCTCAGAATCAATTCCACTGCCTGCTCCTTCCAGTGCCTGTTCTGCCGTGCCGGCTCCTTGCCCTTCTGCTGCTGGAAGCCCCACATTTGTGCCAAGCTGGTCCCCAAGGCCAGGTGACGGGGGTCCTACCGGTCCACGAACTGCTGAGCTGGGGGCATCCCATGCCGAAGTCGAGTCAGTGTCTGGTCCTTTGGCTCCAGGGAGACCTGCTCCTGGGAGAGCACCAGCTGCCATCCCCCACGGCTGTGACCCACCAAAGGATGGAGACCCAGGTGCTCCCTGGGCAGCACTGAGGTCAGGGCTCACTGGTGTCTGTGCCTCGGACACGGGGCCAACCACAGACCCCGGGGGTGGGAAAACAGCCCCAGGAGCACTGGCAGATTCACCAGGCAGGTCCCCTGGTCCTTCAGCTCCCGAGAGGTCAGGCTCCATTCCAGCACTGCTGGGAGGTACAGGACCAGGTGAGGACACTTGTCCCAATGCCAGGGCTCCTTCTGCTTCTGTTCCATCCCCAAGTGCTGATGGAGGGGACAGTTCAGCATTTGACAAGTCTTCTGTTCCTCCAGTCAGCAGCTCTCCATTATCAGCAGGAGATGCTGAGGGCTGAAGGGCTGGAGGACTCATGTCACTCTGGGTATCTTCATAGGGACCGGCATCCCCTGGACCTCCTGCCTGTGCCGTGTCCTCTATGCCCTCAGCTCCCTGACCCTGGATCCCAGCAGCGGGCCATGCCAGTCCAGCAGGTACAAAAGGCACTGGGCTGGGGGCATTTGAATCTGAGCTCAAACCAGTGCCAAGTCCATCGGTTTCCTGGGGAGCTCCAGCTGGCAGTCCCACTGGCTGTGACTCTCCGAGAGATGGAGACAAGGGTGCTTCTGGGCCAGTAGTGAGGTCAGGACTTGCTGGTGTCTCTGCTGCACCATCAGCTTCAGGCAGGGTGCTGGCTCCAGCCTCTGAGGCTGGGTAAGCAGCCCCAGGAGCACTGGGGGTGTCTGTGGGGGATGTCAGAGCATCAGGAAGCAGCGGTGGCTGTTCTCCAGAGGGGGTCTGCCATGGGGCAGGCTGGAGGGATGGACTGGTCAGATCCACAGCTCGCACATCTCCTTCAGGCAGTGCAGTGGCTGAGACTGGGCGATTTGTGTCACTCTGTGCATCAGTGGGAACCCCTGGGGCTGGCAGTGAGGTGGCAGTGTTCTCTGTTTCCTCTGGTGCCACTGGTGCCCTGCTGGCTGCAGGTGACAAGACTGAAGCAGAAGCCTCTGATGACACCCCGGGAACTCCCTGCCCATCCCCATCCCCACCATTGGATGGTGTCAGCAAAGTGTCTGGGCTCAGCACTGCATGGCCAGGGAGGAGGGAAGAATTCCCAGGGGTTTCCACTGTTCCTGACATCACTGGGCTCTCAGGAGGTAGGTGGGATGAGCTGGCTGTGCTGAATTCACCATTCATTCCATCTCCTGCATCTCCAGATTCTGAAGCCAAGGGATTTTCCTCACGAGCTGGGGCCATTTCTCCTGCTGGCTCTGGGTTAATGCCTTCAACCTCGCCCACTGCTCCATCCTGCTGGGTCGGAAGCAGCTCCCCAGCGTCGGGACTGGGGCCTGAGGAGTTGGCACTGGCTTCACTTTGAATAGCTTCAGGCAGGATTACACCTTCCTCGACTGCTCCCTTGGCTGTGGTCAGCCCTTGGCTCAGCAGCACAGTGACACCAGAAGTTGGCTGTGGCACCCAGGTGACTGCCAGTGGAGGGGTGGTGTTGCCAGTACTGAGGTCTGTGTCTTTTTCTCTGTTTGCAAGGATGTCCTCCTTCACATCCTCGAGGACAGGGGTGGTCCCCAGAGGGACATCAGGAGGGACCTCCAGTTCATCATGCTCTGTTTCTGGGGTGACAGCGGGGTGCTGCGTGGTGATGGCGGCGGCACCCGTGGCTGTAGTGGGAGCAGCTGAACTTCCCTCAGTACTCTGAGTCGCATTAGGAGGCCTGGTCACATTCACCAAAGCTGGCACTGCAGAGCTGTATTCGCGCTCCGCCGTCACGGGGTTCGTCTCAGTCCAGGGAGGGAAGGTCTCAGCATCAGCCGCTGTAATGCTCATCTCTGTAGTGAGTGTAGTATGAGGCCACTCGTCCTCCGTTGTGACAGGGAAGGCTGTCCCCACAGTAACGGGCCCATCGGTAGTGACAGGGACAGCAGCAACAGCCCCAAGCCCTGCAGAGGAGCACAAAGTGGAGTGTTACAGTGGGAGCCGAAGCTGGCAGCCTGCCAGGCTCAGACACCTCTCTGTGAGAGTCCCGAAGCTCCCACCACTTCTTAAACCTCTTCTGCCTCATCCCACAGCCTTACAAGGCCCTGATTTAAAAGCCAAGGAGTGCAGTCTGGGCTGCCTTAGGCACAGCGCTGCACAGCACCTCTTGCGTCCCCAGCATCAGCAGCCAGCAGCTGAGACAGGACACAACTCATCACAGGTCAGAGAGAGACACTGGTGCAAGCATGGAGGCAAAAGCAGCTGCTGAAACCCAGTCCAGTCATGCTGGGGATGGTACTGGGATGGCCAGTCACCGGGTAGAGCTGGAGCCCAGTAAGGCTAGTTCGTAGCCCCAGGGGTGTCTGTGGAGCTCTGCCAACCCAGGACAACCCTCAGCCCACTTTCCATCGCTGCAGGGACAGCTCTGAGCACAGTCGCTTCTGCAGAGCCTGGGGGGGTTCTGTGTTTTTCCACCTTTCAGGTGTCTGAGGGACATTTAAATAACTTCACCCAAAGCCCTTTGTCAGATAGGAAAGCCAAGGCTTGGGGAAGTCAGGCTTCCCTAACTGCAGATTAAACTTAAAGCAGGTTCAATAAAACTCTCCTGTGCTGGGCGCCTGCCTGTTCCTGCCCCCATCCCTCTTGCCTCCAGCTGAGTGGAGGCACCAGGGCTTCCCCGCCCATGGAGGGAATATTTGCGAGCTCCCAGGACCAAGCGCTGCTTACAGCTCTCTCCTCCTGCTGCCAAAATCCTAACCCACATCCAGGAGCTCTGCTGAAAGGAGGAGACACCTGTCCACACCCCAGACGTGTCTCCCAGAACCTACTGGCACCCATGGGTGACGTTTCACACGGTCGTATTTTTAGGACAGGGACGCAGGCTCTGGGGAGACCAAGCTGCTCCGTGAGGAGCCGGGTGGATCTGCTGACGCTTGGCTTTAGGGAGCTTCAATTAGGGGAGAAGAAGGGCACCCCAATGGCAAGATCCAGCACGGCTTTGCCACAGCCTGACAGCCCCAGCCTGCTCCCAATCCCGGTGCTCCAGTTCGTCAGGTTCCCCCTGACAGGCAGCCAGATCTCCCTGCAGCAGAGGTGCCTCCAACCTCACCGCCAGCTCAGCTCGTTAGCTCTCAGATAGATTGTGCAGGGTTATTAATGAATATTAGCTCCTGTGCCAGACCAGTCCTCGAGGGGTCCATCCTCTACTAGACCCCTTTCCTGGCAGGCTGCTTCATTGTCATCTTCCCTGGCTGGAATAAGATCTTTGTACCAGCCCCCTCAGCCAAAGGAGCTCAGCAGCTTCCGTCCCCATCTCAAGGAAAACAAAGCACACCAGTCAAGTCACCCCAGTTTAGTTTGGCCCACTCCACCCCGGTAAATCCCTGTTTTATCTTAATTCTTCAACGTGGGGCAGGAAACACCATCTACCCCACACGCCCATTCATGGGAAGTTTGTGCAAGAGGGGCCCCAGCATGGAGCACCAGCATTTGCTCTTCCCTGGGATGTGGGAGGGATGGGAGCATCCCTGGGTCCTGCTCTGCCAGCTGGCTTCCCTCGGCTCCTTTGCTGGAGGGGTACACAGCTGCCTGCAGGCTTCCGGGCTGGGCTCTCATCTCTCCCACGGCTCCACGCCTGCAACCAGCCCCTCGGGGTGATGCCTGCGCTGGAAAACGCTTTTCCAGCTCTTTGGCTGCAATGCCTTGCAAGGAGTGGTCGTAAGAGGAGTTTCCAGTACAGCCAGGAGTGAAAAGCATCTCACAGCGTACCTGCTGCACCCTGACAGGGCTGGGGTAGCATGGGGGCTAGCAGAAAAACATAGGACGTACCGTGCAGAATCCATGCGCAGCATCCCAGGATGGTGGAGAGCGTCCATCCCCTGGTCCCCATGCCTCAGGCCTCCACACAGACAGAGCACTTGGAAGCTCAAAGGGAGGGGAGAGCAGCTAGGAGCAGCTCCCTCCGTCCCTCCCTGCCTGCCTCTCCTGCAGAGCTGGAGTCCCACAGGTGCTCCTGCTCCCTCCCATTTATAGGGATGGCAGAAGGAGGCAGGTTGCTCTCCCGCCCCCGGTCCCTTCCCTCCAATGTCCCTGTCACCCTTCCCTTCCGGTCGAGCCCTCCCCTTCCCAAGGGCTGGATGCCCTGTTCAGCTGGGGCATGGGCTGGGGTGTACTCAAAGCCCACCCTGCAGGGACCCACATCTCCCCCAGGGACCTGGGCTCAGTCTGGTGCAGCTCCCCGGGCTGCCAGCACCAGAAGGCAAAGCTGAGGCCACAGCAGTGTGTGGCACTGCCAACAGTGGCATGGCAGTCACCCCACAGACCCCACAGGACCTGTTCCTCATGGCAGTCACCCCATGGACCCCACAGGACCTGCTCCACATGCAGGGTATGGGGCTACAGAGCAGTGCGTGGTGGTGACAGGGCAGCTGGTGTCACCATGCCTGTGAGGACACCATGGGCACTAAAATCACCAGCTGAGCCATGTCTCAGGCCAGAACAAGGCAGAACACAAGTCCCCACTTGGCTCCCCAGAAGCAGATTCAGGTTATATAAAGGAAGGAGAGATATGGCTGGGGTCAGGCCCTGGGGTGTCAGTTGAGCCCCACAGTGCTCAGCTGCAATTGGAAGCACTGGGGATCCCTCTTCAGAGCCCAAGCCCACCCCAGTGGGGTTTGAAACCTGCACCTCAGTCTGGGCACAGCAGTGCTGGGGTGCTGGAAGGGGGTAAATTGTTCAGGGAAGCTTCTTTGCAAGGTTGGACCAGCATCCCCAGAGGCTGGAACAGGAAAAGGCACAAACCTGGACCCCCTTCCCTGCTATGGGGATCCTCTGGGTCACTTCACCCCTATGTCTTGCCCCCCTCCTCCTCCTGGACCAGCAATTCCTGCACGCCCCCTTGAAAACTGCTGCCAGCTCCCCTGTGAACAGCATTATGCAAACTCCCACCACTACATGGTTTTGTAGTCAATTAAGCACTTCTTAACCAGAAATGCCCCCAGGCAACTCCTGCAAAGTGTTACGAGGGGTGTTAGGCAGTACACAGTGTCCCGCTGGAGTCGGGCAGGCAGCACATCAAGTGACACCCCGGCCCACCACCGGGGCAGTGTGGATGGGGAAATGCCAGGGGAGGCCAGGTCACGGCTGATGGAACACCGTCCTGTAAAACCCACGCATTACCCCCGGCAGCAGGAACAGGGCACCGGCAATAAACCGGGGGGAGCATCGCTCACCTGGAACTAAACACCTGCCCACCAAATATGGCAGTGTGGGTGTAAAGCTGGGGGGGGACGACAGCGCACTGGGGGTCTTGCAGTCAGCACTGCAGATCATGGGGTGACTGACCCATCAGTGACCACCTGAGCAGTGACCACACTAGGGCTGATGGAGGATTTAAGAGGTGTAAACCTGCCGTGGGAGAGTTGTTCCTGCCCCTGCTGACAATGCTGTATCACTTTGGAAAGCAACCCTAACAGGGAATACATGCTGACGCTGGAGAGAGTTGCTCCAGATGGTGTTTGAGGTGCAAAATGTGGTGGGAACCACAGGGATTGTTGCAAACGTGCTGCTCAGCATAGAGGAAAACAACTCGGCTGAAGCAAGGCGCTGGCCCCAGCCTGCCTGCAAGCTCCTGTCCGTGCTCCACAGGGGCCAGCACTGTCTGGAGACCCTTGTGCCTGCTACTCCTGCCCATGCTGTCCCCGGAAATGCCCATCTCCCAGCAGAGTCACGGGGGTGACAAACCAAACATCCCTCTGCTCAGGCATTGGCACATCCTCCCAAGAAAGGCCATGGCCACCAAGGGATGCCTCATCTTGAGGACAGTACCCTGTTACCACTCTGGGAAGGGGCTTTTCACTGACCTTTTTGCTATGTCTGAAACCAAGGTCCAGGAAAAGCGCTGGTTCCTGTAAAAGTCATTTAATCCACTGTTACCAAAGACCAAAGCATCATGTGGGCACTGGAGCCCTTCAGGAGGCTGTAGCCAGGGGGCATTTCCGTGAATCCCAGCACCCAGAGGCTCTGCACCGTCCAGCACGGCAGAGCACGGCCCAGCACAGTGCCTTATCAGCTTTCCTAGAATTAATGGGCTGGTTGTTCCAGTCCTGTGGAGAGCACAGCATCTCCTACTGGCTCCCCTCCAGCCTCCTGGCAAGGGCATTTGGAGAGGGCTCAGGGGTGGCAATGGGGGAAACCAGGTTATCCATCAACCCCACAGGTTCTGGATGACTTGGCATGCTGGGTATGCTGCAACACCCTCCTGCCAAAGAGTGGGAGCTGGGCTATAGCCATCAGCAGGGGTGAAGGGAAGGGGGACACTGGAAGGGACACCTGAGTCACAAGGAACTTGAGATGCACCCCATGATGCTGCCAGGTCCTCTGAGGGTGATAGTCATGCTGGGCACAAGATTTGTTTCTTTGGACAGTGATGAGAGTCTTGAGTGTATTACAGCAAAGAGGCTGAGAATTGTTTTGTGGACTGGGAAAGCAGCAGGACTAGGATCCCAAGCCCCTCTGGTCAGGGGTCTGTGGCAGGCAAGCAGCCATGGGGTGAAGGTGGCACCTCGAGGACAGCAGGCACAGAGAGCATGGGCAGTGTCAGGGGCTTGTCAGAGCTCTGTGCCACCAGTGCAGTGACACCACCCCCATGGGAGCCACATCCCCCCACTGTGCCCCTCTTCTCCCTCCCAGGCTGGGCAGCAGAGGGGTCCGGAGCATCTCCTCCCCCCAACCACGATAACGGTGGAAGGCAGCTGTGCCAGCAAAGAACAGTGAGTACCCTGGTCACCTTTTCATCCCAGCACTTCAGGACCTTTTCCTCCCTTTGTGACGCAGTTTGGCTCCATTACCCCGGCCTTGGCACCCGGCCATGTCCCGGGGTCTGAAGTTATGGATTCAACAGCCGGAGAAAACAGCCCAGTGGGATGCGACGTGGGAGGACTCTTGGCCCAGCTCCAAGGCGTAGGCAGACCACAAGGATTTCTTTCCCAGCACCCCACCAGGCAGCCAGCACAGGGACCCCTTCCAGCAGGCTTTGCCCTGCTCCCTGCCTCCTTGCCTGGCTGCTACAGGACCTCTCTCAGTCTTGGTGGGTCCAACAAGCCCACAAAAGCCAGGCAGCATCCTAAAGAGCAAAGGGGCAACCCTGCAATGCAAGCGGCATCCCAAATGGGAGCATCCTGACAAGCTGCCTGGGCACAGCCTCCAGCCCCAGCCTCTCCCAGGCCCTGTGAGCTGGCAGGCAGCTGGGTGATCCCACGGTGTCTCTCCCCATCCTGTCTAGCTGCTGGCTCCTTCCCAGCCAGTTGACAATCCAGGCAGCCTGAGACCAGTCCCCAGGTCAGGAATCCCACGTCCCACACACCCCCTCCCAGCCCTCCCTGTGCCGGGGCAGTGAGGGCTGCCAGTGAGAAGCAGGCCAAGCCAAAAACCAACCCCTGACACGCAACAAGGCTATTTTGCTAATTATTTCAGTTTTCAATCTCCAGGCAAGGTGGCTTGCTTAGGCTAATAATTGCTTCAGTTGGATTTTATCTGGCTAATTAATCAGTTAATAAATTACTTTGCTGCAGGGGGACAGATGTTGCAGCCATCTCCTTAGCTGGGGACTGGAAAAAACAGGGAAGGAGCACAGCCCACGGGATTTCCACGGCCCCACAGTGCACAGAGCTGCCCCTGCAGCTCTGGGATGTCATGGGGCAGACAGCTCCAAAGCAGAGACCCTCAGTCTGCCGGGGTGCCGAGCCATCCCTGGGAATGTCTGCAGCAGCCCCTGGTGGGAGGGGACAGCCCTGAGCCTGTCTCTCCACGCAAAGCTCTTGGGGCTCAGGCAGTTTTCCTCACTGGTTCCTCCAACAGATGGCAAAGCTGAAAATTGGGAAAGGCAACCTGGAAAATAAAGAAGTCATCACTTCAACACAGAAAACATGGAATTTCTATTTACTGCCCAGCCTGTGTTGGCACGGGTGTTCCCCTCTGTCAGCAATACCACAAGTGAGCCTTGGACACAGCAGTCCTGGGGGCTTCAGGTCTCCTTCCTCCCATTCCTCTGTCCCCAGGGTGGCTTTGATGGCTGAGCCAGCTCAGTCCCAGATGTAAAAGCCTAGTCCTGTGGGGTCCCCTTCTCCCAGCCCCCCAGCAGAGCTGGAGGGGGTCCCACCACAGGAACCAGGCCTGGAGCAGGGTGGTGAGAGGGCTCGGGCTCTACAGACAGGCGGTGGGAAGGGGCAGGAGGGGCAGTGGGGTCCTCGGGGGGTGCGGAGTGAGGGACGGGAAGCCCCAGGTTCAAGAGGAGCAGTAGAGGATTCCCGAGGGGCCTGCACCACCATGGAGAGAGGAGCTGGCAGCAGGTGGCTTGGCAGTCCAGGCGGGAGCAGGCCGGGCAAGGGGCAGGGGTCAGGTCCTCCTCTTCCCTCGCCACACCAGTGACAGGCCAGCACACGGGAATGTTGTCTGCAGGTCCTCACGGAGCTGGGGGAAAGAACAGCCATCAAACTGTGCCAGAGGGGATTTCCTACTCCCTGTTCCCACATGGAAAAGGGCTGATCCTGGACCATGGCAGCCAAAGGAGGGTCTCCCCTTCATCTGAAAGGGCTCTGGATGACATTCAATGCAAGATGCAGCCATTCCCCTCCCACTGGCTGCCCAACCCCCTCCCTGAGTGAACCACAGCTGGCGGATGCAGAGTGGGATCTCCTCCTACACACCTCACCTTGGACAACAACAGCTCCTGCACCGTGGTGTTCCCCAGGTCCAGGAGGGTGGTCAGCCGCAGCGACAGAAAGAGGTGAGATGCACCTAGGCATTAAAAACAGGGCTCTGGTTATTGCCCTTGTACCCTGGGCTGTGCCAGAGGACCTGGGGGTCTCTCCCCAGGATTGCTGGCACAGACATGGGACCTCCTCCCAGGTTAATTGTGTCATGGACATGCTACACTGTCAAGAGAACAAGCCTCCCACTGTACAGCAAAGCACATGTACCCCAAAGCATCAACACCTTCACACTGAGAGTAAAGCAAGGGCAGGGTGGCTCCAGGACCCCTGCACTGGCCCCCAGCACTGATGCTGGGGGTGGTGATGCCCACAGGCACTGCACTTACTGGTGTTGGAAGAGCCAGGGGGGCAGTCTGGCGGCGGCGTTGTCAGGTCTGTAGGCGTGCTGAGGGTAACCTCTGAGGTCTGGGCTGAGCTGGTGGCAGGGGAAGAGGGCTCAGTGCCTGGGCAAAGCAATATTAGGTTAGTGTTGTCTGCAGAGGTGCAAGATGCTCCTGCAGCTGGGAACAGGCCTAAGTGAGGCCACCTGTGTGAAGCCACCCAAGTTCATGCCCAGGATTCCCATGGGGACTTGCCACACTGACCATGTCCCTGCCTTCCAGGTGCCCCCCAGCTGAACCCACCCATGGCTGCACTGAGGGTCCCAGATGCTGTCAGGGTACCTGGAGTTGACTCCATAGTTGAGGGGAAGATGTCAGGGTAGCTTGAAGAGGGGATGCTCGTGGGGTCTGATGTGCTGCTGGCAGGGCTGGCTGTGGTGTCTGCCAGGGTTGTCGAGGTCTCGGCTGAATCGTCTGTAGTTTCAGTGGGAGGAGGCGCGGTGGGAGGTGAGGTGTTGCCAGTCTCTGGGGATGTGCCAGACCCCTCTGGGGTGGAGGCTTCTGTTTCAGGGCTGGAGGAAAGGAGGGTGGCTGTGGTGGTGGAGTCAGTGGTAGGCAGCAGTGTTGAGCTCTCCGTAGGTGTTGAGGAGGTAGGGAGAGCTGGGGACACAGTTGCTGTCACATCCATGGCAGTGACCTCTGCAAAGAATTGGGACAATAAAATGCACAAGGGTTGGTGGTGAAAGGCTGAGTCCATGGCTGTGCTGGGGATGGTGCAGCATCACCACCCCAGTGAGAGGAACTCAGAGCTGCACATCAGCCATGGAGCACTGGGAGTGGGAGTTCACTGTCCTGCATGGATCAAACACACGGATCTCTCCAATAGGTATCAGCCAGGCAGACCACGTAAATCCCCAGTCTCACAAAGCAGGAACAAGCCACGGCCATTGCTGCTTTCAGGGCAGAAACTCCTCTAGGCACCAGTCCTAAGACCCATTCCACCATCTTCACCCATGCCTGGAGGAAGTCAGACAAACCCGTCTGACAGGAAGAGCCGAGCAGGAACTGGTGACCGTGAGACGGTCTGGAAATGCAGCAGCAGCAGTTTACACAAACCCTCTGTGCTGCAGATAGTCAGGAACTGATAGCAGTGGGTGTAAATAATGGCAACAGGGAAGCAGCCCCACAAAGGAACAAATCCCAGCTTGCAGCTCAGGATGAGCCGTTAGAGACGTGCTGTGACCCACAAAAGCTCTGGGGGGAGGGGGTGGGACACAGGAGGGCCATCCTCTCTTCCACTATGGACTCTCTACCGGAGCAGTGTGCTGTCCCCAGCAAAGCCCAGGGATCTGGAACCCTCTCCAGAGGATGGGTAGGACAGCCTGGCTGCCTGGACCTTTGTCAAGGGGTGTCTGCAAGGTGGCAACTTTGGGATGCCAGACTGGATTCCTCAGTGATCTCAGCACAAACCCAGTGAGTCTGGGGCTCTGCTCGCATGAGGATGGGAAACTGAACCACAAGCTGCTATCTGCTTTCAGCCAACCCAGCCAGACACTTCCAAAGCCCCTGGCAGCCACACCCTCCCTGCACACAGCAGCTGGTTAAATAAAAATATGGAGAAGGGCAAAGGTCTGACCCCAGCCCTTGCCAGGTGAGTGTCTGCACAGAAGGGCCTCATCCTCACAAAAGGAGAAGCAGCAAGTCCACCTCTGCTTCCCATTTAAGAAGCAGGAAACAGCCCCCTAACATTCCATCCCCTGCACACCACAGATGCCACCCCTCCACCCTGGGCAGTGATGCTCCCCACTCACCACCCATCCTGTGGAGAGCATCACATCCCACTCAGCCCTTACCCAGAGCGAGGTGCAGCACGGCGAGGCAGGTGAGGCTCAGCAGCAGCAGCAGCAGCAGAGGCCAGGGCAGGGGCAGGGACAGCCTCCCTCTCTGCCCAGCCATGTCCAGGTGAGCGGGAACTGACAAACGCCCGCAGGCACCGCTCTGAGTGCTCCCCACAGCCCCAGCACTGGGGTTTCCAGGTCTCCTTCACCCAGCAGAGGAGGAGCATCCAGGTGGGTCCTTTTACCCTCCAGGTGCTGGCAGCGAGGCAGGGGGTTCCACCTAACACGGACACTCCCAGGGACTGGTGCAATGCCCAGCAGACGTCAACTGCACGGCTCGAACCAGAGCAGCCACAAGAAGCGGGCAGGGCAGGCCAGCAAGGCCACCACTACTACAGACCTGGCTCCTGTGGCCGTCCTCTGCCTGCTGAGGGGAGGGTGATGACAGAAAAAAGCCCAAGGATGAGCCAGGCTGCCTGAAACCCCGCACTTCACCACAGGGGTGATGTTTGGTAGCGGCTCCCAGCACCAACGCCCTCAGGAGACAACAGCCAGCTCTGTCTGAGCGCGAGGAACTGGCCAAGAGAACAGGCGGCGCTCAGGAAGGGCGTGCTCCAGGCTGAGGGTTTGTCCCCTGGGCTGTCTGTACAGGCATCACTTCCCCGTGTCACAGCCCCAGTGAACTGCTGACAGCTGGAGCTGCTTCCTTCTCCTCAGGGTTAGGCACAAGAGCACTCGGAGGCGCCTGCAGGCACTGGGCCAGGTACTGGCTTTCTGCAGGCAGGCAGGCAGGCATGCTGGAGGATTGTCAGGGCATAGCCACCCTGCTGCTGAACAGGCACATGGGGGCACTGCCAGGGCACAGACACACAGAGGCCATCACCAGGGTACCGGCACCCTGATGAGGTGCTCTCAGACCGTAGGCATTGGGCCAGGGTGTGGCTACTCTGTGAGGATACAGTAGCTCTGGTGGGGTACAGGGACACCAGGGACATGTGCATGGCCAGGGCTACTGGGACAGGATACAGTCTCCCTGTCCTGGTTGAGGTGCACGGACTGGGGTGTCACCAGGGTACATCTGCAGTCCCAGGATAAAGGCTCCTGCAACAGCCACCAGGATACAGCCACAGTGACAGGACACGGGTGCCCAGTAAGCGGCACTGCCAGGGGACAGCAGCCCAGGGTGACTGCTGGGGTGCAGTCACACTCCTTGGGGTACAGGATACATAGAGTCTCCCTGCCAGGGGGTGTGTACATACAGGCTCAGTGCTGGGGGCACAACCACAGTACAGTCACACCACGGCACAGCCACACAGCAGTACTGTCACACCACAGCACAGGTCCCCAACCTTGGGCTACCCGCTGGCTTGCAGAGCCTGGAGACCAGGTGGCCTCTGGAGGAAGAAGCCAAGCACCTGGCTGAGCAAGATGGGAGATCCCGTGGGGATTTACCACCCTGATCCTGCCCTTCAGGTGCCCTGTGTCTGCACTCACCTGCAGTGTCACTGGGGGTCTCTGGTTCTGTTGGGGTGGTCCTGGCCGTGGTCCCAACTGGCTGGCTGGGGACAGGGGTGCTCCCAGGGACCTCTGTGGTGGTAACAAGGGAGGCCGTGGTGTGTGACGGGGTCATCAAGGGCTCATCTGAAGTGTCTGTCGCTGCTGGGGTGGTAGAAGAGGTGCTGCTGGTCCCTGGGGACGTGCTGCCAAGCAGTGTGGTCATGGCTGGTCCTTGGTGGGTGCTGGTGCCAAATGTGGTGCCCACCAAGGTGGAAGAGAGAAGAGTAGAGGTGAGGGGAGGCAGCATGCTTATTTCAACTCCAAATGAGCTGACAGCCACGGCCGTGCCAGTCCCCCCAGATGTGAAAGTGGTCGTCTTGTCACAGTTGGGTGTTGTGGCCATGGAGGTTGGAGTTGGCGTGCTGGTGGTGGTGGGTTCCAGCCCTGCTGGGGTGCTGCTGGTGGTGAGCCCCAGCCTTGCTGTGGTACTGCTGGTGGTGGCAGGTCCCAGCCCAGGTGACGCAGGAGTGCTGTGGGCTGTGCTGCCCCTCGCCTGTGGTGTGGTGATGTTGGAGGCTGCCGGGCTACTCTGCTGAGCCGTAGAAGCGCTGGATGTGAAGTTACCCATTGGCATCTCTGGGGTGGAGGTTGCAGGATGGGAGGGAGGGAAGGTTGCTGCAGTGCTTGGTTTGGTGTTGGGCTGCTGTGCCATGGTCTCTGTCAAGGAGGTTGGGAGAGTCAGGGATGCAGGGATTGTCACATCTTTGACAGTGGTCCCTGCAAAGAGGTGGGAGAGAGCACACGGGCTGGCAGTGAAAGGCTGGGACCATGGCTGTGCTGGGGATGGTGCACTATTACCATCACCATGAACTGCCCAAGCCTTGCATCAGCCATGGATCATCAAGAGTGGGGATTCCCTGTCCTGCATGGATCAAGCACGTGGATCCCCTGAATAGCAACATGACAATCAGCCAGGCAGACCACGTAAATCCCCAGTCTCACAAAGCAGGAACAAGCCACGGCCATTGCTGCTTTCAGGGCAGAAACTCCTCTAGGCACCAGTCCTAAGACCCATTCCACCATCTTCACCCATGCCTGGAGGAAGTCAGACAAACCCGTCTGACAGGAAGAGCCGAGCAGGAACTGGTGACCGTGAGACGGTCTGGAAATGCAGCAGCAGCAGTTTACACAAACCCTCTGTGCTGCAGATAGTCAGGAACTGATAGCAGTGGGTGTAAATAATGGCAACAGGGAAGCAGCCCCACAAAGGAACAAATCCCAGCTTGCAGGTCAGGGCAAGTCCATGAGAGACCTGTTGTGACCCACAAAAGCTCTGGGAGGGGGTTGAGGGATGCAGCAGGAAGGGACCTACAGCTGTAGTTCAAGGCTCTCAGGAGGTACAAGCCCCAGGTTTATTCCCAGTGCTCAACTCAACATTGCTCTTACTTTGCATCGAGTGCAAATGTTGGGATGGCATTTGAAGTTTTCCAGGCCTAGTACATCTCAGTGACGTCGCCATCTGGGCAGGGCAATTTGGTGCTACTGGGCAGGTTGCAGCAAAGGCAATGGGCCCAGCAGGTACCAAGACTCAGCAAGGGGGTCCAGCTGGGCCTAAGGTCTTCTCTCCCCAGATGGAGACTCAGAGGCAAAAGAAATAGAGCTTGTTGCTTGTGTTCTACAAAGCACTGTCCTGTTTGCTTACTAGGACAGGGCTGAGATATTGGAGAGCAAACAGCAGCCAAAGTGTTTCACCTCTGTGGGTGAAGCCACCCCAGGGCCACCCACCACCCTGGAGAACGATGCTCCTCACTCACCTCCCACCCCATGGATAGCTCCACATACCGCTCAGCCCTTACCCAGCGGGAGGTCCAGCACAGCAAGGCTCAGCAGCAGCAGGGGCAGCCCTCCCGTGCCCCCAGTCATGTCCAAAGCCAGCACCCCAACGCCTTGCGAGGTGGGGGACCTGAGGACACAGGGCGTGGGGAAGGTGGCAGCGGGAAACTACGCTGCCGAGTGATGGCTGAAGGTAGCTGGAGCTGCTTCCTTGTTCCCGGGGGCAGGGAGGGGAGGCACCTGCGGGCACTGATCCCCCTCCCGGGGCAGGTGCAGCGCCTTGGGCGCGCCGGGGACATCGGTGTAGCACCTGAGCCCGTGTGCGGGGGGCGGTCCCGGGCGCGGAGCCGCGCCCCTCGGGACACGGCCGCGCCCCTGGACACGCCCTTCGCACACGCCCACGGCTTGTGTAACACTCGAGGGCCTCGTGGCTGCCGGGTAGGGACCGGGGTCGGGATCGGGATCGGGATCGGGATCGGGATCGGGATCGGGATCGGGATCGGGGTCGAGGTCGGGATCGGGATCGGGACCCCGGGTATCGGGACCAGGAGCGGATCGGGCCGGGAACTGGAACACCGTTATCCCCCGTTTCCCGGGATCGGGGATGGGCAGGGGACCAGCATCCCCCGGGCGCTGGGGGCGGGCCGGGGCCCGGGGTTCGCAAGGAAGCGCGGGAGCTCAGGCCGGCCTGGTTTCCTCTGGCAGCCGCCGCGCGCAAGCACGCTGCTCCGGGCGGTGCTGAGGATGCGGCGGGGGCAAGGGAAGCGAAAGGCCGAAGTCGTGGAGGTGCCTCGCGTGTCTCGGAGGAGGACGGAGGAAGAGGAGGCGATACAGGAGGCCCGTCGGAGGGCGGCCGCGTCCGTTCGAGAGTTCAAGTACAACAAAAAGCGGGTTCGCCTTATCTCACAGGGCTCCGACCTGAAGGATGATGCTCGGTGCATCCTTTACTGGATGTGCCGAGATCAGCGAGTGCAAGGTGCGAACCAGGTGGTGGAAGGGGCTCCCATGGGTGGTAAAAGCGCTGGTTCCTTCCTTCGGTAACTTTGGAGCTGGCCCCACTCTCTACAGGGAGGTGTGGGGGGAAACTTCCTGTGAAACCCCATCCCCATCCCGACAGTGAAGCACCCTCCTAACGCTGCCCTGTGTACTTTCTCCCCAGATAACTGGGCTTTCCTTTACGCTCAGCGCCTGGCCCTCAAACAGGAGCTGCCTCTGCATGTCTGCTTTTGCGTGGTGCCCAAATTCCTGGAGGCCACCATCCGCCACTACAGGTTCATGCTGAGGGGCCTGCAGGAGGTGGCGGAGGTACAGCCAGGGGATGTCCGTGCTGTGTGGGACAGGGCTCCTGGGGAAGGGGGGAGGCAGATCCATCCCTTCAGGAGATGGTGGTGGGGTGGGGTCTCCAGAGCCATGAACTGTCCCACAGCCATTTCCTTGTCACTGCAGGAGTGTGCAGAGCTGAACATCTCCTTCCACTTGCTGCTGGGCTACGCCAAGGACGTGCTGCCCACATTTGTGGTGAAGCATGGCGTGGGTGGGCTGGTGACAGACTTCAGTCCCCTCCGCCTCCCCCGGCAGTGGGTGGAGGACGTCAGGGAACGGTTGCCGGAGGATGTGCCATTTGCACAGGTGGGTGCCAGCACTCTGGGAATGGAACACTCTGGCTGGTGAAGTGTGGGACAAACTTGTCTCCTGTGTCTCGTGCACTGGAGTGACCTGAGCAGAGAGCATGCGTGTCATGTCTTCAGGAGTGTTTGCTTCTTACACCCTTCTCCATGGCTTTGCTTCCCAGGTTGATGCCCACAACATCGTGCCCTGCTGGGTCGCCTCCCCCAAGCAGGAGTACAGCGCCAGGACCATCCGGGGCAAGATCCACGCTCAGCTCCCTGAGTTCCTCACAGAGTTTCCCCCTGTTGTTCGTCACCCACATTCCCCCTCCTGCCCAGCAGAGGTACCAGCAGGAGACACTCCAAACCCATTCACGGGCTGGTCCCAGAGTGTTTCACAGATATTTTTTGATCCTGGGAGGGGGTGGCAGGGAATGAGGACAGTGACCTGCCTGAGGTCACACACAGATGGTGTGGAGATGAGGATGCCCTGGGGAAAGGGAGGTTCCCACATCATTCATTAAGTTCCCACATCTCTGCCATGCAGAGGGCTAGTTAAGAGAAGGAGGCTGGCATGGGCTGGGGACTTGCTGGTTGGGGACATAACACTCAGGGCAGCCCTTGCTGAAAAGATTCTGCAGATGCACTCACTGCTTGGTTGCCACCCAGCCCATTGCTTGGGAGGCCTGTTATTCCAGCTTGCAGGTGGACCACACCGTGAAGGAGGTGGAGTGGGCAACCCCTGGCACAGCTGCAGGGCTGGCTGTGCTGAAGTCCTTCATTGCAGAGCGGCTGAAATCCTTCAGCACCCACAGGAACGATCCCAACAAGGCGGCTCTCAGCAACCTGTCCCCGTGGCTTCACTTCGGTGAGTGTCCAAGGCTTCCCACTCTGCAGCAGGACTGAGCATTGTGGCTTGGACCAGCAGCGTGATTTGCTCCTTCCCCATGTCCCCAGGCCAGGTTTCCACTCAACGAGCCATCCTGGAGGTGCAGAAGCACCGGCGCACGTACAAGGACTCGGTGGATGCGTTTGTGGAGGAGGCTGTGGTGCGGCGCGAGCTGGCTGAAAACTTCTGCTACTACAATGAGAACTACGACAGTGTTCAGGGTAACATCCTGGGTCACGTGGGCCATGCTGGGTACCCAACTGGTCACTCCAACTTGGCAATCCCATTTCTGCTAGGAGAAGGGCTGTGGGGGCACTAATGTCCCATCATTTGGTCCCTTCTAGAGGTAGGACAGCAGCTTGCGAGTGCCCTCTTCAAGACTGGTACCTCCAGGGCACAGTAGCCCGGTTCTCAGGACCCTGCAGAACAGGTTGCTCAATGTTGCTCCTCATCTCTTGCTCACAGGTGCCTATGACTGGGCACAAACCACCCTGAAGCTCCACGCCAAAGACAAGAGGCCTTATCTCTACAGTCTGCAGGAGCTGGAGCAGGGCACCACACATGACCCACTCTGGAACGCTGCCCAGGTACTGCCTTACGTCTTCCCCACAAAATGCTGAGCTTTTTTCTGAGGGGCAGAGGTGAGCTGCCACAGACTGACCCTTGTGGCTGTCCCTATCCCCACAGCTGCAAATGGTCCGGGAGGGCAAGATGCACGGCTTCCTGCGGATGTACTGGGCCAAGAAGATCCTGGAGTGGACGCGCTCCCCTGAGGAGGCCCTGCAGTTTGCCATCTACCTCAATGACCGCTACGAGCTGGACGGGAGGGACCCCAACGGATACGTAGGCAAGCTGCAGGATGGGGGCATGGGGGGGAGGCCTTAGCTGTGATGGCCAAGGCTGCAGTGGGGGCTGTCTGCAGGCAACTCCAGCCCATCTTGCTTTGCACCCACATCCCACTTGCTCTCTGGGTGCCTCCGAGCAAGAGGCAAGCTGACACTTTGTCCTTGTGCCTGGCAGGCTGCCTGTGGTCCATCTGTGGCATTCACGACCAGGGCTGGGCGGAGCGGGCCATCTTCGGGAAGATTCGCTACATGAACTACGCCGGCTGCAAGCGCAAGTTCGATGTGGACCAGTTTGAGCGTCGCTACGCCCCCACACACTCCCAGTGACCCTCTGTGCTGGGGCATATGTGCCTTTGCCAAGCTGCCAGCTTGCAGGGATCACCCGGGGATGTTGAAGGGCTCCCTGTAGCAGCAGCAAGCTCCAGGGTTTTGCGGGTCTCTGCCATCACCCGCTGCTCGAGCTGCCACGCCGGGGCAGCTGCTGGAACCCTCCTGCTGCCACAGGTTTGCTGGCAGCTCTGAGAGCCCATCTTCAGCATGCCTGTGCCTGCCAGAAGCCTTTTCTACAACCACTGTCCTCAGGAGTAGCCCGGGTCACCACTGCTGCTGGTAACCACAGCTGAGATTTGGGCTGAGCAAGGTGTTTCCAGGGAAAAGCCCCCAGGAAGAGGCTCTTTGTGGGGCCAGCACTGGGCTGTCAGACCCATCTTTGAACAGTTGTTTTTAAAGTTTACAGTTTCTATTACCTGCTTTGGTGGTGTTTATGGGGAGATGCACAACACTGCTGCAAAGGAAGAGCTGGGCGGCGGGGAATGGGGATGCAAGCACGGGCAGGGCAGCCAAGGCCAGGCCCCTGGGCCCCTCTGCCAGCAGCAAAGGCAGGTTCTGGAAGGGGACAGGCATTACAGCGAGCCCCTCACTCAGTGGCTTGTACCTCCTGCCCTGAGTCCAGTGGGAAGTTTGCAGGGGGAGGCCACAACCCAGATGAATTAGTCAAGGGGTAGTGACAATCACCTCCTCCCAGTAAATGCATCACCAGCTGCACAAGCTGTCCCTTCCATTGCTCCTTGCTGTCAGCAGCATTCCCTGCCTGCCCCTTCACCTCAAGGTGGGATACACACCATTACCTGACCTGAAACAATGTCACAACACAACCACACTCCTTATTAACTTAATTTATTACGGACGGCATTTTAATTGCTGTGCTGTGCAATAATAATCTGGTTATGAGGACTCCAGTTGACAGCCAGGGCAGCCCACAGCTCTCCCTCCCAAAGAGCTCCGTGTCTTGGCCAGTTCCAGTGTTAGTTGTAGCAGTCAGTGCTGGGCAGCAGTGTCAGTGCTGGGCACAATCTTGCCCTGGAGACCTCTGCCAGGTTTGTGAGTCCTGCTGCTTCCACACAGTCCATGGCAGAGGGTGGAAACCATAACTAAGCCAGAATTCCTTCCCTCTTCTCTAAAAGTACTCAGTGCTTCGAGAAAGGGATCTGGGCAGCCTCTCAGCTGCTGTCCCATGACATTAAAGTGCTTCAAACAAAAGAGTGTAGATGGAGGTGTGCTGTTGAGACAACTCCAGGGAAGGGGTTCCCAGGTCTGAGCAGCAGCAGGAGGGCTTGGCTTGGGCTTGGGGACAGGCAAGACCAAGGCAGACCAGCATCTGGCAGCCCCAGGGCTTGCAGAGACAAGAGCGAGCAGAAGAGCAGCTGCTCTGCTGAGGAAAACAAGCAGAAACAAGACACAAGGCAGCAAAAACCTCAGGGGAGCAAGTGGGGAACTGAACCCTGCTTCCAGGACTTTGACAGGATGCTGCAGGCGGGGGAAGAGATGCTGCTGTGCAGCAGCCTGGCCCCCAGCAGCAAGGCTTGCAGCCACCCTCCCTGACCAAGCCCTGCAGCCACGTCTCCTGGTCCCAGCCTCTTCCCCTCTCCCCAGCCCTGCCACCCCCACAGGGAGAGCCCACGAGGGGTCACATACCAGCCTCGAGCCAGGGCAGGTCCTGAAAGAGCCACTGCGCCTCGAGGCCTCCTGCCAGTGCATTGTTCTCTGGTCCCTCAACACCCTCCTTGCACATACACGGGCCACGCCACCTTCCTAACACTCCACGTGCCACCCATGCTGAGGTGGTGCTGGACATGCCATGGCTGAAGCATCCCCCCACGATGCAGAGGCACCTCCTCAACTGGGCACAGAGCTCACCTTGTCCCACTGGGTCTGACCCTGACCACGCAGAGCTGTCACTTGTGGCAGGTGGCTCTGCATCAGCGAGGAACCAGTCCTTGGCAGCACACCAGTGCCAAACCCCTCTCCCCCTGGGTATCCCTACTGCAAGCAGGCTGTCTGACCATCCCACCACAGCACAGCTGGGAAGCTTCAATGCTTTGCCTGGCTCAGGGACCCCTCCCCTCCCAAGGGAAGCAGGAGATCTGCTAGGAGAGGGGACCAGCTCCATCCAGGGGTGAGGAACCAGGAGCAGGACAGCTCTGGAGATTTATACTGGTGAGTCCCAAGCAGATCACATGCCCCCTAAGGAGGCATTTCAAGCACCACCTCCTTGAGGGGAAACAGACAACCACATTAAAAAAATAAAACCATTTCCAGCAGATTAAAAAAAAAACAACCTACAACAACAAACAGAGACAGAGGCTTGGGGATGCAGCTGGAGGAATGGGCCTTCACCTGCATCCCGAAAGGTCTCAGGCAGAAAGGCAGCTCCACACAAGGCAGGTCCTGGTGCCACCAGAGTGAGGTCCCATGTCATCCTTAGAGGAGGACATGTCTCCCTGGTAGGACAGACTGGCAGCATGAGGAGGAAGTAGAGTCAGAAGCTTCATTGTTTCCTATGGAGGCAGATTTCCATGGAGCCATGGGGATCTGCCTGCCAAAAGTCCATCAGCGTGTCCACTTGTGCAGCTTCTCCAGGGGCAATGTCCCTCTGCAGCATAGGGAAATCTGGCATTTTCATCATTGCCACCTCCTCTGCTCTGATTCTGGAGTGAGAGCAACTGCTCTCCACAGCACATTTGAGAAAGGGAGCTGTTAAATGTACAACCAACCCCAAACCCCACCCTCCCTCCATGCACACAACCCCCAGCAGCAGAATGCAGGATCAGAGGACTGAGACCTGATTCTCTCCTCCAAGGAGCAGATGTGACTACAGCTGATGAACAGAAAGTGCTGACCCTTCAGGGGACCCTGCTCGGCTCGGAGCAGGGCACAGGGATGGACAGCACAACTCTGCCTAGTCCAGCATGAACAACTGCTTGGAAAAGGTCCCTGTTCTGCCTGCAGGACAGGCAGGAGCAGTTGGCTCCCCCCAAGCAGAGGCATCAGGGAGTGGGAGCAGTACCTGGAGCAGATCCACATGATGGAATATGCTCCTTTCCAAGCCCAGCACTACTGCATGGGAGAAAAGAGATCCTTTCAAGACAGTGCTCCAGGCCTCCCAACAGTCCTCCTCATCCTCAGTCTGCGTGGCTCAGTCTCTGGTGATGAAGGCCACACACATAAATAAACCCATGATCTGCTCCTTGGCTGCAACATGCTCATGTGGCTGCCACTGCCTCCGGCTGCTCCAGCTCATCTTCATAGTCCGAGATGTAGGACTCCATGCTCTGCTTGGCCATCAGCTCTCTCCGGGCTTGGAGACGCTCGCACCGAGGACAGCGGGTAGATTTGAAGCAGGATTTGTGGTAGCAGGCTTTGCACTCTGTGAGGGAGAGCACAGCTGATAGACTGCCTGATACTCCACACCCCAGGTCCCTGCACTAGCTTACACAGCTTTGCAAGCACAGGAGGGAGGTTTTCTGCTTTGTACAAGGTCCCTCCCCAATCTTTCCTGATACTCCAAGGAAACAGTGACTTTGCCCCAAGTTTTCTCTGGCACTGCACCTGCCAAACCAAGGCTTGCATGTTGTCAGGAGCTATTTTAAGCTAGTTCAGAGGCTGGTCCCAAGATGCAGGGCCAAGCTCTATTCAGCCATTAATACTGGGCATTATCGAGGATGTCTCCTGAAGGGGCCTAGGGATTTCTTAGCAGGCAGGAAGGGCACAGAGATAAAGCCTGCAGGATCTCTCTGTTCTGCAAGGTCAGCTCCAGCCATCCAAGCAGGGGCAGGGGAGCTGTGTGCAGGCTGCAGCCTGTCCTGTAACCACAGCAGAAGGGAAGCCAGGGCTCTCAGACACCCGCTCACTGCAATCACAGCCTGACTGCCCACTGCTGCCAGGGCAGGCAGCACATAGCGTGGTCAGGAGGGGACCGACATGCTTCACCACACCAGCTGACACTGTTACAACGCTGATCTGCTGCTGTGATAACATGTTGCAGACACAGGCCATGCACAGCGGCACTCTGGTCTGGCTGGCTACGGCTCTGTACCTCTTCCTAGCACAAATGCCACTCAAACTGAAAGCAGACCTTGGTGGCCCCAGGGTCTGCCTCCTCCCTGTTTTTCCCCAGTATCTCACCTTCACATGTCCTGCACTTGCTGAGCTCAAAGGGGAAGATGATGTCATTCTCATTCTGGCAGAACTCACAGATGAAGCCTTTGGCTTGGCACAGCTGGAAGGAGGAAAGATGAGGAAAGAGCAGCTAAACGCTCATCTCCCTGGCAAGTAGGGCAGAAGGTAGAGTAGAGCAGGACAGCAGGACACGGTGCCCTGCTCTCACCATGTGGGACAGCTCTTCCCCAGCATGGAGCACAGGAAGGCTGATCAACCTGTGTCAGGGGTGAGGGAGAGCCAAAATGGGGTAGCAAATATCCCATTTGTGCTGAGTAGGAGCTCTACGAAGCAGGCAGGAAGAGTTAGCATTGAATCAGTTAATCTGGTGGCTGCCCTGCTCACCAAAGCCTCCCCATCAGTTCTCTTTGCAGCAAGGCCTGCTCCCAAGGGTGCAGAGCCATGCAGGAGGCAGGAGAAGAGGCCTTACCATGCACTTGTCAATGTGCAGGCTGCCTGCCTTCAGGAGCTCTGTCAGGCGAGGCATCAGGTCCCCTTTCTTGATGGCACTGAAGTCACTCAGGGAGTAGAGGTGCAAATCCTCCGTCAAGTGGCCAGGCACTGTGTCAAAGGAGTCCAGGAGGCTGCAAGGACAGAGAAACCAGAGCTGAGAGCAAAGTGACTCCACTCTTTATGCTTTCTCTCCCCCTCCACTCCCCTCTCCCCCCACTGCTCAATGCACAGGCTGCACAGATTCCCAGCGCAAATTGCCAGGGGACAGAACAAGGACAGCAAAACAGCCCGGGACTCACTCTTTAGCTAGCCGGCACGTCTTGAACATGTTCTTTATGTGGAAAAGCTGGATTCGCAGCAGCTGCAGAGGAAGGGGAGACAAAGAATCAGTAAACAGAGCACAGTCCTCGGCCAAGCAGGTCTGCCCCATTCCCTGTGCTGCTGGAATAACTGCTGCTCCTAAGCTGCTGCTCTCCTGTTTCCAACAAGGAAAGGAAAGGGCAAGTCCAGCACAACCATCATCATGTGCTCCAGGAGATAAACTGAAGCCCAGCTGGATACTAGCCAGAAAGTCCTTTTGACATTCCTATGCCACTGAAGAAATAAGAAGAGGCGAATGGAAAGACATAGTGATGAGGTTTTAAGCCTCCAAAACTGAAATATCTGCTTCTCCCCAGCTTCCCTGAAATACGGTTTACAGTTGGCAACCACCCACCTCACCCAAACCCCACTCAGGAAGGTACGGAAAGGGTCTTACCCGCACTTGGTTGAGAGCCTTCACTTTCTGGTACAGGGCAGGATTGATAGCCTGCACGTTGAAGAGTGGGTCACTCCAGATCTTGCTCAGCAGGTCTTTGGAGAAGTTGCTCACGTAGTACTTGCTGAAGTCCCACTTGCGCAGGATGCGGCTGGGGATGACGGTCTGGGCGTTCTCGTGGCAGCACTGGCAGAAATACTTGCCCAGGTACTCACAGTACCGCAGCCGCTTGATGTAATCTGGCCAAACGCAGGCAGACAGGCAGGTCAGCCCAGGCACAGGCTCTGCACAGCCACATGCTGCACTCCCAACACTGCTCAGCACTTCCAACAAGCAAGGAACTCTGCCTTGCTGCCATCTCCTCCAGCCCAGAGTGCTCAACACTGGGGTCTGCAAGCACCCTCTGACTGCAAAAGCCTTCGGGACCAATAGTCCTGTCTCATGCAGCCACATCTACCTAGATATTCAGGGAAGAGCTCTGCAGCCGCAGAACCTGCTGGGAGCTTGAGGAACCAGCAGAGGACTTTGCCTTACAAGAGTCAAGATCTGAAACGCCCTCCAAAGGACAGGCTGGCTGCTCTTTGCCTCTACCAGCCCTGTGACCTCCTGGAAGAGGAGACTCCTCTGTGGATGGTGCACACCAATATGCAGGCAGACTTGGCAAAGGCAGTGCAGCACTGCCCCAGTGATCTTGTGCTGAGCTCTACCACCACCCACTCACTCTGCATCTTCCCACTTGTTGGCAGGTTCTTCCCCACTCTCCAGCTACAGGTCAGGCTCCCAGCACTCACCAGGATCAGTCCGGATGCCACAACCTGCACACCGGTAATTCTGCTTGGCCACAGCCACCTTCCTCCTGCCCAGAGACAGAAGACAACATGCATGACCCAGCCCTGATGGTATCTGGCACCAGAAGATGGGTACTGGCACAGGTCTGGGAGGTTTATGTGGACAACACATCCAAGGGAAAAAGCCCTGCTGTGTCCCGGGTCACACCAAAGGCACTAACCCCAGTACTGGCTCCATCTCACCATCTCACAGTGGTGACCACCATGGATTTACCAGGCTCAGAGCAGGGAAACCAGCAACCAGCAACCAGAGGGTAAGCAACTTTGGTGTTGATGGAAAAGGGATGGAAAGGTCCCCTGAGAACCCCCAGCCACATGGGTCCTTACGCTGGGGCTGAGTGAACATTGAAGATGATCTGCGGTCGTGGTGGGGCCCACTCCAGGTTTCCGCGCACCCGAATCCTCAGCTTGTAGATGTCGGCATGTTCTCCATCATCGGGAGAGATAGGCAGAGAGTCAGGGATGGGCAGGAGCTGGGAGAGGCAGGCAAGAGGGTCAGATCCCTATCTTGTACTGCAGTGCACCTGGCTGGACTGCCAGAAACCTGCAGCTGCAGCCCTCTGGAAAACAGCCAGGCATCGAGTTGCTCCTCCAGTTCAGTTGGGGGATGAAGAATGGCTGTCCCCAGGGATTTGGACACTGCTGTGGGAGGCTGCAGTGGCACAACCCTGCTTGGCTGCATTCATCTCCAAAGCCCAGACAAACCCCCTCCTCCAGCTCCACAAAGGGAGCACTGGGACAAGCAAAGCCCCTTCAGCGGTGGCCTGAAGCCAGGGGTTCAGGGAAGATCAAATGCAATCAGTGACAGGAACTCACAGCCTTACCTTCTGTGGGGCATCATGCTCGGGGACCAGCCACTCCAATTCAGAGGCAGCTGGGAGCTGCATGCCCTCAAACTGCTTCAGCAAGCCCATGGCTACGGCCTCTGCCGAGTTTGAATTGAGGAAGGAGTGGGATCTAGACAGCAAAGAAATCGTTAGTACTGGATCTCACAGCTGTGCCCTCCTTGCAACCCCATGCCAGTCCCAGCTCAAGCCAAAGATCTTCCCTTCAACTCTGGTACCTTAATTCTGCACTGCTACACAGGCTTAAAATTAATACACGTGATTGATTTCTGTCTTTGCAGCTGCCCCCAAGCAAAGCTGGCTAATGGCACCACAACAGCTGTTCAGAAAGGCGAGCAAAACTTAACTCAGCAAAACCTGTGCCTGTTTGCAGGGGAAGCTGCAAAGTGACAGCCAGTGCCTGTGTAAGCCAGAAAAAACTGCTCTCCCAGTATGAATCTACCCAAGCAGCTGCCAACCATGGACACAGCTTTGTACTTCACCACACAAGCAGAGGGGTCCCCACAGAGGGAGGGAGGGAGAGATATCCACTCCAGTGCAAAACAGCAACTGATGCACATGGAAGAGCAGAGTTGGGTAGGAAAGAGAACGTGGTACCAAGATGTGTCACCATGAGGTTGAAGACGTACATGGAGTCCGAGGAGAGAAAGGACTTCCTGCTGGAGTCTGGGTTCCTCTTGATGTCTGCATCTGAATCACAAACAGACAAGGTGGAACAGATGGGACAGGCCAGGGGGATACACTAATTTCAAACCAAAGCTTCAAGGTAAAACTCATCAAGCTGTTCAAAAGCACGTGAACTACAGCATCAACTTCTACCAGTGGCACTGAGCAGCAAGGAGGGGTGCAGTCTAATCAGTTGGCTGTCGGAATTACAAGGGAAAGGCACGGTGGGATGCTGTGAACAGCCAGCCTGAGGCTTGGGGGAGACAAGTGGCTGCTGGTACAGGTCACACACCAAGTCCTAGCAGTGACATGGCTTGAAACAGAACACACACAGGAGCCTGGAGGGCAGGACTGCAGGGTTAGCAAGAAGGTTTAGTAGCTCTCTACACACAGTATAGATGCTGGAAGGGATTAGCAGTGGGACAACAAGCCCTTCTCTCTACTTCTCTACTTGACTGCAACCTCTAAGATCAGACATTGGCCATGCCACAGCTTATCAGTGACTGGACAGCCAGGGCTGGCAGCCTGTGCCCAGCACTGCCCAGACACATCAGCATCCCTGCAGAGAAAGGGCCGGCAGCCATGAGGCCAGCCCTCTGCAGAGGTCACAGACTCATCTCCTGAGGAGGGAGGGGTCCAAGATAAGGTGCAGGACACTGGAGTTCTGCTCCCTCCACCCCTCCATCCACTCCCAAAGAGCCCTGGGCTGCCCTGCAGCTCCGGTACCAGGCAGTACCCAGCGGTACCTGCACCACTCATCTTTCTTTCACTCCAGCAGGTTAAACCCTAACCGGGAATCCATCTCAACAGTAGAAGACCCCTATGTCAAGACACTTCCAGAATACGCAGGCAGAAGCAGGCAGAAACCCTGCTTCATGGCAGATAAGACTCCCAGAAAAGGGAAGAGGGCGTGCAAGGGGACAGTACTACAGGTCAGGACAGAAGAGTGGCCAAAGCCACAACCTTCATCCCAGCAGGTCTCCTGTTTTGTACCTCTGGGGAGCTCTAGGAATGGTCTGCAGTGACCTGTAGCTTCCCCTGCCCCAGTGCCTGGCATGGGGAGGCACAGCTCAGGGTCTCTGCTCCTGTACCCCAAGCAGGCTGACTAACACAAATCTGCAGAGAGCCCACATGATCCCAGCCAAGCACCAACAGCACACTGAGGCCAAGTGAATCACAGCCTGTGAGCCAAGGCAATCACAGGCTGAGCAAAGAGTGTCCCCCTGCCTCAAGCTTTCCTACAGAGAGCAGGACTGCCCTAGCAACAAAGGGAGCAAGTCCTGCAATTTTACAGACTCACACTACTGGAACTCAGCTTGGACGCTTGACCTCCAATGTTTGACATCCATTGCTAAAACAGGCACAGGAAAGCATCCTAATGTTAAAGAATCCACATATCTACATCATGCAAACTGAATTCTAGCTGCAGAAAACAAGGAATTCACAACCTTGTAGGGCACTAGCCAGACACACACTCTGGTGCCTTCTGCTCTGCGCAGGAAGGTCCCGCATGGTCCTTGACTACGACAAACACAAGGAAACGGGGGCACACGTAGCACAGAGTGGGCCACGTGCTATGAGGAGGCACACCCAGCACACCCAGGCACTGACATGGTCTCAGGGATGGCAGAGGGAGCCAGATCCGACCCTAGCCTTCCACAGGAGCTAGCATTGGGATCCTGACACCATTCGCTTACTAACATTAACTGCAAACACTCCCCAAATCCTTATTAGCTGCCCAAAACATCTCTGCTGCCAATGCTATCACCAGGTGGGATAGCCCCCAGGAGGCTTGTGAACAGTCCCCAGATGTTAGGACATCACTCCACAACCCATGTGCCAGCTTCAGCCAGGATCACAGCCTGGTCTGTGAACCTAACAGAGCTGACAGGAAAGATGTGAGCACCAGCAAACCCAGCAGGAGCAACGTGCTGGTGCTGAACACCTGACAGAAGAGATCAGCAGCAGCCTAGCAGGCTGTTCCCTTGCTAAAGCAAACAGGGAGCACATGAAGGTTATTTCAACACAGCCAGCAGACCAGAAGGATTACCTAGTACTACTGTAAACAATACAAACATTAAGCTGCATGTGATCCCAGTGCTTAGGGCCTCCAGCACAAACAAACTGCCTGTGCCCAGTCTGATCTCACTAGTTCTCTCTCCAGAACTTCCTTCTAGAAGGATTCCACTCCAAGTCAAGTCTGAGCAGAACAGGAAGGGCTGGCTGTGGTTCAGATCGAAGCTGTATCATGCCAGCTCTGCCAAGTCAGGCAGCATAATGCTCCCCAAGGCACCTGGGATGGAGACCTGGCCCCACATCGTAGAGGACTCTGCTCTCATTCAGCCCAGGCTCAGCCTTCAACAACTACAGGCCCACAAAGCTGTGTCATTGCCCTGTGAAGTCCTACTCCAGGCAAGACACCTCTTCACCACAGCAGGCACTTTTGATACATCCAAAATACTGCAAGGCAAAATGCCCTGGGGGATGGAGCCCACAGCAGAACTCTTCTGCCTCCACTCTACTCCATACTGCCACATCATCCTGCCACAGCTTTTCTTGCTGATGTCTGGAGGGTACTGGAACTAATTCCCAGTTCTGAAACCAGGCAGATTTCAGAGAAGTGTGCCTGTGCACACACACACACACCTTGCACACACGCGCGCGTGCCCAGGGGAGCACTGCAGGGTACCTGAGAACAAGGAAGCCATTGACACTGAGAGGCCGTTCTTGGACATTTGAATCAGGTTAGATCCATCGTTACCATCTGTATGACACGGTGATGACAAAACAGTTGACTTCAGTGCTTCGGCCAGGCCAGAGAGAAAGGGCATAAAACAAGAGCAGCACTCACACGAGGAGAGCCCAGAACTGAATCCACACACTCCTCCATGGGCTACAAAACTAAGCCCAAAATCTCACCCTCAGGGACTGAAAGGAGAGGTTGCTGTCAATAGTCAGGAGACAAGAAGTTTAAAGCTGAAGACTGGACAACTCCATCTTCTTTTTAAAGTAAGAGAGATGGAGGTACTGCTGAGAAGTAAGTCATCCACTTCAGAGGATGAACAAGGCTCTGAAGGAAATGAATACCCAGGGACTCGGGCTGGTCTCCTGTGGGTGATAAGCTCAGCCACCCAAGCTGCCAGGAGCAGAGACTACAAGTATTGCAGGTCGGGATGTGACCAGCACCCACCTTTCAAGAGGTAAGTGGTCAGAGCTACGGCTCCTTCTGCCTGGGGAGGAGAAGAGCAGGATGGCAGCTCTCCCACCTCTCTAGCTGTCACAGCAGCTATGTGTACCAGGCAACGAAATGGAAACCACCTACCAGCCAGAGGCACAGAATGTGACAGGGTTACAGAAGATTTTGAAGGAAAGTCATGCTACCACATGAGAGAAACTGATTGCTCTGCTTATACTCAATTCAGCCAGTTGTTTGGGAAAAGCCATCCTGAAGGCCAGAGGGACAGGGTCTCCTTCAGCAGGACTGACACCAACACAACCACACCAAGAAGTCTGTTTCTATGAAAGAAGCCGACACAGGCATTTCCTCCTACCTCGGATCTCGTACTCTTCCACATCCTCTGCAGAGCCAGAGTCAGAGAGTCGCATGGAGCCGTGGGAGCTGAACTGGGACCCGCTGTCTGTCGCCATCAGACCTGGGAGAAATGCATCACAGCCAGGTCATCAGTGGAAGTGTTCCGAAGGGTCACTGACAGCTATGGGAGAAGGGGATAGCCATACCAGGGAAGGGAGGAATGGAGCTCAAGGATGGAACACACTATGGGTTCAAAATGAAATTACAATCCATAACTCAGTGCCAGCACTGTTATCAGTGGATGGTATCTGTCACATTATGGTCTTCAATAGCAGCAGTTTCACAAATCTCGGCAGCACCTTGGTAGCAATTTAACTGTTTGCAAGGAATGAGCAGGAAGGCAGGCAGCTATAGGATAGGCAGTGGACAGAAAACCCACATCCCACTATCTGATGAGCCCAAAACACATCACCCACTGTCTGAGCCCATCTCCTGGCAGGTAGGGAACAGGTGCCTGGTGCGGATCTGCTGGCGCCGAATGCGAATCTTTTGTTTAAGCTCCTGGATCTCCTTGTCACTGTCTTCCTCTTCCTCCTCCAGCTGCCGGCTCATCATGTTGCATTTCATCAGCTCAATGGCAGCGATCAGGGACTCTGAGATGCTGAAGTGAGCATTCTCCTGCAAGGCAAGAGCAAAAGCATTCGAGGCTATGCCTTGGACGAATTAGGAAGACCTGGTAAAATTTTGTTCCCCATCTATGACATGGAAGAGCTTATTACTCATGGATGGTGGCGAAAGACGTTAATCTCTGTCAGCCCTGTAAAATACGACTCTTCTGTGAGGACCTAGAAAACAAAGCCTTCTTGGGCATCAGAACACTCACAAAACACAAGAGGCATCCAACAAAGAGGATGTGCAACACACCCACTCTGGAGGATCAGCACATGGCCCTGAGGGGCCCTAACATGTTGCAAAGCTGCCATGTATATGACGGATGGGGAGATCCTAGCTACCAGACACCACTGAGGAGCTCAACCCTGGAGTTCTGTGCACAGCTCTATACCAGGCAATACCATGGCATTATCCTGCCCACAGCAGGAAGTATCCCTGAACCTGCAGTAAGATACATTCTCCAGTGTACACAGGTTGCTGCTGTTTCCCTCACCTTCTCCAGGTCTGCACAGCTGCCAAAGTCCTGCTCAGAGAGGTAGCTGATGAGGGACTGCCCTTCTGAAGGTCTCCTGAACATCCCTTCTCCCGAGCTCAGGTACTGTCCAGAGTCTAGAAAAGCAAGAGACACAGGTATGAGGAAAGGACCTGCTATCTCCATGCCACCAAGCCCTGCCAGCACCCAGCCAGCATCCCACAAGCAGGTGCCAGCAGCTGAGGCCACTGCAGCCCATGGAGGAACCTGACCAGGACTGAGTGCCCCACTGAGACTGGCTGTACTCACCATACTCCATGTAGAGGGAGCTGGGTGTGCTCAGCTCACTGCTCTGTGTGGAAGCAGAGACCGGCCCTCTCCCTCCACTTGGATCACCATGGGACTCTGGAAGGGAAGATGACACCAGGCAGACCTCAGTACCTCAGAGGCACCCAGCCACTGCACAGCGTGAAATGAAAGGGGCTCGGCATCACACATACAGGCACGAATGGATGGAAATAAAGAGAGACATCTTCCTGCTCTATGCCACAGCTGAGGGCAAGCCCAGGAGGAGACAAAACTAGAAAGGCATTTCAGGCAGGAGAAGGGGAATGAACGAGAGAAGATCATGAGAGCCATGGAACAGTCGAGTCCTGAGCCTTCCTCTGTTTACCCCAGAGTAGAGCTGGGGGACACAACAGGCTCCAGCAAGTACCTCTTGCCAGCCCTTTCTTGCTGATGGAGCATCTCCAAGGGCAGAGTTATCCCCCAGAAGAGAGAACAGGAGACACAGGGAAATGTGAGCAGCCAAAGGATCTGTGGGGGTCCCTGCCCTGCAAAGCAGCCTGGACACCAGCGTAAGGAGGCATCTGAAGGACATGCTCCTGCTCCACTATAAGCCAGGGCTCCCCCCACACAGCGCTGGAGCCTGGGTGCAGTGCTCAAGGTGACCTACACGGGCTGTGGGCAGGGCTCTGCCCCATGCACGCACTGTGGTGCAACTCCCTGCCAGACTGAGCCAGTGGAGACTGCCGGGAGCTGGCCTGACTGGGGACCAAGAACAGGTGCTGCTCTACGGAGAGCCACGGCCCCAGGGAGCACCCGGATGGCATGGCTGGGTGACAGAGGACTGCAGAAGGAGACTGAAAACACCCTGCCTGGAGTGGGATAGAAGCATACAGCTCTAGATGCAGGGCAGGTGCCAGCTGACATCCTGAGCATAGCAGAAGGGCAACGCTGTCCTCTCAACCTCCTGCTCACTTTTGTTCCCAGCTTTGTGCAGTAACTCTGATGTGGCTGGAGGCTCCTGAGCCCATCAATACCAGCCTCTCCCTGTCAAGGCCATGAAGCAGCAGTCACCAGGATGGAGCCTGGGACCAACCCACACCACAGGCTGGGAGACAAAGGAGACTTGTCAGGGTAGGAGACTCTCACAGCACTCACTGCAGCCTGACAGGGTGTCCTGCAGCCACCTCAACACAGAAATCACCTAATGGGGTGGATGCCTTGGGATGCCACATACAGCAGAGCCTACCACTGAAGGGTAAAGCGAGGCAGGGCTAAGTATCATCTGCTGGAGCAGGACACAGGGCCAGACACATCTCTCTGAATACCCATCACCCTCAGGGAGGGTGACACAGAGCACCCAGATGTGAGCTCGGCAATTCCAGTGCCGCTGTTCAGTGGACGCAAAACAAAACAGCCCACTTTTTTGAGCTGCTGACTTTTTCTGCATGTGGGGCAAAGGGATGGCAGCACCCCAGCATTTCTGCTCAGGGGAAAAGCCATCCTGAAGGCCAGAGGGACAGGGCCTTCTTCAGCAGGACTGACCCCAACACAACCACACCAAGAAGCCTGAGTGCCCAGTTCTTTGTCCTGAGCCCAAAAGAGCATAAAGGAGTCTCAGCTGTGGGTACATACACTGGAAATCAGTCAACATCAAACTTCCCTGTGCCACAGATCCACGAAATAAAAGGAAAAATTAGATGTTCAAGCCCATGCCTACTTAGCTTCCAGCCCTTATTCACTAGGTAAGAGATGAAACCTCTCCTAGCTTCCGAGGCAGTGGGTGGAGGGAAGGGCAGGGGATACAGCTCAGAGACTTGCTGGCCAGAGCTTCCTAACGCCATGCAGGGGAGCTGGACACACTCTGGGTCTGGTCCACTGCTTCCACAAACCAAGCTGGGATCTTCAGTCAGGTCGCATGCATAAACCAGACCACACTTCAAAGCATCAGCTGAGACACAGCAAAGAAAGATTTCTTTTGGTTTTCTAAATGAACACTAATGGGTTGATGGCAATCCTGAACTTGATGCAATGATCACTAATGAAGGGCTGTTATACTGGCTCCCAAACCTGCCACTGGATCTTCTATTATAATGGTGATATCCCTGAGGCCTCCTGGGCAGACAGAGGAGGAGAAGGGCAGCGTTAAGGGAGAGAAAACAGAGACAGACTGGTTACTACTCAGCAAGGGCCTCCACTTCTCCAGTGAAGGCAGCACCAGGGCAAACTCCCACAAACTGGTTGTCCCCTCACACCCCACTCTCCCCATCCCTATGTATTGACTCACTCAAGACCACAGGAGAACCCAGCAGGTTACCAGTGGGATGACATCCTACCAGTAGGACTAGCCCAGGCCCCAGTCCCATATCCCAGCCAAGCAAGGCCAGTGGGGAAGCAGAACAGCTGATGGCACAGCACTGCTGCCATTTTCTAAGGTTTTGGTAAAAGCTGGCAGTACCAGTAACAGCCCATCCCAAGGCACTCTGGGAAGCAAGATGTCATCCCATCATTCCAGTGTGGAGCTGAAAAACTAAGGGAAAAAACCAACCACTTGCCCACTGTCCCTCTCTCCAACATGATCCATGGAATCAAGGGAGTGGCCAGCATCAGCCTTCTGGTACCAGGGACTCCCCCACCCAAAAGCCATCCCAGAAAAGCTGTCCCATTACCGTGCAACTTCCCAGAAGTCACATTGGTGTCAGAGTGCGAGCGCACGTGGCTCTTCTTGAGGATGCCCTGTGGAGCTAATGACTGTCCCTCCGAGAAGCTGGACCGACGTAACAGGCTCAGGCCCTTGCTGGCACCTCCACTTGCCCCCTGCTCCCCCAAGGATGATACTGAGTCCAGCTTCTGGGAGCTGCTGGAGGAGAAGAGTTTAGAGCTACTGCTCTTGGTGCTGCTGGTGCTGGTGCTGCTGCAGGCCCGGCCACGGCGTCCCAAGTTCCCAATGGCCAGGTACTCCGGCCCATCATTAACATCACTCTGTGCATCATCCTGACTCCCTGTCCAGGTATCCTCACTCTGGCTGGTGGTACTGGAGCTCATCTCGCTGGCTGGAGAGAAGGGGTCTTTGGGTGAGGGGACGTGGAAGCAGGTGACAGAGCCGGGCTGCTCCAGAGGGGACCTGCCCTCGCTGAAGGAGGAGGACCGGGTGGACGGGCAGCGCTCCTGGGGCTGGCTGGAGTTGGAGCTGCCACAGGAACTCACTGGTCTCCTGTCTGGACAGAGGCAGGAGCATGATTTCACACACTCTGGCACGAGGAGACAAGGAGACATACCCTATGGCAATAAGCTTGTGGCTTCACACCAACATGCCCACCCACCACAGGCAAATCCCTCCCTCCCATCGTGGGCAGAAGTCTTCCATACCCATCCACTCCGACAAATACATGAGCAGATAAAAAGGTAAAATCTACCCTAAGCTCCCCAGCCCACCCTTGATACCTGCGAGGCCAGAGGAGGCTGGATGTTGGAGGCTGGAAAAGGACCCAAAGCAGCGCTGCTGTGTGCAGGTGGCAGCAGGGACACACGGGGATGCAGGGAGGGCAGTCAGGCTCTGACTCTTGGTCACTGGAGATGGATCGTCACTCTTCCTGGTAAGCTGAAGAGAGGTGGCATCATCAATAAATCAGCATCTATGGGGCTACATGTCAAAAGAGTAGCAACAGAAAGGGATCAACCTGCAAATGCCTGGTCACCAACCACAAACGATGTGGCAGCCGTGGGAACACGATGGTGGGGAGTGAAAAACACGGCAGCACAGAAGCAGCTCTTTGTTCACAGCTACAGGACAGATTCCCACTGGGAAATTACCAGGCTCTCAGTGAAATGATCCAGGCAGCCCAGTGCTCCCGGCAGACGGCTCTCATGTCCCTCAGCACTGCGATCACACATCTCTCTTGTCCCAGAAGGGTCTGACGCGCACAGGGACGGCAGTGACGTGCCGGCCAGCTGAAAGAACACAGCCCCCATTTAACGAAGCCTCATTAATTGTTCTCCTCTGGGGAGCTCTGTGCAAAGAAGGCAGCTGCTGTTTCCCTCCTCTGGAGAGGAGGCAGCCGGCGCAGGGCTGCACAGGGGGTCACTGGCATAATGAGCAGGAGTAGGCACCCAGGTGTCCTGGGGCGTTGCCCCTCCCGTCAGAGGGTGAGTGTCCCTCATGACCAGGCCGCTCTGTGTACTGGCCCTGAAGCCTGGGACTGCTGGAGAGCACTTCAAAGGTGCCTCTTACAAGGAACTGGTCCTCAGGTCCTCTACTCAAATCCTTGGTGCAAGCCTGAACCAAGGTGCCCCACTACACACTCCACACAACCACCTCTCCCACCCTGACCCCTGACAGGTCATGTAGGCAGGACAAGGACCAGTTCCCCACTCTCCTCCCCTCTTGGAGCAACTTTTACTAGTTCCAAGTCCAGTCCATTGTCCAAGGGCTCCGAGTGCTCTGAATGCGACCTTGCGGGAGCAGCCACAGCCAGTCGGCATCTGGGGAGAGCCAGATGTAAAATCTGGGACCTCAACTCACCATGGAGGTGTCGATCTGCGCCAGAAGCCTGGGGTTGTTCTGCTCAACAGCTTCCAGGCACTGCAGCATGGCCGTGACATGGGCGTCACTGAGCAGGAAGGCAGTATCTGGGGAGAAAAAAATGCTGCTCAAGGGAGTCCCTCTCACCCACATGGTTTGACACACCAGTTGCTCACACGCAAATCAACTTTTCTGCTGTCCTCCCTCGCTCCCACGCAGCTTGGAAACGCCACCAGCTAGATATTTTCCTAGTAAGAAGGAAAGGCCCATTGCTCTTTACCTGTGTAGAACTTCCTGATGTACTGCCGGTTCCCCAGGAGAGGCCTCAGCTGCGCCGACAGGCAGTGGCACTGCAGGCTGTGCTGCAGCCACAGCTGCGCAATGGCCTGGTCCCCTGGGCCCTCGGGGTCACGCTGGCCGCTCTCCTGCAGGCTGATGAACTGGAAAGGGACGTTGTCAGGCACAGGTTAAGGCAGGCAGAGGCAAGAAGGGGAGCAGGGCTTGTTCTACCGCATGGCTTTGGTCCCCTTGATAACAGCAGCCTTCCCGTGCCAGTCACCATCAGCAGGAAAGAGGGCATGTCCCAGCAGCTCCCCAGCCACCAGGCAGGCAAAAGCACCAGGCAGAAAAAACTGGATTCAAAGGTCAGCCAGTGACCAAAGTCCTTTGACAGCCACCAGCACAACAAATTTCTCTTGCACACTCTCCCACCCATGAGCCTTGCCCCTGACCTGAAGGAACCCCACGCTCCCAAATCCAATCTGACCCCGGTGGTGATGGTCATTTTCTTGCTGACACATTAGCTGAGAAAGGCTGTGGCAATGCCTGAGCTGCTGCAGTTTGCAGAGCTGGACTGGAGTTACACCCCCGTTCCCCCAGCAGCAGGCTGGACACAGGGACCACCAGTGGCCAGCCCTTTGTGCCCATCTATGGCAGGAACCATGGATGTCAGCATGGTGCAGCTGAGGACCAAGAGCATCCCCATATACCGGTGGTTGGCACAAGTCAGGAATGGAAGAATAAATGCATGGTGAAGTCACAACCCAGAAATGGGACAGCCCAGACCCTTAGAGATCTGCACAGACACATGAATCACCCCTGTGTACACACAAGCACTGCTTGTGCCAGTTCCCTTGGTGATGCCTGCTGCACCCAGCCTAGCAGAGCTGGAGACTGGCCTGGGAGAAATAAGCAGCCAATTGTCTCAGCCCAAGCCACACCAAGCTCCCAGGACACGGCTTGTACCCAAACACATGGCTGCATCAGCCTCCACAAGCCATGGAGCCACTTTACTCACAACAGCCCAGGCACCACTGTCCCACAGGTGAGGCTCCAGCCCAGCTGCCCTCTCCCTTCCCACTGGGCACACAAGGCCACCCCACCAGAACCCACCTTCTCCAGGTGATGAGCAGAGCCCGGACTCAGCCAGCGAATGTCCTTCACAAACTGCCAGTAATCCTTCTGTCTGCAGCACACCTGCCCGGGACAGGCACAGTCAGGTACCACCTCCCAAGTGCCAGTTAAATGAGCACATCCCCATTAGTCCCTTGCTGCCGTGAGAGGACATGCTGTTTGCCTCTGCTTTATTCAGACAATGAGGGGTTTTCTTAGTTATTCTTCCCATTAGAGAGGAACTGCAGCAGAGTTGCGGTTCTCCTCTCCACCCTATTGGTTGGAAACACAGACCCAAAAAGTGTCTCTTCACCAAAAAGCTGATTATTTTTACTTCCATCCCTATTTCCTCTTTCACAAGTGACAGAGGAATGGCTTCTGTTTCAGTGGTTTATTTGGTTTGGGGGGGGAGTAGTTTGTTTATAAGACTAGAAAACTAACATGGCAATTTTAGTTTTCTAGACTGCACTGGGTTTTCTGGACAAATAGGTAAAATTTATTCAAAAGTTTAAAAACCTCTTACCCTAGTTTTCTTAATGTGTACATATGGATTTTTTTACTTTTTTTTTAATTCCCAGCTGTAGGCAAAAAAGTTGCCAAGAAAAATAATAAGTAAACAGAAATGTTTTGCTGGAGCAACTATGAAACAACTGCTGTTAAGAAGCTGTATTTTTGGGGGCCTCTTTTTGCAACACCTATAGCTTGATTGGTGTCACACGTGCCTGAGCAGAGGAGACATTCCTGAGTGGAAGAGCTGTCTTTGCCTGTAGGAAAAGCACTGAGGAAGGTAACACACCATCCTGCTTTGTAGGTCTGGCATGAACTGCTACCAACAGACAGACAAGTATAAATCATTTGAACCTCACTTCCTGAAGCCTGCGAATAGCAGGTCTGTCAGAAGGGAGCACTGCACTCCTTACATGGAAAAGGCAGCTCCTCTCTCAGTCGATCTCCCAGAGAAGGTCCCTGGTCCATGCGGCTGGGGACTAACAGGAACAGAGCAGCACCTCAACTAATGCTGTCTGCAAACTTAACAAATCCAGGGAGCAAAGCTCCCTGCTCGGACAACCTGCCAGTCTGGCTCTTCCTTGAGTGCAGCATTGCATAGGTGCAGGTTTCCTGATCCGGGACCCAGCTGGCCCGTGCAAGCTGCCTGGGGCTCCTCTGTGCCGTTCTCTTCCCTCTGGGTGGCAGAGCCACTGATGGGAAGCCTGTCCCCAGGCACGCCCTGCAGCCTTGCTTCATCTTTCCACTGTAAATTAATTGTGCTGGTAATTGCAAGCTGAAGGGGAGATCTTCATGCCTCTGCACACAAGCGGGAAAGAGAAATTCTTCCAGGCAGCCATGGAAGGGGGGAAGGCTGGGTGAGCAACTGCAGGCACAACAAGAGCCTGGAAAGAGTGATCCCATTCACGCAGAGCGCGGGTTTGGCTGCCAGCTCCTGTTACTAACACAGCTAACCAGAAACAGTAAAGATGCGAGGTGTCTCTTGCCAGGACTCGCTGGGGACTTGTCCAAGTGCAGATGATACGGGGCTGACTCACCTCAAATGCAATTTAATCACTTGGCTGCAGCAAGAAAAGAGAGAGGGGCTGGCCTCAGCATGAGGGGCACAAGTACTTAGAAAAACCATATTGAAAGTAGATGAGAGAGAAAGAACATGCACCCAGGTGCCTCTGACAACCACAGCATTTGCCAGGCAGGCTCAGTCCCTGCTTGGATCTCTTCCCACACTGCTACAAGCGCTGTGCCCACTCTATGCTATGAGCACAGAAGTGAGCTGCAGCACCTGCTTGTGACAGGCACTGAGGCTGTGACAGACAGACAGACAGACAGCTGTGCTGACAGGACAGAGCTGTACCTTGTCACGGATAAGCCCATGGTAGAGGATGCTGTGCATGTCTCTGCAGAGCCGTTCCAAGCCGCCATACTTGGACCAGACATTTGGGTTACTGATGGACACCAAACCTTCCACTGTGGTCTTCAGGTTGCCAAGGAGCTTCCAGTGCTCCTTCCTGCAGAGGGACACAGCAAGATATATCAGAGATACAGCCAGAGGAGCTTCACAACAGAAACGTGGTATTGCACTCTCTCGAAGGAGACTCTGTTCCGGCTGAAACCTTTGGTGGTCCAGAAGCTAGTAAAGGCGAGCTGAAGCACTTTACAGCTCCCTGCATGGTTTGTGGACAACAGGCCATACTGTAATGATTCTTCTGATGAGTGGTAGCCGCCACCAGGAGACAGACAGAACAGACTGATGGCTCCTGCAATGTACTGCTTGCCCAGTCTGGGCCAAAAAAGCTGGAGATTATCTCCCTAGAGAGCCTCTTGCTTCACTGACATGTTCTCTCTAAGAGAGCAGCAGCCCTTCAGGAGCGCAGCAGCCCCTCAGGAGCACAGCAGCTGTAAGGAAGGGTGTGAAGGCCACCATGTCGAGCAGACCCTGTGTTTACAGAGCAGCAATCCCTCAGCAATGCACACCACATCGAGCACTCCAGCTCTGTCAGGATGCAGAGGTGCTCCTCTCCCAGGGAGGTGACACTTCATCTGCCTCTCCAGCTGTACAGCTGCTCTCTGGACCCTGAGCTGCTGTAGGCACAACTTGCAAAAGCCTTCATCATGTTCTGGACTGAGATTAGCAAACTGCTGGTGAACTCTAGAGCATGCACAACAATTCACCAATATCATCCCCCTTGGCTGGCCTGCGTACAGCAAGAAATCATCATTATCTACCACAAAGCAGGAGTGATGGTGCAGAGAGGTAACATCATTTGACTATGCAAAAGCAGCTTTGGGGAAGGAAGCTTTGGATGACTGAGATTCCCACTCAAGCTGCTTGACGGTGTTGCCAGATGAACTGCTGCTGTGAAAAACACATATTCAAATAGGAGCCACTCTCTTAGAAGAAGAGGCATGTTGCAAGGTATAGTTAGGAGTGTAAATAACAAAAAAAAATACGTCTCTGCAGGGTTTGTAACAAAAGCACCCTAACTGACACCTTAGAATGAACATTCAGGTTTTCAACTGGCAAGAAACAAGATGGTGTTTCAACAGTTAATCCCTCCCACAGCCAAAACCAAACTGGGTCTCCAAAACAAAAGGAAAAAAAAAAGGAAAAAAATTAAAATAAATAACATTTTTTAAAACTGCTCTCATTTTCATCCCTTGGGGATCAAATTGTGGGCCGCATACTTCTGGTAATTAAAACAAAGCTTTTCTCACCAATATTCTCTTTTTGAGACTAGTTCACTACTGCCAAACTGATTAGTTGAACAAGCAGATCATTAATTATTGGCTCTACTTCAAGCTCCCCATTCACTCCCCTTCCTCATGAGGGAAACATCACCACTTTCAGTGCCCACCCAAGCTTAAACCACACAGAAGCCAACCCATCCCACCAGCAAAGCCTGTCACCCTGACAGCATCGGAGCTCTAAACCAGAGCTGCAGTGCATATGGCAGCATGTGTATGTTTGTGTTGTACTTAGACTAACAGGCACAGTCAGGGCTTTATCTCAGGAGGGACTGAAGAAAAATGCACAGATATAAGTCAGAGGCAGCTTCCTGAAGGAGCTACAACTTGGGGAGACACAAAAAATATGATCCAACTCTTCTGAATTTATGGGCTTTTCCCATCCCTGCCCTGCAGGATGCAGATGTTCTTTGTCTATGGATGCCCAGAGAGGAATCGGCAGTCCCCGGTCAAAGAGCACCCGCAGCCACTGAGCTCAAACATCACCAGCTCCTCCCTAAGATATTTCTCACACTCAGAGTTAGGAAATGCAAGTGAAAGCTCAGCCACGCCACTAATATTCCAAGTCAGTGAGTCAGGGGAACTCCCTCCCATGTTATTTCATGCTATAAAAAGGAAGCAATGCACACAAGGATGGGAGGGTAGCACACGCAGAGATGTGCCTTTCCAAATGAATGGTCTCATTGAAGGACTTGTGCATCTCAGACGTAGGAAACCAGGATCCATGGCTTTCTCCTAACACAGGGAAACTAAGGGTAAGCAATCTTTGAACAAAATAACCTTAAAATGTTAAAACATTGAACACAGAAGCACATAAAGAATGAGCAGCATAATTAAAGCACCTTTGCAGAGGTGATCTTGAACCTACCAGAAGTAAGTTATATCCTGGTAAGTATCCTATGGGACTTGCTGGCCCAAAGCAGTTCACAAGTTGGACACACAAGACCTTTTTGATACCCAAATCCTGTTTCTGGGCTGGAATATGCTGAAAAGCACACAGTGACACAAGGCTGAAGAAATGAAGAATGAAGAATGAAGAATGAACCCATATAGTTGGCTGCAGGTGGCAGGGAAATTGAGAGCACAGCTAACCACATTTCAGCTTTGACCGAACTCTGGGGCAACCCTGAATTAGCAGCAGGGTTTGCTCCCCTCCCACCAACAGAGCCTGGGTTTTGGCTGCCAGGAGAGATGGAGAAAGTCCAAGTTCCCTTTTCTGATGGTTGTTGTTGTTGTTCTGAGCACAACTAAGAAATCTGCTTTTCTTCCTGAATAAGGAGAATTCTACTTTGCTAGCGCTATAGAAAGCCTGGCATGGGGTAAGGCCAATTTATATTACATCATGAAAACACCCCAATTTACAATAAGGGCAAAGTGAGCAACATCCCAGAGGGTCACAGAACACAACCAGAACTTCCCCTGCAAGAACCACATGTGCTTCTGCTCTTGTGATCTAGTAGAGCTTGGTTCCCCCAGCCAGAAGGGCCGAGGGTGCTTGCAGGAGCCATGGAGCAGTGGTGAGATCTCAGCTGCATCCCTATCCTCCCTTAAAGACAACCTCTGATCCAGCCTCCAATTTTAACCACCAGCTCCACAAATTTGGCACTGGGTCTCCTTTCTTTACCACAAACAAACTCCACCTTCAGGTACAGCAATATCAATCTGCCATCAGGAACTGTCCCAAATATAACTACCCCAAATATCTATTTCGTGCTGGAGTGATAAAAGACAGAATCCAGCCTTGGAGCAAAAAAAGGCTTAATGCAGCCACTGCTGACAACAGGGAATGCTGCTTACTCTTCCAAGGCTTTCTCAGCCCCTCCATGCCAGCAAGGGTAGGAACTTCTCTTGGTCCAAGTCAGCAAACGTGACTCACAGCAGAGGCAGGGAGCCATGCTGCTGACTTGTTTAAAATAAAACCAAACCTTGATTACTGTCTGAAACAGAATCACACAGGTAGCCAGCATTCAAAAATGAAAAATAAAAATGAAGCTGATCTTTCTTGCAAACATCATCTGCTGCGTATCTGCTGTGCTCTGCAGGAGGCACCCAGCAATGGCTGCTTGAATCCTGAGCTCCACCTGGAAGACTCTCTTGATCCTTCTTAGCACACTAAAGAGGTCGGGCTAAAGATGCTGAGGTTATGGAGGGACTTCTGACAAATCTCCAAGGACATTCATTCCTGTGCTGGCTGTCAGTTCCTCCCGCAGAAACCAAAGACGCCACATAACCTGCCCTGCGCAGAGTCTGCTCCCGCCTCGCTGTCCCCAGATCTCCCAGACAACCAGCAGCCCCTTCCCTGGACTCCCCCGCCTGTTCCTCCGGCAGGCTCAGCACTGCTGGGAAAAGGGATTAAAAGAAAGCCAGGCTTCGTGCAATTCATCTGCAGTCGCGGGGAGTGGCTGACGAGGCAGAGGAAGCCAGAAGAGCTCTGCCAGCCCAGCAGGGATGGGCAGGAATAGCTGAGCGGGTGGCTGGAAAAGGGACACGCAGGGTAACTTGCATCCATGCTGAAAGCTGCCACTGATATAAAATGGGGGCACAACCACAAAAGGTGCCCTCAGCAAACACAGCCCAGAGCTCCTGCTTGCTGACGCATTCTTGCTCTGCACCGGCAAAGGATGAGGGAAGAAAACAGGGATTCAAGGCGGTTTTTAGCCTTCCCATGGCAGATAGCTTTACCTCCTCATCTGGCTAAGTCTCTCACAAGCAGATGACCACAACCTGTGGACCCAGGGTACTGTCCATTTGACTTCAAGCATGCAGGCAGCCAGAGGCAGTGACAGGCAGAGCAGGTCCCCATAGCAGCCCACCTCCCTGAGAGCAGCAGCTCACATCCCTCCATTGCTTACAGCACAGGTTCCCTTTAGGAACCCTCTCCTGTGGCTCTGCTGCCCCTGAGGGTCTTGCTGGTGCCAGAGAAAAAGGTGGCAGCTCTTTGCTAACCTGCCCAGCTGACCACTGGCCCTAGAACTGCTGTGTGCTCTGCAGCATCCCAAGAGCCTTGCTCTCTGCCCAGCAGGACAGCATTAACCCTCCTGCCTCCATGGACAATGTCCTCCATGGACACTGGCATTAAAGCCCTGCCACTCGATGCATTTCAGACCTCCTGCTGGGAGGAAAAATCCAGCACAAGATTCTCATTTTCCTCTCCTATGCTGGCAAATGGATGGACTTCAGCAAAATAACTTTTGCTTCTGCATTTTCTGTAATCCACAGGAAGATGGATCCAGTGATCTCTATTTTATCACTATCAGTAACTGCCACAATCTAGTGTGAAATGGCACCTCACTGGGAATAAAAATGCTAAACCCATCACACAAAGGACAAGGCAGTGTAAGGCCCATGCGGGATCCTCCCCACGGCATCAGTGCCAGCCAGGAGAACAAGCAGGCTCCTGCATGTGCCAGCACCGGTGGGGGATGATGCCCTCCTTGTCCCTGGAGGAGTGCTGGGGGTAGCACCACCCCAGCCCTATTAGTCACACGATGGCAGTGTCTGGTAGTGCAGGACTTGTGCTTGCAAAGGCAAGAAAATGCACAAAGATGAGCCTGGAAAAACAAAGCAGTGAATGCAACCAATTCCTTTTACCTTTTGGAACCTGCCGTGTCTGAAGCATTAGTAAAGAGGGAGAACAGCTCGAACTGTGCAAATTAGAAGGCACTCCAAGCCTGTGCTATGGCTTTAAAAGCACCAGTAGCATTTTCCCAGCTGATATGGCAAGCAGGAATAGAGCGACTGGCTGAGCCCCTCAGATAAGGAATGCTTCTCTTCCATATCAAGTTTCAGCTGCTCCTTCCTCCCCAGCCAACACTCCCAATTTCCATCCAACATTCACCCTGTGCTTGTGAGCACCAGGGCAAAACCAACGCATACGTAAAAACCCGAGGTAAATAGGACTCGTCATCAAAACACCTCCAGGAAACAGCCTCCGCTGCTCACACAAATGCGAACAAGAAAAACCAGGCCTGAAGCACAAACGAAGACCACGCAGGCGAGGTCACCGCAGTGCGGCCATGCTCACCACCATCCACGTGCAGGTGCAGGGCCTCGCCTTCAGGAACAAAGAGATAAATAAAGAAATTTCTGTTCAGCACCTAGAAGAGGGGATGCAGACGACTGCCAGGAGGGACAGGAGATAGGATCCCAGAGCAGCAAGCTGCAGAGCCACCGGAACGGTGGCAGAGCGGCATCAGGGTGGGGTGGTTTCGCCCTTAAGCTCAAGGCGTGTGAAGCAGAGGCCTGGCAGCTGCTGCGGTGGCCATGGCTGACGGGGGACAGAGCATCAGGTACCGAGGGTACACCTAAGTGGCCATTACTGCCCCTTCAGTGGCCAAGACTCCTGCCCAGGACATGAAGTAGAGCGATGTGCTGGCCTCGGGTGGGTGATGGCTCTGACAGCCCGGCTCACTGTGTGCTTCTTCCCACGAGGGACCGAGCCCTGGGCAGTGTCACACTCTGCAAGCACTGACCCCACTCACACGGGGTTTGTTCATTCCCTGATCGCCCCCAGGTACCCCCACACCTGTGGCCTGGCGCTGGCTGTGCACACACTCTCACACACCCACGCAGGACGTGAGCTCTCCAGGAGCACCCCCTGCGCATCCCTACTGCTTCCCAGGCACCGCGCGCCCGCCGGCACTGCTGCCACCCGCGTTCCTGCACGCACATTCCGCGCCGCGTCCTAGATAACTCACACACACTCGCTCAAGTGTGCGTCCCCCCGAGCGTGCACACGCAGGACCCTGCCGCCCCCGGGCGCACACACGCCGCCCCACACCGCCGGCACCGGCGCTGCGCACCGTGTCACACCCGCGCCCCGTGTCACACC
>VZTD01005606.1:365786-380787 GCA_013397725.1 Rhagologus leucostigma | reverse complement strand
GGTGGGGAGGGGGAAGGACGGGACCCTCCCACAGCGAGAGCGCAGGAGGGGCGAGGGTGGCGCCGGGGGCTGGGGACGGAGGCGAGTCCCGGCCGTGTCACCGGGAGCAGCAGAGACCCGGGGGTCGCGATCTTTGGCAGGGAAGAGCCGGAGCCCCGTTGTGCCCCTTGGTGGTCTGAGTAGGCCGCAGCCCTGGGCGCTGTCTGAGTTTGGCCCAGTGAGGCACTCGGTACCCGGGCCTTTGGCTGGGTGGCCCTCGGGGAGCGTCCCAGGGCCTCGCCTGGCGCTCGTAACTACAGGGATGGGTGAGGTTTGGTGGTCTCTCAGCTGGCCTGGCCTTTTTATTCTTCTTAGGTTTGGAAGTCGGCAGTGGCAAGTCTCCCGTCTAACCCCTTTGCAGTGTAAGACCAGTCACACCAAGCATGACGTCGCGCCTACTACGTAGTTTCCTGTGACAATCTACCCCGTTGTCCCCTGCCCTCCTGTTGCAGGGTGTGTGTGTTAGGAAGTTGCACAGACTCGTTACAAACCTGCAGAGCTGTGTCTCTCCAGCGTGTCCGAGAAACTGACATCCACACTGTAGATACTTCAGTGAGGTATCTCAGAGAAGTTCTGTTCTAGTCCTGTGTGCTGAGTCCCCTTAACCGTCAGGAACAATTTGGTGTGTTCGTGGACTGCATCTTCCACTTTTATTAGAAAAAAAATTTTAAAATTGGTTTTGTACACTCCACGACTGCTCTGTGATGCTACCAGAGCATGATAGATTGGTGCTGTCAGGAGACTTTCTTCAAAAAGCAGAATCACAGTGTAAACTGGAATTATTAATGGTGGATTTGGCTTTTGTGGGCCACTGTAAAATAAAAGGATTTGTGCAGTTTTTCCCTCTGTAAATAATTCAGTGGAGTTCTTTCTTTGGGCAGTGGAGATATCTTGTGAAATGATGTTTAGAGTTTGTCTGAATGTAGAGTAGTGTTACAGCATTCATAGAAAACTATAAATCTGTTTTTACTTATAGCACACAATCTTTGTTTTCAGGGTTGCTAATAGAGGTATTGATCGTGGTTTGTTGTATTTTCACACATTCTGAAGTTTCCTGGCCGAGTTAACCTTGCACTCAGTCACTGCTACATGTCCTGGCCATTAGCTAATAGCAGATTGCAAAGGACTGTTGTAGTGTCATGAGGATGTTTTTTCTAAAGTGGTGTTGTGGAGCAGGTGTGTCCCTCAGCTTCTTTGGGTGTATCAGAACCTTGTCACCCATGGCTGCTGTCCCCAAGTGTGCCTGTGTCTGGTATAACCAAAGAGAAGATGCAGTCCCACATCTAGTGTGATGTCAAAGAAACTGACATGACCTTAATCTAGGAAATCTTAAGATATGAGATCTTGATGTTGAGTAAATTCTCACATACTAATAAAGATTAAACATGTTTTGGTTGTGTTATGTGCAGCTTATCTGCAGCTGAGCTTCCAGTTTGATACTGATCCCAGATAACTCTGCTGTTCTAGCTGTAATTGTGGTCTCTGATCTCAGGCAAGATAGGACAATGCTTCAGTGTGGCTGCACTAACAAAAGCGTGAAGTCCCAAATGTCCTTAATTTACCCAAATAAGAGAATAGCTGAAACTTAAGTGCTTTTGTTTAAAAAGTTGTAACTTTGTGTGCAGCAGCTTGCAAAAATAGGATTTAAGATGAAGCAGATGAACTGTGAAGCATGAAGTGTTTGAAGTGGCTTTGGTTTCCTTTGTGTATAAAAGGATAGTTTAGAATCCTTGCTCCAGGGACAACCCCTTTGGTAAAGAAGATTGTGTGCATATCAAACCCTAAGTAACCTGTATCAGTGTTCCTTGTCCTAGATTTCATCTGAATATTCAATAATTTTTGCGGCAAAGTGAGCTAATTTTCTCTTAGTTTCCTTTAACAGGATGCAGACCATTGGATAACAGTGTTGTGATCTTTGTTATTTGTAGTTTTTTACGCTATTTTCTCTGTTCTACCCCTTCTGAGTCCATTTGAACTGAGCCACAAACACAGTAACCCCATTTCCATCTCTCCTTGACTGAAAAAAGACTGTCCACATATTTGTGGAGGTTCCCTATTGAAACATGACATTTCTTATGAGTTGTGCTCTCATGATAAAGATGCAGTAAACACAATTTGACGATTTCCTTTAAGGTGTTCTTGTAAACAAGCTGACAGTCAGATAAAAGCTGCCGCACCTCTTGCTTTGCTCTTCTCTCCTGAGCTGGCTAACAGGTCAGTGGAGGAAGTCAAACTGGTGTAGTATAATTTGCACTGGACAGACCTGCTGTTCACTTTTCATCAGTTTGTTTCTTACACATATTCTTGATCTGATTAATCACTTCTCTGTGATTGTTTCCCTGGACAATAGATAAGGTGATTCCTTTGGATTGTAGATTCCTGGGGAGAGATGTCTTGCTTGCTTTTTCCCCCCATCATTTCAGCCTTGGTGAACATGTGAAGATAACTGATGGCCCAAGTTGTCTCTGTGTGATCTTTTTTAAATAGCTTAGGATGAAAGAACTAAGGCTGGAATTGACATTTTATCTGGACTCTGCAAAGTCTGGGAATGAGATTGGATTTACATTTTTTTTAATAATATACAAAAACTAATGGAGTCATTCAAATTAAAATTTAATGCTGGGCTGAATGCCATGATCTTACAAGCCTCTTCCGTTTTCTGGATGTATGCAACTGCTTCCCTTTTGCTGGGGCATCGTATTATAAAGTAAGTTCTGTAAGACTTAACAGGGACTGGATGTTTATAGTGCTAATGTTTCTGGAACCTTAACTTGTATGTGCTGCGTTTGCAGGATTGACTGGTCTGTCTCCTGTGACTCCAGGCTGCTCGGGGTTTTTATTCAGTACGTCCAATTTTATACAGTGTGTCAATTTTTCTTTTTTCTTCTTGTAGATGATATAATCAAGCTGAACAAGAAAGAAGAAAGAAAGCAATATTCTCCCAAAATAAAAAGAGGGCTTCAGCAGAATCGAGCTCAACAGTTCAGTTCACAAGGCTCCAAGTGGGGAATCCAACAGCAGAAAGGTGTGTGTGCCAAACATAACATGGATTCCACATTATCTTTTTTGAGCTGGAAGGTAGCATAATGAAATGTGTGGATTGACATGGTCGGTTCACATGTCTTTCAAATAGTGTCATATGTCACACTTTTGATTATAATTCAGGGGTTTTTTTAATCTATTTGGTTTTGTTTCTCATACAGTGTAAGAAAGTAATTGACATGTTTGGCCACCAGGGAGCTTAGATGCTTGAGGAACTGTCTTTCACTCAAGGAAGAATTGGCTTGCTTTCTGATTCTTCAAATTAATTTTAATTTTGGAAATTGTGGTGATACTTTGCCCCTTCCCAGAGATGGACAGAACAAGTGCTTATGCCAAAGCCTGTGTATTGGGAGATGTGGAGGCCTTGCCAGAGCTCAGAGCTTTGTGCAAAAGAAAAGCATATTCATATTTGCTGGGTAGAATTCTCTTTGTAGGCCTCCCCAAAGTATCTGTTACTGCAGGCTGTGATGCTGGCTGAGGAATATTTAAATGGGTAGTGCAGAGTGTGAGTTGGCTTTTCCTGGTAAGAGCTTGGGATGCAAAGGAAGTACTGTATCAGCCCTCTTAAGCCAGTGGTTTTACAGTGAAATACAAAAATGGGAAGCCAGTGTTTTAACAGTGAAATACGAAGAGGGGGAAAAAATCATATAGGCAGGGAGTGAAGAGAGGAAAAGTGCACGATAACAGCTTTGCTGTAGGTTCCCCTGAGTAACTCATGGGTTTTTTGGTAAACAGGAGTAATTTGAAAATGATTCCCAGGCTTTAATCCAGTACATGGATAGTTCCTGCTTGAAGTACAGGCTGGTTTTGCTCGCAATTAGTTTTGAAAAGTGTCTGTTTAGTACAGGATGATCAAAATATGGAAATATACTGTCTGAAAAGAAAACTTACCACCTCAGTATGAGCTAATTAGGTGTTTAGGTTAATACATGCAATTTCTTGTATAGTAGCATTCCTTTAAAACAAAGACACATCTGTCTGGTGTACTCACAGTGATCCCTGTGTTATCTTTGTCTTCCTTAGTATTTGTTGTAGCAGCAGCTCCTCCTTAGTGTCTTAGACACAAATGTCTTTAGGGATCAGTGGAATGTTGTGTTACTCAGGGCTCAGAGGAGTTTTGGTTTCTATGCAGGCCCACACGACTGTGTTATTTGTCCATCTCTAATAAATTGGTGACAGAGCTGGAAAAAAATTTACGTCTCTCAGCCCAAGTGTGAGGATATTTGTGTGGGTGAAGAGTAAGTGAATTTAAGTTGTAGATAATCAAACATGTAGGCTCTGTTTATAACTGCAGTTGTCACGTGCAATTGTTTATCATCGAAAGAGCACAAAAGAAACAAGTCTTAGGATTTAGAATTTTAGGAGAAACTTGATCTGTAAACATGAAACTCTAAATACTACTGTCTTGGGCAGTTACTTTTCTCTGCTGGAACCTTACCAGCTTGCCTGCCTGTGTTCTAGGAAAAAGCAAACAATTTCTTTGTAAAACTGCCAGATTCCTGACATATTGAAACATTGTGAATAGATTCAACTGTTCTCCTCTATACAGCTCTGCACATTTTCTCCCACTGAAAGCAAATTTCTTACATTGTTTTTAAGCAGGTGTCATTAAATAGTTTTTGTGAGCATTCTAGTTATTAGTAGCTTACCAGTAGATTTATTGCTACTCTGTTGCTATGAAGTTACTCTGATAAGTAGCAAATCCTCTGTGGACAACTTCACAAACCACAAATGATCAACAGTGTTCAATTCCTTGTGGGTTTAGAATCGGCTGCCAAACTTTCTGGAAAGAAGTGAGGAACTTGAGCTGGGATTCTATTCAGCTTTTGGGGGTAAAAACAGAGGGAGGAGCACTGTTCATTTAAATAAAAGTTGTCCTTGGTGATACACAGAATGCAACTGCACAAAGCCCTGTGCAGCCTGAGCTAACTTGGATGTTTTCATTTATTTGAGCAGAGGTTGGTCTGTAGAGCTTGTGAGGTCCCTTTCAGCCTAAGCAGCCCTGTTTCTCAGCTTTTCTCTTGGAGAAGAAGGGCTTTGCTAACCAGCCACAAAATGTGTATACACCACAGTTCTCCATGGCAAATTGATCTGAGCTGGGTTCTGATCAGTGGCTTACCTCATGTCATGGCTCCTGTCTCATGAGGAAGCACAGATTTATTATTGGTGCTGTTAAATCAGATATGTTAAAACTAGATATGTCTGTTGCTGGAGAGCTGACTCCTTGCTCTTAAATTTGTGTTTCAGTCTGAGGTTCTAGAGGGAAGGATGCTTGAGGACAAAATTGGAACATGGTCTGTATTCATAGCATGAAGCTAAATGACTCCAGACGAGGTTAATCAAACCCTGGTAACTGGAGATACTACAGACCTCAGACTTACAAGCCTTTTATATTCAAAAGCTGTTTTCAATCCTCAGTTTGGCTGCACTGCAATGCAGCCTTCTAATTGAAAACACTTCAAATGTGATAGAATTCATGTGCTGTTTAATGTGATTTTGTGGGCCAATTGCTATGTTCTTTCCTCTTAAGTCATGTCTTGGGAACCACTGATTTAAATAAATAATCTTGAAGATGTTTTGAGTTTCTTTCCTTTCAAATTAAACTGGCAATTTAAAGTTTGCTGAATGAGTAGGAAGCTGAGGGATTTTTTGTTTGGTTTGGTTTTATATTATTCAGTACTTGATGAAGTCCCGTTTCAGAGTATTTTGGTAGTTTTCTATGCTAGAAGACTCTTAAATTCTCCCTGTAGACATGTCAAATACGAATTTTTCAACAGAAATTAATGCAATGAGCTAGAGTAAAACTGTGCTCTGTATGAGAAGCTGATCATTGCTGAGCTGCGCCTTGGGCCAGACCTGCTAAAACAACTGAGTGACCAAATTGTCTTCAAGTGTAGTGGTGACCTCTGCTCTAAGGCTTGAAGTGTGCAGCCAAATAACTTGTGCTGCCTGCAAGGCATCTAAAAGCATTAATTGTTTTCTTTCAGGAGGAACTGTTGAACTTTCTTGTGCTTCTTACAGGTTATGGTAAGAATCGTTTGGGGCGCAGAAAGAAGATAGCAGGGAAGAAGCGTTCTTATGGAGTCATAACTGGCCTGGCAGCCAAGAAAGCTGTGGGTTCACACAAAGGAATCAGTCCTCTGAACAGACAGCCACTGAGTGAGAAGGTAATTAATGCAACTCTGGTGATTTGTGTCAGAACAGGTTAAAAAAATGAAACACGAGTGCTTCAGAACAGTGCTACTGAAATATAAAATGGAGACATATGGTACAAGCTGTTATCAAATTGGGAATGTGTTAGCTGAGTTCATGTTTGTTTTGAGTGGGCTGGATAATGACTGGGCATGAAATGAGTTTCTAACACTTAATTGCGTTGCAAGTCAAGAGAGTTGAAGTACAGAAGTATATTCTGTGCGAGTATGGAGTTACTGTATTTTACAAGGAAAATTGGTTTTCTTACAGACCAATGATTCAGCCAACCTGCAGGTGCTAAGCATGTGCTGTGACAAAAATGAAAGTTTTTGCAGAATACTAAACTCCATGACTAGGCTCCCTCTCTGCCTGCTCCAATGCGTTGTTGCCTGCTTCATCTCATTCGGTACTGTAGAATGGGGATTGCCTTCAGATTTATGAAGATTAATTTTAAGACATGTGGAACATGGATTTTTGTCAGTTTAGGGAGATATGGTAGTGAAAAAATAACTGCTGAGGTCTGATCTTTTTGTTTTCTCCTGAGGATGTGAAGAATTTAGAATTCATGAAATTGTAGAAGGTATTTTCGAATTACACTAGACTGTGAGAGGTAGGCAAAGCCAAGTGTCTTCTAATCACAGTTTGTAAATGGAAACGGAAAGAAAAATGTTTGTGTGTGTACAATATACGTTATGCTGTATATGTTTATTGGTTTTTAAGAATGCACAGCGGAATTACCCAGTCTTGAAAAGGAAAACAAACCTGCAGAGACAATCTGAAATGCAGAGAAAACAAGCTCCTGCCCTCAGGAGGCCTGCCCTGCTAAACAGGAGGTAAAATACCAAGCCTGCTTTCTGACCTCTCTTGGCAACTTTACATAGTGAATCTTGTTTGACAGGACTGAGGCTAAGAGCAGACAATAGGTACTGGCAGTAGCAATATGGTCAAGACCACCTTGTGTGTGAAGTTCTACAAATCTGGAAGCCAAGTGACAGACATGGTCTCGATACAAAGCCAGATGTTTGTTGTGATGTAGAGCACTCAGGAAGTACCTCTCTTTGTGAGCACCTGGTATTCTGCCTTCAGTTAAATCACAGGCAGCCTATATTTGAGCAACCTGATTTTGTGGAAGGTGTCCCTGCCCTTGGCAGGGGGGTTTAATTTAGGGGATCTTTAAGGTCCTTTCCAACCCAAACCGTGCTGTGTTTTATGATTCTGTATGGAAGTGGCTGCTGTGGATTTTGATAGCTCGGAAGTGTCAGCCATGGTTTAGTGAACTTTCAATGCCTTCGTGGGAGCTGGTGCCATCTGCAGCTTCAGGGAAGCCATTGCATGTTTTATTTGTGCTGGAATTAACACGTGTTGTAAACTGCAACTGAAGTGGGGTTCACTATGTGACCATATTGTGAAAACTGTAAACAAACTTCCTTTATACATATCCATTTTAATTTTTTTTTCATCTAATCAACAATGTTTAAAATGCTGGAGGATAGTGAGCAAAGTGAAAAGCAGAATTAATGACCATATTGTCCAGTGATGTATGAACATTAAGCTTCTATGTACCAACAGTGATTTCTCCATTTATGAGTAATGTGTTTCGTTCCAAGTGCATGAGGAGCTTATCCCAACTGAAGCATTCAGCCTCGAAGAGGCAGCACTACAGATGTTCTTATGGATGTTTTTGGCACTTTTTTGACTTCCATAATAGTCTCTCTAAAGTGTTCCCTGTGGAGCCTTTTATAACTATATTTTTTAATAAATATTACAGGAATAACATGTCATCCACTTTTGTCAGAATTGGAAACAAACTAAATCAGCAGAAAGATACTCGTCAAGCAACTTTCCTGTTTAGAAGGGGCCTGAAGGTAATACAAATTTTGAAAGAACAAGGCAATTGTGCCACAGGTTCTAAGCCAACCTGTAACACTGATATTAATGAATCAACTTCAAATATCAGATCTGAGTAGAAACTTCAGGCAGACTGGGAAATAGCAACAGCTTCTTCTAGGGAAGTGCACTTGTTCTCTTTAGTTACTGTAATCCATTGAGTCTTGCTTCACATTCCAGTGCAGTTGAGCTATTCTGAGGGGCATGGAACTTGTCGGTGCTTGAGGGTAGTTGCAAGGTATTAATTTTTCCTTTTAAAAGTTAATGTTAGAAAGCACTGCCCAGCTTTCAGAAGTTGCCTTCGGGTGAAGAATAGAGCAGAAATACATTTTAGAATCTGATTATGGTTTGGGTTGCTTTTTTAGTTATTTTGGGGTTATTTATTTCAGTTATTTTAGTTATTTAAGGATTTTTTAGTTATTTTTAGTAGGATTGAGAGATTAGAGAGTTCACAGTGAATGAGAAGTGGTGGCTTTAGTTTTTATTTGTGCCCTCATTCTACGTCTGCCGTCGTTGTGACTGTAAGTAGCTGCTGTCTTCCTTCCAGATGGATTGCAAAATTACAGACAGGATCAGGAACTAGACAGACTTTTCTTGCTAGTGTAGTAACATTTTGATTTATAGGCTGACATAGTCCTCCAAAATGTTGCCATTGCTGTTTTGGCAGTTTTGTTTAAATCATTTTGTGTTCTTAAAGTAATTGCTTTTCAATGTCTTACGAAGGTAATAGGACTCTTATCTTTGAAATCCCTCTGAAAGTACAACGCTGTTTGTGCGGAGTGTACAAACAGCTTTGAACTTCTATTTTTGAACTTCTGTATTTCCAGCTGCTACAGTAGGAATTGAAACAGTATTCAAATCTGGTGTCTGTATTGATGTGTTTTCAGGTGCAGGCCCAAGTGCAGTCAACAGATGATCTTGGTAATCAGACAGTAAAGAGAACTCGTCAGTAAGTATCTAATTTGGAAAACTTCAGTTTTGTAACACGTAAGATTCTCATTTTAGCTCAGACTTCCTGGCTATGATAATAGAAGGGGGGTGGATTTTTTCCCCTCTAGGCCCATCAACTAGAGTGACGATGATCCTCTCCCTGTTCTCAGTTATTTCCTAAATTATCTTCTAATTTAACCAGGAGGAGTTGGTTTGCGTAAGACATTTGCAGGAATGAGGGGGAAGGTGGTAAGAGGATCAGACTAATCTCTAGCACTCATGAATACTGCATAGACTGGAAGAAAAATTCAAATGTCAGTGTTCTCCTGAGCTCTTGTTGTAATTTTCCTTTTATTTAATATGCATATAAGCCTGTGAAGCAGTTTAGAAATGAAAAAGGCAGAGCCCAATGAGGCCACTCGGCTCTTCCCCCACACACTCTTCCCATATCATTCTGTGCCTGCTGGGCTCTTTGTAGGGTGTTTCTTTGGGAGCATAACAGGCTGAGAAAGCAGCAGGTGCCACAGAGTGCAGTCTGTCACCTCTTGGATTTGCTGTGAGGGCCATTTTGGCCCTATCTGTGGCAAGGAAACTGAATGTTTTAAAAAAGTGAACTCTTGGGTCAGTGATGTAGTTCTGGTGCACCTTGACAGCATGTGATTTAGCCCTCTCCTGAATAGGTGTAGGTAATGTAAAAGGTACAAGATTCAGTAGCCGAGTGTCTTGTTGCTGCATGTGGTCTTTGTACTGGCCAACATTCTGAAAGCTTGCACCTTCTTTGCTGGCCAGTATTTTGGACATATCTTTAGAGATACCCTGACTGAAGTCTCTGCACAATTTTTATAAGTGATTTTTGTGTTTTCAAACTAGATGGCGAACTTCTACCACAAGTGGAGGGATCCTGACTGTGTCTATTGACAACCCAGGAGCAATCATAAGCCCAATGTGAGTTTTCAAATAAGTTCTGAAATGTTCTGAACAAAAATGAAATTGCTGCCTTGAACCATTTAGCAAGTTCCTTGCTGGTAGTGTTTCAGGTGACCTCAAAGTCACAGCTTCTTGTGAAGGCTTTTAAGTCTGGCCCCTTTCTGAGTATTTCTGAGCTGTGTTTGAATAATATCAGAGCTGGATCTCACACGCCATCTCCCAGTTAGGAGCTTGATGTGCTGTATAGAGTGGAAGAGTGGTGGGCTGCTAGATTTTCACCTTGTCTGTCCCTTCCAAATCAGGCCATGTCACAGCTGTTTTCCGCCCCATCTGAGTTGAAATGAATGGGCACCTACTTGATGAGTGATGGTAACAGTTCCTCCCTGATTTGTAAAAAATACTACTAGACTTATGCTTAAAGAGAGCATTGCTGTATTTGTCTTTGGGAAATTGATGGTACTGTTGTTTATAGGTGGTGTATTTTAAAAATGTCTTGACTAGCATTTTCTTGGTAGCATTTTATAAGTAAGGAAGACTGTACCAATTTTTATTTTTTGTATTTATGGGATTAATTAACTGCAAATTACGTGTTTGTCAGTAGAATTGCAGATTAAAAATAAGATGGTTTCCTGTTGGGACTCTTCTGTCTGATAACAATAACAAATGGTCCCTTTCTTAGTTCTGCCTGACTTAACTTCTTGAGTTTGTGCCCTCCCAGCTCTTCAGCCAGCCTGGTCAAATGGTTTGATGAAAAATTCGTACCTCTATCAGCATTAAGGCTTTCTTGCATAAAACACAGGTTCATCATATCCTTTGTAACATTCTTCTTTCACAGTTCCCAGAAATTACGATTAACTCGTAGTCCTGTGCCACCATTTCTGATGAAGAGGGACCAATCTGAAGAGAAGAAGATTCCAAAAGGGGTTCCATTGCAGTTTGATATAAATAGTGTTGGAAAACAGGTAAATGCAGTTTTCTTTTCGTAACTGTGGAAGTAGTTTGAAGACCAATAAAAGCCAGTGAGGTGCTTTCCTCCTAGACTTGCTAGTGAAAGAAAGAGGGAACTAGTAACTACTTCTTGTTTCCACTTCCAGTCTTTCCACTAACTCACTGTATAACTTCAAGCAAGTAGCTAAACTCACTGTTCCTGTTCTTCTAGTTCATGCCTTGCATGCCCACGTGATTTAAATGGGATTTAAAATGTTGAATATTTCTAAAAGGCTTCTGGTGTTTCTGCTGTGTTTGCATCAGCAACTGTGAGTAATTCAGGGATGAGCTGCTTTCAGCTGTGTGACCTGCATGGAACCCTGGCAGCCGAATTTATAAGGCAACTTTTGCTGTCCATCTAGGAAAAAAAAATTAAATGTGATGATGTAAAGGCTTGAAAGATGAGCAATTTTTCACAAGTTCCATGAAGACAGGCAATTTGGTGCAGCAATCCTAATGCTGTCATTGAAGGGATTCTTACAGGGTGACAGAGTTAGATGCTCTTCTTGTAATCAACTCCTTAGTACCAGCATGAAAGAAAACTGCGTGGAGTCAGGGCATTGATCTGCATTTGTTCCATCCAGGAATAAGAAGTATGTCAGAAATAGTCTACCACTGTACTGTAAATTCAATTGAACTTTTGGGTTAGACTCCAGCTTGTTGCCTCAGCTGAGTGAGCTGGAAAGCCACCTGCATTAAAATGGTGAAAATCTTGTATTTGTTGAAGTTGCAGAGAATCTGTGGGGGGAAATGTGTACTGCAAGTTCTGTTTTTCAGTCTGTCTCTCCTCAGTTTAACTTAAAATATTTTGAGTAGGCTTTGAGTATTGACATTATATACCATGTGTTCTTAATGAATTCTGAGAATGCAAGCTCTTGATTTGTAGTCCAATCTGATTTTTAAATGGTGTAGGAACTGACAAAATATCAAGTGAGGCAACTAAGGAGTCAAGTGATGATACAGACTGAAGAAAAAATTATTCTGTCTTCATTACTTTGATTAAATTAACCCAACACCTTTAAAGTTTTGGTCAAATGACTTTATTTTTCAGACAGGGATGACGTTGAACGAACGATTTGGGATCCTGAAGGAGCAGAGGACAGCACTGTCTCAGAACAAAGGAAGCCGTTTTGTAACAGTGGGCTAAGATGGCAGATGGACTTGGGCATTGAGCCCACCTACCTAAGACCCTGAGATAAAAGTGGGCAGAAGAATACAGCATATGTCACTAGAATTCTCCAGACATCTTGCTAAGATGGTGGCAGAGCTATCTCTCTTTATTACTTTTACTTGGAATGGTAAAAGACTTGATGCCCTGAAGGAGAAAAAGTGGAGAGAAACTGATCCGCCATAGTGGCACCATCACCTGGTTGGAAAAGATTCTGTTGCCCAGCTGAGTTCTTTGACCCCTCTGTTATGGTAAAGATTGTTCTAAGTGTTTAATTACAAACCCCATTTTAGGGTTTTTTAGGGACTGCCTTTGAGCTCTCTTTTAGACTCCAGTTTAGCACAGAGCCTCAGTCCATGGATACTTTGGTAGCAGTGTAGCGGCATTTTTCATGGGAGCATTGGTTCTGTACTTCTTTGTGCTTTTAAAGTTCCATTTTTTTCCTTTCTTGAAAACTGTTTTGCATCCTCACGTTCACAAATAAAGCTGTTAGCTGAGACCCAAAATTTGTAACTGGGATGGAGACTATTCTACTCTTATCCTTAAAAGTGGTCCAGATCATATACCATATTGGAGGAATACTGCAGAAGCAGTGTGAGAGTCCTTTATATTCCAAACAGCTCAGCTTCATCATCCTCCTCTGTAAACGGAGTTTATGTCTCCTTTTCTTCTTAAACTTTTGATTTTTATTTCTTTTTGAAAGGTTTTTCACAAACTTAATGCAATAACTTCATGTTTTTGAATAATTTGATAGGAAAAAATACAGCAGTTCACAAGGAAGTCAGCAGTATGGTAGAGTTTCTTAACCTCCCAGATACAGGATTCTCATCCTGCATACCTTGCCCCAGAGCGTTTTCTCTGGCTCTTACAAATAGCTGGGGACAAGCAGTCTCATGGCACTTGTTTGTTTATACCAAAGAGAGGTAAGATGTGAAGCTGATCCGAAGTGGTCAGACATCTGGAAATATCTGAAACGACGAACATTGCTGGAGGAAAGCCCTCAGTTTGCCAGCATGTGTAAGGCATTAGGGAGGAACATGTAGCCACCTGCTTTAAGCATAGCTCTGAGCATTAGAATCTTCAGGACAGTAACAACTGGGGCATCCTCAATCTGAATTTATATAATCCCTAAAACTGAGGCACCTCTTCGGAATTGCTTCCAGACCGGGAACTGATTATCTTGGCGCTGCTCTTTGGCAGGGAGGGTTAGGTACAGTCAGGTAGAAGAGTGGCTGGCTTTCTGCATCCGGGAATGTTTATGGTGTTTGAAGCTGGTTTAACTCCTTTTCACATCCTTGAAGAATTTACATTTGACAGAGTTGGTTTCCTTGCATTTTTATCTCAAATTCCAAGTTAACTAGCATATACTGGCAAGTTCAGCCTTGAAGAGCATTTGACAGCAGAAGGGCTTTTTTTTGTATAGTTTTGAAGTCAGAGTGCACTCTGATGCTAAATAGGACTTAAACCCTTATTTTTAATGTTGAAAAATATACCTTAGCAGAAGCAAACTAAATGTAATGGTGTTAAGGTTTCTTTCTCAATTATTAGTAGGAAATTTTTTTTTTAATAAATGTCCCACTGTTAGAATTTGAGTAAAGTGTAGTCAGTCATCCTGTTTCGGTGTATACGTTTTCCATGTGCCAGGATGCAACAAAAAAAAATTCTTTTGCATCAACCTAGATGCAAAACATTGATGCAGTGCATCAAAAAATGCTAGTTTGTATTTAATGAGAAGATGCTTTACACTGTACCTTTTGGTATTTTTTGGAGAAGTTATTACATTTGATCTATTCTGAAGCTGTTAATTTTTTTTTTAAATAAAAAGTTACAGGTTTCATATTGTCTTGTTCCTGTTATAACCTGGGCAGTACATTGGTTATGTGAATTTTCTGATAGCCTGCAAGGGGTTCTTATTGATTAAATTCTTACTAAACGTTTTAAAGAACACAGCAGAAAGCAACCTAAGTTAAAATAGGGTTCACACTCTTGATACCCTGACAAGGGAATGCTTCTTGGAGTGGCACTGTAGAGGCTCACTTGCATTTCAATGTGTCAGGTAGTAATTAATGTTTCAGTAGCACTGCCTAATTTAGTGGTTTGGTTGATGAGAGTACCACATGTGTCAGCCCAAGCACTGATTGTTGCTGTGGCGTGTCTTGGTAGCGAGAATCGCTGTCATCAACACCATGTGCTGCAGTAACAGCCCGAGCAGCTTCCGCGGCCGTGTCTGGGAGTGGTGTGCCAGCAGGAGGCACAAGCAGTGGAATTGCTGCTATTAATTGTCAATGCAGGACAAAATACTGCCTGTAAATATATTTGATAAGGTGTTAAATATTGTGATTGTGTTGCTACTTGATTATTAGCAGCCTTTCTTCTTCATTACCAGCTCAGGTGTGTTGGCCGCAGCATCAGGTGGGTTCAGTGAAAGCAGCAGGGCAAGATGGTATTTATTAAGACGTTGCAAAGGGTGTGACCTTTTAATGTCATCAATCCTTAAGTTAGAAAACGTGAAGCAGTTGTTGCATTTCCCACTTAGCTGAGATCTGTGCGCTCTACCCTTGGTTTGCTGCTGGAACGGGCCCGACACCCAGCAGCTGTCAGTGATGCTCACCCAAAAACCAACCTGTGACATCCCACCTTGGCGGGTAAACTAGAACTTTTAACAGTTTCAGCAGGTGTAGAGGCGTGTCCAGGCCGGGTGCCCCGCGGCGGGCGGGGAGATGCACTCCCAGACCGGGCTGGCCCGGCGCTCGCGCGGTCCCGGTGCTGCCGGGCGGCGGCCGCGCATGCGCCCCTGCCGCGCGCTCTGTCATGCGCCGTCCGGGCGGG
>VZTD01005606.1:265846-365729 GCA_013397725.1 Rhagologus leucostigma | reverse complement strand
TCTGCCGCGATGCCCGCGGCTTGTCCCGCTCCGCCTGGTCCCTCGGCTCCCGGCTCCTGGAGCCGCTCCTTGGACCGAGCCCTAGAAGAAGCGGCGGTCAGCGGGACCCTCAGTTTGAGCGGCAGGAAGCTCCGAGACTATCCGCGGGCCAGCGCCGCCAACCACGATCTCAGCGACACCACCCAGGCTGGTGAGAGACGGGGCGCGAGCGGGGCGAGGCAGCGGGGAACAGGAGCGGGGGCTCTCGGAGAGGGTCTGGGGGTCCTGGCTGCCCAGCCAGCCCTCCGCTCAGGACTGAGTCTGAGGTGACCAATTTGCTGTCTCTTCGTTAAACTGAAGCTGGTTTCGCCTCCTCCCTTCGCTCTCCGCCCTTCCTCTCCCCGGCTCAGGCAGGATGGAGGAGCTGTGGCAGGGTTCTTCCTTTGCCCGTCTGATGAGATGTCTCCCATTTGTAGGGTTTTTTTTTCTTTGTCATCTCTACTCTAAAATGTTTACCTTATGGGGAGCTGTTTTAAAAAGCGTTGGGAGGTTTTTGTCAGTATTGCTGCTCGCTGCTGTGGTTTTAGCCAGTCTTGTTCTTGCTCTGATATAGATATATGTGAGTGCGTGTATATACACATACGTGTGCGCCCTCACAATCTCTGATGTTGTCCTGCTGACATGGGAAACCAACTTTCCAAGAAGGGCTGTCAGGTGTGTGTATGCTAGAGAAGCTGTTTCTTTTAAGCTCTATAAGCTCTTATGCTTCTGTTATTGTAGTTTCAAACAGCCATAAGCAAGATATGAAAAACACTGTGGATATAACCATAGCCCTTTTCTTTTTTTCTCCTGTATAACATTAATTTAAGGATATTAAAGATTATTAAATACTTTACAAGGTACAGTAAGTAATAGGGGTTTTGTCCTCTCTGTTCCTTAAGTGTATTCATAAGAATAGACTAAAAGAAGTATACCTTGCCTGTAAGTAGCTGCATCAGAAGTGAAAACACATTTGTGTTTGCATATTACTGTACTAAATAGAGAGAGGAGACTTGGGAAATGAGAGTTTGTGCAGGATGTAGAAATCTTCTTAATACACGATATAGAGCAGATATAGTTTATTTTGATTGTGCAGTTGTATAAGTGAAGTAAAAGTAACTTTAAAAGGTGTCGGCATGCCATCTGTTTGTAGCTTTGAAATCTAGTCATTTAGAGTTTTTAGTATTGATTTGTAGCCTTAAAGCTTAGAAATAAGCTTCCAACATCGCTTTTTTTTCAAGTTACCATGTTTGTTAGTGTGTTGGTTACACTCTCAATTAAGTAATTCAAAATGGAATCTTCTTTAAAATTGTCTTGACTTCATACTCTGTCCTGTAACATCCTACTTATGCAAAAATCTTTCACTAACAAAAGAAACACTCATGAAAACTCAAGCAAACCTCGAGACAACAGTGGTTTGCTTGTCTTGAACACATCTGTACATAGAAAACGCTTCTTGTTGGGATATAATTTTTTGGGGGTGTTTTTTGTTTCATTTGTACAAGTGCAGTTGCACAATGAATGTGTGGACTAATCTGTAAGCAAATGCAGCATACACATTTGTAAGGAGTTAGGGCTTTTTGTTTATAACACTATTCATTTACTGTACTCTTAAACAATTTGTGGGAATTCTTGTTCCCACCAAGGTTCCCATCTATTGTGATGAATATTTGCATTGTAGTTGTTCAAGAAGCATTAAATGCTAATAAGCAGCAGTGCCTGCCATACACTTTTGTGCATTTATCATCACAATGAACCATAGAAAAAAGCTAGAACTGTTCTTAAGTTGTAAGAAGCAAAGCTTATTGAGTGTGTGTGGGGACACACATTATGTTTAAATTCTGTTTTGAAGGCTGCTGTGAATAACTTCATCTTGTGCTTTTTTTTTAAGTGTGGTCTGTTCTATGATTTTTTGTTTTGAATAACACTGAGCACAGTTTCATTCATGGGAGACTTACAGTTCTTTTGTATGGAAGTAGCCACAAATAGTATGATACAATGTGTATGTGTGTTAGGTGTTATAAACACTTTAAACAACGGCCTAGACTGTAGACTCCCAAGTGCCTTCCTACATGCTGTGCCACAGACTCCAAGCACATGAGGTGGGGCACGTCTGTGTTTCATAAAAATCACTGGAAGTGCTCCCAAATTACAAATTGTTAAAAAACTGAAGATGAAACAATAATGTGCAAACCTTCCTCCTCATGTACCTGAATAGACACCTCTGTAATTTGAATCATACACTCATACAGTTCATTCCCATTCTTGTAGCAATAAAACTAACTGCATGTCAGTGTAACCACATCGATGCTTACGAGGTGGGAATGAATCACATCCCTCATTAATGTAACTCCCTGCCGGAAAGCCAGGATCTCACACTGCCTCAAGCCCTGACCAATCTACTGGCCTTGCCTGGAAGCTGCTCTCAACGCAGGTGAACCAGCAAAGCGGGTCGGTAGGGACAGGGTGTTAGAGATTAGAGGCTTGATCAAGTTTAGTTGGGTGCTCTGTGCGGATTTTGAGGTTGATGGTGAGTGATGTCAGCCATAAGGTACATTTTCAGATGTTAAGTCAATGGGAAGATCACATTTCTTTGGACCTTCTATGGGTTCACATTTGACTAATACTAACCCTGGTGTTCAAGCTGTAATAGCTTCTAGGTACTGTTGTTAACCACTCGGTGAACAGTCATCAGAGCAGCAAAACCAAGTCAGGTTTGCTGCACTTTGTTTTTGAACTTGATACAGTATTTCTTTATATATCAATGGAAAAATTAGGTCCCTCATTAATAATTTTCCTCAGTCACTAAACTTTTCACTTAAAGTGGATTCTCTAGTCATGTCAGAGCCTTGGCTGCTTTTGGGCACTGCTCTCTTCCAGATGATGAAGACCCTTATGTGACTTTTAAAACCAAGATCAGTGCTCAAGATTATTCTCAGAGCTGAGCAGATAACTTCAGCAGGCAGTAAAGCAGTAGTGAGTTTGTAGTTGTTTTGTACTTTGACTGGAATTAAGATCACATATAAAATCAAATTGAAGATGAGATGGTCTGTGCTGGAAAGAGTTGGCATGGTAAGTTAGCAGGAAGGTAACTCCCTGCAGTGTGTGATGCTGTCGTCCATCTCATGTTCTAATATGTGAGGGATGGCTCGTGCAAGAAATGCGGTGTAGTAATAACTAATAACATAGATATTGCAAAAGTATCTCATTCCTTTATATTCCTCCCTTACAGCTTAATTGGAATTTTAGGAAGTGACTCAGGTTTACAAAGCTCATTGATGATGAAGAATGAGCAAGCTTCTTCATTATCAAATGAAAGATATGCTTTCATGCTTTTTCTTTTCTTTTCCTTTCATACTTTCATTTAACATTCATTATTTCTCCCCATTTTATCTGAGTTACAACCCATTTGTTCATTCCACTCATGTTCTTGACCACGGAATAGGAAAAGGAAGGGCTATAAACCACCTGAGTTAAATATGAAAGGGAGCCCAGTTGCATTTTGCCAGCGTTAATGTAGACTCTGATGTCATTATTTGACAGCTTTCCCAGTGGCCTAAAGCATACATTGAGCAGAAAAGTTATTTGTCAAACTCTCCATGACAGCTGTAATTACCTAAACCACTCACTGTCTTCATTTTTAAAGGCGAAGATGGGTATATGTGGGTTTATGCAATAAAAGAAATGTCCGTTGTATGGAAATTGAGTAAGATAATTGCATGCAGCTCACTATGTCTTGTTTCTGGAATATATTAGTAGTGAAAAAGGATAGAAGGACTCTGAACAGGAAGAATAAAATGGTCTGCTGTGCCTTTTCAATGGCTTTGCCAATAAGGCATCTCTGTAGTTTTGTTCTTACTAGCTCTTCATAGAAATGGTAAAATCTGACCATAGTGTCAGTAAAATTTCTATATGCCAAGTGCTTGCATGCATCTAGAAGGATTGCAGTGCGTATGTAAGTGTTCTGCAGTAAAGGGTCTCAATGGTGTTTTTCATTCCTGCTAGAAGTTTGGTTGATATTGCCTAATTAAATGTAAAATGACTTGACAAGCACGATATGGCTCAGATAGCAGTGGCCCTCTTACCCAAACGTTTGTTCTTAAAGCCGCAACAGCACAGTCAAAACCAGCCTAAAAGTAAATTTTTTAAAAAAAATCTCTTTGGCTTACTGTATTTTGAATGTAAACTTATTGTGATCTCTCAGGTTAACTTGGAAGGAATGGGTATTATTGTTTGTTCAAATCTCAGGCTATTTGTCAGCAGAGTTTACAGTACTGGAATTTAGATTATCTAAAGTTTTAATATTAAAATCCAAAACCTAACATGTCAGTAGGGTTGTTCAGAGTCTAGTGATTGCATTTGTGTCCTTGTCTCTACCCTTACCAAAACCCAAACAGAAATGCACTGTCCAGAGGTTCTAGTAGCTGTAGGAGCAAGAAGGAGAGAGGATCACGGCCTTTCCCCAGACACTGGACAGTAATCCAGCTTATTCCGTTCAGCTGCATTTTTTGGTCTTAGCTCCTACTTGTGTCAGTCCTTGTTTAATTTGGTTATTGCTCCCTTTTGTTTTTGTTCTTGTTGTGTTTCTGTTACTGGGAACTCTTGATCTCGTGTGGTCTGTGTGTAAATACTGGCAATTCTCGGTCTAACAGAATTGTCTGAGAGTGGTGCTTTGGGTAAATTGCTAAATTGAGGTCAGTTCTCTGGCTTTTTTTTTTGTTACACTGAAAACATGGCGAGCAGTAGACTATGGTAGTTTATAGTTCATTTTTGTTGGATGTGTTGGGTTTGGATGGAGACCTGAAGCCTGCAGTAATGCTCAGCTGTTCTTTGCACACAGGCAGTCTTTTTGCCTAACGTTTTATGGCAACTGGGAAAATGCAATCTGAGATTGTAGTTCCTAATCCTTGTGGCAATAAAAGCCATACGTGACATTCAGAATGCCTTTGTTTAGCGAGCTTATCTTTTAAAACAAACAATAAAGTCCCACCATCAAATTTTACTACGAGTGAGTTCTTGTAAGTGGTGTTCTGTGGTGTTGCATGTGTTTCTAGTTACTTCCCTAGTCTTCCCCTTCTTTGACTCCATCATGATCAGATTTAATTTTTTTTAATACTGTCCTGTCTGCATATGCCCTTGTAGTTATATTTTTAGAGATAACAGTAACTACATAAAAAGTAAAGAGGGTAGGGATTCGTAGTTGAATATATTGAGCTCTGCAGTCACATGAAGGAATTTAGGGAAAAAAGGAAATGTCTGTGTTTCTTTCATGGTGTTTCCAACCCTGTAGTTGTACCTGTGCTTGGAGGTAGCAAATTTATGCTGGTTAAGTACTCCCTGAAGTCCATCATAAATACACAGCCTAATGTGATCCAAGTTCTATGCTGATGCCAAAGGGGGAAGTTCTGTCTTCATCTCCTGCTACACAGTCAACACCAGCAATCCTAGTGCCTTCCAGCAAGCTGTCTCATACTCATCTGGCTGAAATTCAGCCAGTAACTACTTGTATCAAATCCTTGGACAGCTCGCCACGTTTTCACGTGCGTGCGAATGCCAGCAAATGGAAAGGATGGAAGAACTGCATGGATGATGAGAATGAGAGGGTCTGTTTTGGCAGATGTGTAAGCTTAAATTGACTCCCACCAATTGTGAAATCACACTTCAACTCTGTTTTGTAACCTTTTACCACTGACCTGCTGTAAATTTGGTAATCATTTTCTGTCAAACAATATGCTGGCCTTTGACTCAGTGAACGTAAGATTTTTTTATTCTGCAATATGGCTTATAGAGTTGAATTTCATTCAGTGAAACTTTACTAGTGATAGGTTTGGCTCTCGTGCTTTCATTTGGCAAAATACATTATTTTATGTAAGTAATTTTAAACTGATGGTTCAGGTTTAGAATGCAGTAGATGTAATTAGTTTATTTAGTAGAAGAACCAGCAGTAAAGAATTAGTTACAACAAACACTGCAAATTATGTAGCATGTGTTAAAAATAAAATTACATGGTAGCTAACAAAAAGGCTATAACTCAATTCAAGGGTTCTTCTCTCTGTAATAACTAATCAGGCTTGGATCTCATGGTTTCTGATGCTGGCCAAACAGCTTGAATGAATTGCAGTTGTGTATTCAGCTGAAGCCATGGGCTGTGCAGAGTGCTTTCTTCTTCATCTGCTGTGTCCCCCTCTCTGAAGTGGAAGGGTGGCAATCCATTCATGTTAGAAATGTCTTGTGGTTAGATTTATCAGTGCATCAGAGTTAAAAGTATTGCTTAAATTCTCTCAATTACAGACACTTGGAGAAGATACAAAGGGTGCAACATTGTGGTCTTTTCTTTATGGGACTGTTGTGCCTAAGTTAGTACTTCTGTGTATGTGCAGTAAAAGGATTTAATGTTTCAGCTTGAAGCCCCAAAAATTGTCCTAATTACTCACAATTCTACACTATAAGCTGCTGCTTCCACTGACAGCCCATGTGTCTTTCTGGAGTGAGGCATCTTTGTTCTCTTCAAGCTGATAATGTTACTGGTTTGAAAGTTAAAGTATTTACAGTCATAGCCTTCTCCCAATGAGCTTCAGGCACTCCAAAATGAGAATATTCCAGAAAACCCCAACTTGCTATGCAGCCCAGGTGTTGGTTGCTGGAACATATAGTTTGTAACCATAATGTGCTCTGTGCAGAGGGCAGGAGGATTAGGGAGCATCTATTCAGTTCCACCCACCACCCCCACGTTGTTCAGTGACCCATGTGAATTTTAGTCTCTTTATTCAGCTTATTGTTGAAACTTAGCTTTGAATACAGAAGCGTGTTATTGTTGCCTTGGGCTTTTGGGTAGTGCTCCAGACTATTCAAAAGTTTTCAAACACTATTTTTCGTGTAATCTCTGTGCAATGAAGCATGCTAATGTTACTGCATTTTGTATATGTGAAGCTCGGAATGGTACAAAGTTTAAAAGCATCTGCTGATTTGGGGTACCAAAATTTAAAATACTTAGTGCCTGAACTTACAGGCATTATTTTTAAATGTGTCTTTTAATAACTCCAGATGCCTTGGTGACTCCTCAGGAATCCTGGGAATCAAGCCCAAAATCTAGAAAAATGTGATTAATTACTATTTTTTTGGAAGATTAGTTTAGAAGATTTGCTTAGTATTATGAAGGAAATATATGGCACTGACAGTATGCAATCTATTTTTCCAAAGAAGCATTCACCACCTTTCAAGTTAACCATCTCTTTTTCTTTCTCTAATTCCTTGGGTTTTTTGCGTGATCTTTTTTCAACAGTACTCTCTTTTATAAGACTTTGACTGTGATCAATCCTGATTCTTATGGTAATTTCATCTTGTCTGAAAAAATCTATTTGAACAGAAAAATTTTGAAGAAGAATGGAAAGTGGTATGTGGTTTTTAATTAAAGACATGTGGACAGCAGATATGCACAGGAAACGAGCAATTAAAGTTCTGTGGGCATCTCTGATGATAGACTATATCGTCCTTGTGCTTGATTTAGCAGTGTTACATAAGTTTTTAACTGAGTTTTCTCTATACAAAATATCAGTGTGTTTTCCAGGTTGCTTTCCTGATGCTGAATTGTAAATGCAGGCTGAGTTTTAGGCAGAGATGCAGCCTGAATTTTCTAGAATGGTTAAGCGGAATAAAGCTGCCATCTGGGTGACTCAGCAGGACAGTTCAAACCTTTACATTTGTCTTATGTGAGCCAGCAAGATAGCAGGAGGCTGTCATTCCCTGGAACCTGTTTGTGGGGTGGGATGCTGTATGTCCACGTTGTACAGATGTTTGAGGGCAGAGGTGATGGCTTGAGCAGACCTTGGGTTCCATGTTTGGGTGTTCTGGAGGTGATTATGCTCTACCAGGTTGGGGTTCCTCCCTGTGTTCATGTCACGTGTCTTGTTCCCAGCAGTGTTGTTATCTCAGTTCTGTTTCTTCTGCCCACTTTTTTTTTCATCTCCTTTATCCCAACTTCCATGTCTTAATATTTTCTTCTTTCCTTGTTAATCTTGCCTGGTCTCAAATGCCTCTGTCATCACCAACTCCAGTCTTCTAGTCCAAGTTCTTAGCATGATAAAAAGAGAAATGACTGGTATCTTAACATTTGGTAGGAAATTCCTTTTAAACCCAAGGAAAACATTAATCGTAGGATGCTGATGAGGCAAGTAATAATTTAAACATGCTTAATTAATGATTACCATTATTTATGGTCATATATATTGCCCTTTAGTTCAGTTATAGACCAAGGCTTCTACTGGTCTTTGAGCTGGAGTCAGCCACACAGTTCTCAGGGACTAAGAGAGTCACTGAGCACAATAATAGCAGGACAATTAGGAGCTTGTCATTACATTGGCCCCAAGCTCAGCTATGGAATAAATGTTTTTGTAGAGGGCCACGACTGAATGTGGTTATGAGCCATAAAATAGCTGCTATTTCCTTTCATTCTGCTAGCTTGCAAAGGAGTGGGGAGATTTGTGCTTAGCAAGGTGAAAAAATTATCTTTGGAACCCATCTCTGCTAAAACAGCAGGTCGGCCATTGGAAGTGTAAACTTATTGCAAATATTCAGATGTTAAATATTTCATGGCTTTTTTCTGCTGGGTGCAAATCGTGTCACATCATTCAGGGATGGCTGTGTGTCAGAAGATTATTATAATTACCATTAAAAGTTAGTGTGGAAATCCCAGGAGCTTCACTGTCGGTAACAGTCATCAAACCTTCACTGGTGATTAGCTCAGAACTGGCGTTGTGTTCTGAGCATGATGAAGGAAATCACACACACACACACACACACATTTCTAGTGCTCGTGATTTGGCTGTGAATTATGTAACTGAGTAATACAGATGTGATATTTTAAACATTTGCCATCGCTGCTTTCACAAATACGGTAAAATGAGAAATGCATCTCTTTGGTTCTTTTATCATCGTTACTGCACTGCAGTTTCTGTTCACAGCCCCTGTATTGCCCTGTAGTGGTTAAGAAAAGTCTGTGGAAATTCCATTTGAAAAACATGTCATCAGTTTGAAACTAGACCTCTTAAGTAGCTTTTCACATATAAATAAAATTAAAATATTATTCAGTTCATTTTACTTGAAACACATTTTTCCTCTTTGAATGCATAAAACAGAAGGTAAAAATACAGATTTTCATCAATAATGCAGTTGTTGCCACAGTGCTGCCAGATTTGCAGTATATAAATGGAAGAAAAACTTTTTAACAGTTTTGATAATGACCATTATTGTTTTTGTCTAATTAGATTTTCAGACAGAAATGTGATTTTTGAAAAAAAAAAAATTAACTTTACCTGTATCCTTGCCATATGATACAGTTCTTTTCAACTCTTGACCATGCTCAAAATGTTGTAAATAGAAATACAAGTGTTTTTAGAAGCATGCGTTGCAAGCTGTGTGAGTGGATTCTGGGATAACTTAATTAAGGTGTTGTTCTTTCCGTTTTGGGCAAGGGGTTTCCTCTTCTAATGAATGTCTACAGCACATGTCCCTGGGACCTTCTCAGTACAGTGATGAGAAATGTGTCTGGTACCTGACAGTTGTTAGAGATAACAAAAGCAAACAAACAAAAAGACCTGAGTAGAACCCTGAGATTTTCTGTTCCTCAGTCTGTGGGCTGGCTGCCACTTCTCTCTTGGAGAAGCACTTTATACTTCTGTTTTCCTCAGTGGGAGGTGTTTCGATGTGCTGAATGCTGGTGTCTGTTTTTGATCGTATTAGAAGAAAGTGTGTTTATTCTTATAGTATGCTTTATAGATTTGCCTGTTCTATTTCCATTCTGGTTTGGACCATGAAGAAATCCTCCTATCACTGCATTTCCCATCTCTTTATATGTTGCTTTCTCTATTTTGTGTGGCACTTTCTGCTTCCCGTGTGCGCCACGACACATCCTTATGTCACAGGCATTTAGAAAAGAACTTGTTTGGTGTATTGTTTTACTTCTCAGGCAAAAGCATATAATTTTAAAGCTGGAAAGCATAGTTTGTGCTTCATGAAGAGAGGAGGAAAAAAGAAATTATAAGCCATCCATATTATGTGGGGGACTTTTTTTTAATCTCCTTTCAAGTTTTATATTGCATATAAGTGAATTCATTGAAACAGGTTTTTTCATATGCCTTTGAATTTTATTTCCATGCCAGATGATTTGAAGCTATGTGACTACATTATGTAATATCATAAAATTGCATATTGTGCAGAAGAGTCATTCCTGGTGTAATGTTGGTATTCATTTTTTCTGGGGATGTCAGACTCCAGTGGCAAACTTTCATTACCAAATTTTTTTGTCAGTTTATGACATCTTGTCTTATGATCCTGCCACTCTTGCTATCTTACTCTGCATCAGTGAAATCCAGTGCTCTCTGTTTCTTTTACTTAGTATTTCTTGTCACAGTTACAAGAGTTGTTTCTTCCTTGGCTGTAGGTGCTGTTTAAATAAAAAATTCTTGTTTGTTAAATACTATCAGGTGAAATACAGACTAAAATAGTTTTATTTTCAAATGTAGTTTGTGGTGAGACTTTTCACAAGTTTCTCATTCTTTCTTTATAGTGGCCAGGGAGTTTTATTTTACTTCTGTTAGAAGTAGAGATGCATTTCTGCGCCTCTACTGATCTCAGGATAGATTTTGTTCATCATATTGTGCTTACAGTAATGAACTCAATATTGCTTTCAGGGCAAAAGAAATACTCTGTACTGCCACTATCGTTAGTGCTCTATCTTTTTTTTTTTTTTTTTTTGGACCTTCAAATATCCTGCTTGACTCACATTTTCCTACCCTTATTTCTTTTTTTTTTGCTGATCACTTCCATATTTATACTGAAGTTAAATGAATCTTTTAATATTGTGCCCTTTTTATGATGTCATTCAAATATTGCAGATCAGGGCCAATTATTTTCAATGTATAACCAGTCCTTCCAATTTGCTGTATGTGGCTCATTGGCTTACTTCCTATTCAGTGAATATCGAATCTGCAATTTCAAGACTCTAAAGTTTTCCAGTACCCTTGCTGCATCAAAGCCCTCCTCTCTTATCTCCCCACACCCTGTGCAGACTTAAGGAAGTTGTTAAAGTTGAATTATTTCCATTAAATCTATTAATTAAAATCCAGGCAGTGATTTTTGCATTGGGACTATTTTCTGTTGTTTGGGGTTAGATTTCTTTGGGACTTTTTTACAGTCTCTGAATACTAATTTATCTCCTGTTCACTGAAGTTGAAGGCTGTTGACCCTCTTTGTACCCAAGCCTGTTATCCTGGTAAGGTTTTGGGAAAGGTAAGTGGATTGAATAAATATCAAATGTATGTTTTAACAATACGCAGAATTTTTGATAGGAAAAAATATTAGATGGATCCAGAGGTTTGCACATGGACTTACAATCTGGCAATAGTTTTAGCTTAATTTTCAAAGTTTTTTTGTGTGTTTTGCTTTAAAATTATGTTTTTAAAAGTTGATTTTTTTAGTTGAGTAATTCCTTTTGTACATGAAGGAACTTTATCTAGGGGGCTGGGGGGATGAGTTCATTTACTGCACACTTCCCCTCACTGCTAACTTTGTGAAGCAGTCTTGGAAAATGAAACCCTGCTCTGCTGGAACTCGGTCAAGTATTTCAGGAGCAGCGGGCAGAAGGCAGTGTCGTGTTGCCGAGGAGCAGTGAATGCTCTCACACATCTCGAGTGTCCGTGCCTGTGGCCCTGTGTTAGCAGGGGTGAGGCAGTTTCTCTGTAACTTGGAGATTTTTCCACTTGAAATTCTTACATGCTTGCAGATGAACACTTTTTAAATTACAGTTTTATATACATGTAGAGCTAAAAATACCAGCAGTTGAAATAGTCATTATGAAATGGAATAATAGAGATCTCTGGAAGTGGAATTCTCATCGTTGTTGTGCAGTGTGGGCAGTTGCTGCACAGCTTCTCTTCTGTGGCTCAGTGTTTGTCAAGAATTCTCCTAGCAAGGCAAAAAGCTTTCATTTTCCTCAGTTTGTACTGAGCTGGTATAGATAAAAGCTGTCACATGCACAAAACTGATTCACTGGAGGAGCTGGAGGGATAGAGCCAACCAGCCAAAAATTTTCAAAGTGACTGCTGCAGTTTGAGATTAATTTTCATCACGGCTTCTTAAGAGCAATGTTTACTGTTAAACCTCAACTTAAGTATTTCCCTGAAGAGGAATCGGTTTGATTTGGATTTGAAAAAAAAATTTCATTTGTGGTCATATGAGTTTGGATTTTGTTTTATGTGTTTGCTTTCCAGCATTCATAATATTAATTTTGTATTGTGAAAAGATGTGCATACAATTCACCTCAAATAATAATTCAAAAACATAACAATGATTTTGATAGCCTTGCTACTAGTTTTTAGCAAGCTTAGGTTTTTGGGTTTTTTTTTTGGAAAGTGAAGATGTATGAAATGGTGACCGCCAGTTCTGTAGCCCTTGATCCCTGGTAATTTCTGCATGGTGTGTTTTTGACTGAAGGTGACTTTTATGGTTTCCAGATTCAAAATTTATTTCGTATTTTAAACATATGTTTTGGCAATTGCGGCCATTTATCTCCTCGTTTGGCTGTTCCCTCTGTTTGATTTGGGATATTTTCCATGCATATCCTATGTTGTTTTACTTCTTGACACTAAAATGGCTTGTACTGCGCAGATGACTTTGTAAGACTCCAGCTCTCTTTCTAGAATTCTGGCAATAATTGTCCTATTGAAATTGAAACACTGCTTGTGTAAAGTGTAACAGGCTTTTTTTGTTAGCAATGATGTCAGCATAAGAGATGGCCTCAAGGAGCCATTAAAAGAACATAGGACTTTTGAACATTGGACTTTATTGACTTTTCTCCTCAGTAAAATACAGTTCTGCAGAAGACGGGTCACTGTCTGCAGTGCTATGAGACATATTTGGTGACTTTACTGTGCAGTCTGATGAAGCTGTATCTGAGTGCCATAAATACAGAGGCACTCTATTAGAGTGTCGGAGAAATGCAGTAATAACAGGCATAAAATTTTATGGAAATGCTTGCCTTTCTCTGAAAGTAATTGGCCTTTTTATGTGACATTACTCACTTTGCTTTTTAGGACCTTTGAATTTTCAGTTCTGGTTTGTGCTGGTTTGTTTCTAACCCTTCGCTTAAGACATTTTGAAATGTAATCACAGCTAGCGTTTTTTTTCTTTATTGTCTGTCCATCCATTGCAGACTTTATTCTAACATTCTATTTAAACTGTTTGTGGAAAAAAAGGACAATAGTAATACATTTTGAACTAGTGGTGAAATATATAGGGGGAATATGCAGAACTAATGTGACAGTAGGTAAATAGCAGCTGTTATTTTGGCTGGCATATTTATATGTGAAAATGCTTGTAGATGGAGAATTGCATGTCCAGTATTAAGATGAATTGAAGCTTTTAGTGAAATAAATAGATGAATGGTGGAAATAAGAAGTCTTTGTTAGTTGCATTTTATGTTTCCAGCCCTCCTGACTGGCACATTCCTCCTGCTTTTATTCCATGCTAGCTTCTCCTTCCCCAAGTTACAGTTTACTCACAGAGCCATTGGAATTGCTGAATATATGAGATATTTTACTGACTGAGATGAAAGCCAGGGCAGAACATCCATCAAAGTGACAGTACCACACAATCTTCCTCCCACATGATCTCTTCAGGTGTGACTCTGATAGCCATGAACAGATTGTTGAGGGTCGTTTATCAACGTAGTCATGTACCTGGGATGCCTAAGCTAAGTGTGGAAGGACCAGCTTGGACAGTGTCAATGTATTCAAAAGGCACTGTGCTGCCTTACAGGGTTTTCCTAGCCTGGCTCTGTCCTACCTAGAGGTCTTTGGCACTCTTCTGTCAGCAGTGTCATTGCCTATGACTGTACCCTCTCTGCATTAGGTTTTATATTAACCTGTAGTATTGCTTTGTCCTGGTTATCTGACCCTTCCTTCCCCTCCCTTTTATGAATAACTGAAGCTTGGCTATGGATTTTAAACCACAGACTATGGTATCTAGCATAGTATCTGAGAGTCTTATCATGGAGTGGAGGAACCAATATTTATCATATTCTTGATTTCCTGTCTTTTTTGTGAGAAGATGTGTGTGCAGCATAATTTCTTGGTAGGAGTCTTTTCTGTTTTTCATATCTGCTTCTGTGCGTTGCCTTTCGTACATACTACGTGCCCCGTGTTTTCCATGTAAAATTGGGAGAGAGAGAAACGGGTTTGAGGAGATGATAATGTGTGTGAAGATCTTGAACCCCCTGAGTGCTTACTGACCAGTCTCTGGACGATGAGAAAAATGTGGTACTTTTAACTTATAGAAGTAAGGAAATGAGGAGTTGCCCTATAGAACACGCACAGCCTTCTGTCTTCTCACCGAGAGCAGACATCTCCCTGTTGCACTGGCTCAGCCCTTGCTCTGGAGGTGGCAGCTTGCACTGTGTCCTGTACTGAAGTATACTTTTGAATGCAACTTACCATGATGTGAGGACAACCATAACAACATTAGCAAGCTTTTAATTAAAAACAAGATAAAAAATACGTATTAAGTGACTTGACTTTCAAATTCAGTATTCCAACTCGACCCTCCAAAAGAACACCTTCAGCTGAACTTTTTTGCAGCCCTTTGCCACATTCATTCCTGTTTCTGCACAGCAGCTCAGCTCCCCTCTGCACTACCAGATCACTAAGAACAAGTTGCTGTAAGTTATGAACTGACAGCCAGGTTACTTCTGCCCCTGTAAACATGGCAAGTTATACTCAAGTCTTGAGCCATCAGTTGTCTTGAAGTATTCTTGGGAAAGTGAAGAGATGTCAAAGAAAATGAGGAATTGTTTCCTGACTGGGAGAGTCCGTAGAAGGGAGGTATGTTGAAATTTTTGGTGGGAGTATGTGTATACACTGGTATTTATTCTCCATGGTCCTGAGTGTGAGAACTGAGAAAAGCAGATGTCTTAGATAAAAATAGATGATGAAGAAATACAGAAGAGGTAAATTTTGTTTTGTGTATGCTGGGAATCAGAGCAGCAAATTTAAACCATGTAATAATTCTAAGTGATGGTGTTACAGTGAGACATTTACAAAATGAGCTTAGTCTCCTTTGTTTTAGCCAAGACGGTTGCATAATGCTACAAGAAAATGGAATGCTTAAGTAATGAACACTTTGATCTGATTCAATTCAAAGTAATGTCTCCTTAGAAAATCTCGATGAAAGATTTTCTTTCAAAAGTTGTTTTCTTACTTCTCCTCCTTTTCTCAACTCTTTGTTAAGGCAAGACTTCAACTTGTTTGTCAATGTGCTGATAACAGCTAATTTAAGGAAGTTATGCTGCCAAAGGAAGTCACTGCCCTCATATATCCACTAGAGAGACAGTTCATGTAAGTCCTCCGCGAGTTAGCTTCAGGCAAAATTTGCAAGAGTAGTTTAAACAACTTCAAAAATCATGTGAGCTAACTTGACGGTTTTTCTGCCTGATGTGAATTGGGAAATGCTCACACAAGCATTGCAGAATCAGTAGCTTACAGCAAAGGGCTGGTAGGGAGGACCCAAGAGAGGGGTAATTTTAAACCTGTAAAGTCAGATCCCAGAGGGTGGGGATCTCCAAGGCTTTCAGATATCATTTAAACTGTCTTTGTTACACTGTATAAAACGGTAGACATGAGGGTTTCATGCTATGATTTGACCTTTTTTTTTCTTTTTTAGGTTTAAATCAACAAGGAGTAGGTTTGGGTCAAACCCAAACAGCTTCTTTTAAACCAGTTTTATCAATGAAGGGGTGTATGCTACTGTACTAGCTTTGTTGGTGTAGTCCAAAGGCTGCTTTCCTTGGAGATAAATACTGTCTATGTATGTTTTTCTGCATAAAAAAAGCAGAGGGGCCTGTAGTGCAGCTGGACAATGAGGAACTGAGCTTCCCTGATTAAACCAGCCTTGGTGAGCTGGAGATTCCAGTTCATTTACTCAGTGATAGATCTTTTACAGCACTGCTTCTCCAACTTTCATTTAGTTTAGTTTGTTTGGCTTTAAGTTTTAGAGCTGTTTGAAAGAGAAGCATGATTTTGCTGTTGGGTGGGTGCCAAGTTGAGTGAGGAAAGGGAATGAAATTGCTAGAAGAGAGAAGGTTGGGGGGGTGTCTATGGGAAGTTGGAAGCAGAGCACATATAAAAACTTCTTTAACCGCAAACCCCATGTGAAGGGGTTAGAATTAATTCCTGTTTTCAGACATGGATAAACAGTTCCACTTTGCAGCATCTCTGCTGTAGCAGTACATGAGTTGCAGTTTGTATTCTGTCTGTAATCTGTCCCATTGTTTACTGACCAGTCATAAGGCCCATCTGGCAGGTCACCTGACTTCCTTCTGCCTGCCTTTTAAAGCTTCTGAATTCCTCTCCCTGCTCATCTGAAAAGTGGTTTCATCTCACTCCCAAAGTGCTTGCTCCACTGTGTGCCATCCTTAAAACACCATGGTGTGCACACAGGGACATACCATGCTGTGTACTGAGGTATGTATCCATAATGAGCAAAACTTGGGAATAAATCCCTGATCACAACCCTGTATTTGCTACTCTGAAAAGACCTGTTTTATTAGAAGTGTTTGTGAGTTAAGGAGCCAAAAAAAAAGAGCAGTTTCATGGTTGTTACTAACCAGCTAGTCCAAATCCCAGCTACTGCCAAAAGTCATGGTCTTGTTCTTCAGCACTCATGAAGCCACACATTCTCATCCTCTCCCTTGTGTTGATGTTAGAGATTACTCAACTGCAGCAGGAACTGGATCATGCCTCAGAAGGGCAGAAAACTATTTATGGCTTTGGTTTTTTTCAGGATTCGTTCTCAGTAATGAGACCTAACTGGCAGTGTGGCTGCACAGTCAGGAGTACTGGTGCAAGGGAGAGGACGGTAGCACATGGCCAGTAAGGAATTGCTCTGTGGCTTGGAGTGGCTGTCTGTGAAGCCAGGGTCTGCACTGAATAATGAATAAATAATAGTTGACATAACAGTTTGATCCATTCAGGCTACAGATTTTTCTGCTCTAGAGCCAACTAGAGGAAAAGCAGCTGGAGTTGGTAGAATATGAAGAGTTTTCAGTTCCTTGCAGGGACTAGAGCTTGTCACTCTTACCTGCTCTCCAGTAACCACACAAGAACAACTGTATAATGGTGTTTTATAGTTGACACTGTTTGGTTTCGGTTTTTAATAAACAAACAATATTCTTCCTTGCAAAAGGAAAATGGAATCATTGTGCAGAGGAAGTAGCATTGTATTCCAAGTTGTTACTTTCCTTAGAATGTTTATCTTCTTGCAGTACTCAGGTGGTTCTGCTCCAGTGAGACATCATGCTTTCCTTGGAAATGTGCTTCTTGTCAGTGGTCATACAGCAGCTTATATTAAGGGCAGAACTGTAAAATACGTGTTTGTGTTTAGTCAGAGTTTTTTATGGTGGCATCTGTGGGGTTTTCCTTCATGTGTAAACGAGAAAGCCGAACTATAGCAAATATGCATTAAAAATCACATGGAGAGAAAAAAGGGAAGGAGAATGGGAGTTGGTGTTTAGAATCTTCTCTTTTCCTCTTTGATCCCAGGTATGATTGAGTTTTCTTATTTAGTATAATTAAAGTTCTTACAGATCTTTGTGTATAGATTTTTCTAGTCTTAAAAGCGAATGGTGAATGTTGCAGAGACTAGGCCAGGTAAGAGAGTTGTACTTCCTTAAGTTTTTTTTGTTTTATGTCATGTGTTTTAACAGAAAAGAGTTGCTAAAAAACCCTAGGGTAGTTCAAGTAACTTGGAAGCCAGATTCTGCAAATCTCCCTTGTGTGACTGTTGTTAAGATGTTCCTGAGTTAGAAGAGAAAAACCCAGCCAGGTTTCATTTGGTAATCTAGGTGTTGAAGGAAAAGAAAAGGTAAAGGCTTTGGCCATAGTTCTCACTTCATTAAAATTGCTTCAAGCAAGGGATTTGTGGGAGTTCTTCAGAGAAGTGAGGGGTTTTCTTGTTTTTTAAAGGCTTTGGCAAGAAGCTTTGTTATTTGTATTGAATGTTCCAAAATAAAAATGTAGCCAGAGGAAATAGCATCTGTGAAACTTTGATTCACACATGTGAAACTTGACAATGATTTGGCAGTAATTTGAAGCAGGTTTTATAAAGGACAGTTAAGCAGCCTTGGTTAAAAGCTACAAACCTTGTCTTTAGCACTCAATGCAGAGAATCCAGAGGGCCCGTTTCAGTGTGACGTGTAATCTTCCATTCATGTTTCATGTCATGCAGTGCATTCTCAGGTTGGTGGAGCAAGTTTTGGTGGTCACTCTGCATTCCAAATGCAGCACCACCAAGTCAACATTTGGAAGAAACCGCTACCCTTTGCCTTGTTTTCTGGAACTGCAGGAATCACAGCCTGTGCATGGTGCCAAAACCAGCAGGTTGGAGATTCTTGGTTACAAACTTGTTAGTTCATGGAAATGGTTAAAGTGCAGTTTAATGCTGCTGGTGCTGCTGCTGCTAAGTAGGAATATGACTGTGCATATCAAGCATGGATCTGCTGAGAATTGAAATGTGATAAGTGTATCAAGGATGGATCACATCTGAACCTAATCTTCCATCATGAAATGCTGGAAATTGAAACTGGAAATTCCATATTTCATTACTGGGCTACAGAAATAATGCAGGTGAAAACAGTCTTCATTACATCTGGTCCATGGGTATTCTGGCTTGGGCAGTGGGGCTGTCCTTGGCAGTTTACCTGGGGAAAACACAGAAGGAACAAATGCATCCAGGTTCAGTAAATGCCACCTTCACTTAAGGTTAAGGTTTACATGAAGGGTATCTTGATGCCTGGGAAAATAATTGGGAAAAGTTCAGGTTTGACAGGGCTGGCAGGTAGAAGGTGAGTCAGGAGATTATATTTTCGAGGTTTGTTTTAAATTAGGGTATGGCAGAAGTGGTAGTCTTGTATCATAGCAGGCAGGAAGAGGTCAAGTCCCTCTTCCTGTGTCCAGGTGTGAAGTGAAGCTTGAAGGATGCCAACATTTTCAGTGTTTAGAATGAAAAGCACTCCCAGTAACTGAGTACAGAGACCAACAGCATCAGAAGTCTATCACAGAGGTATTCTCTTACGATGATTTCTGGTCTCCTTGTGCAGGAAAAGTCAGTACCGTAATACCAGTAGCTCATCTGCTTGGGGCTATGCTTTCATTATCCTAATTTTCTCTTAGGAGCTTTATGTGCGTGTTTCCTGGAAGTCAGCAGAACCACAAGCATTGTTGCTCTTAGGTTATCAAGTTCTGAAGTGTTTGAGAAGTGAAAAAAATCAATTCATAAAACCAGGATAAATATGCATGCTTTTATTTGGCTAATAGAACGAGTGACAAGCTAAAGATGGAACTGAGGTTTGTGTAACAACCATTCAAATCCATTCATGTTCAAATCCATTTGGAAATGTTGTCGTTTTAATAGAGTTAATTCTAAATGTCAGAATTGAGCAATCAAATGGCATCAAGTTCCTCAAAAGATGGTTTTAGTGACATTATCTGAGACGTGCCTAAGCAGTCTCCTTCCAGGGAGCAGTAGCTGTAAATGAGCTGTTCTGGTGAGCTGCTTTCCATATCATCAAGACTACATCACCTACTTCAGGGATATTCCATCAGTGTGATGGTGGTTTTGTTGTTATCAGTGTGAAACTGCGGGGTTTGCTTCTGGTCTTTAAGCTGTGTATGTGGAAAAAAAAAATAAGTCTCTTTACACAGTTCCAGATTTCTGGTATTTCTTCTTGAACAGATGTACCTTGTCCTCCTAAAGCAGTTTGTGCTGCCTTTTGCCTTCTGTCACTATACTGGCTGTCAGCCTCCTGGTCATTGATTGGCTTCTTTAATTGTTCATAAGAAAATATATTTTCCTCTGTCAGCTGCAAGCCCATATGTCTTAGATTTGTCTGTTATTAAAAGAAAACCATGAATGTGCTTTCAAGCTACAACACATGCCTCATAGTTTTTGGGAAAACAGAACATTTGCTTGCCGTGCAAATGAAGTCATCCTAGCTGAGAGTAGTCTATAGCACCAGTATCACCACTGGCATTCAGATCAATTCAGATACCAGGGCTGTTGCATCACTGCAGTACATTCGTGGCTGACATCACACAGCTGCAGTGAGGTTGTTCTGCAGCCATGTTGCATCATGGGTGGGAGCCCACAGCTGACAGTGTCACAGTCTCTCTTACATCAGGGTTGCCAGCAGATGTTGTGGTGGTTGCTGACATTTGGTTTTTAATAGACAGCCAAAAATCTGGGCTTTGCTGGTTTAAATTAAAAAAAAAATTTAAAATTCCAAGTGTGTGGGGAACACATGCAGATCTCTGGTGACAAAAGGCAGATTTTTACCAACAAAATTTTGTATCAAAGCTCAGGTCTAGAGCTGGCCACCTTTGTCGTAGTTAATTGGAATGACAGCAGAAGCTGTATTCCCATCACAACAGGATTAGTGGACTGATCCCATTAGCATCTCGTGATGAATTGGAATTCACCACCACCCAGCTGGTCTGAGTGCCAGCAACAGTTGAGCTACAGCTCCCTCTTTGTAGTGTATGTAGTGGGTACCCCCTACCTTGCACAGTGCATCTTTATTCATCGCTGACTGTCCTTTGGAAACAAAATTTGTGTTACAGCTGAAGTTAAAAATGTGTGAACAGAGCCCTGCTAATGTTTAATGTTAGAGGAACATTCTTCTTTGAGCAGAAAGAGTTTGCATTTAATGCCAAATGATGCAATTCGAAGCACAGTGTATCTCTAGTCACATTTAACATTGGATTTGCTGGCTTTCTCCACAGAATCCCAATTAAGATGGAAAAGGTCAGTGATCTGACTCTGCTCTGAGATTTCATTTTGTATCTGTACTGTTGGCTTTTTTATCTTTCACGAAGAGCTTAGTTCCAAAGAATGCTTCCCCTTTGCCAAAATTCCACATGATCTTGCCTTCAAGGAAACGCATCCATTTTTAGTAAACTAGGAGAGCCTTTTTTTTTAAAGAAGATTTCTGGTAAGAGTGATTTTAACCTATGAAATGTGGATGCAAACGAGTCAATCCTAGTTCAAATTATAACAGCTATACTTCATTCATATGATTATTTATAGTTAAATTCAGTACTTGTGCTTTTAGGGGGGAATTAGTCTTTTTTTTTTTTGCAATTTAAGGTATGAGAAGCAGCAAGGGTGTGCACCTGCATGTTAAAGAAAATAACCTGGATCACACTACTTACTTCTTGCTTGTTAAAAAATACGAAAATTTAAATAATACCTCACTACATCATGTGTTATTTTCTCTGAGAAATAGAAATCTTTGCAGAAATTTAGTTTACACAATAATTTGTACTGTAATACCTTTTTATTTCTGGTTGTTGAAGTTATTTCATGCATACAGTAGCAGAAGAATATGACCAAAACAGCTCTTAATTGGCAGGGTATTTTAAATAAAATACCTTAGTTTTTTCCTTTACCTCACTTCCACTTTCTCTTTTGAAAAAACACCAGCTAGTGCTGTGCTGCTGGGTAACAAATACATGAATATATAACCAATCACTGGAATGCTGTTGTTATCTTCTGGTTTTGTTATAGCTGTGCCTCTCATTCAGGTGTTTTGAGGAAGATGATGGGAAAGAGGATGGAATTGCGGAATTGTTTCGTGCAGTGACTGCTGTACTCTCTGCCCCATTTTTGGTCACATATAAGGTCTGCTATTGTGGCATGGGAGAGGATTCCAGAGAAATTGGACTAAATAAAAAAATGTCCCTGAATCTTAGGGATGCTGTGTTCTGGACTTTAAGAAATTTAAATACTTATTGAAGGTTTGAGGGGTACAAGGCAGGGATTGCAAATAACCGAAAGCAGTTCTTGAATTTGCAGGTTCAAAATTCACACTGTATTTTGTCATATATTGCTTCTGTTTAATTCTCAACTCAATTCTCAGTTGTTTTAGCTTAGCTGTTCTTTTCCTAGTGCTTGCCTGTTTTTATGGTCCTGGCCGACTCTTCCTCTTGGCTCCCCATTTGGGCACATCAAATCACGGATGCTGTGTATAAGACAGCATTCTCATGGTCATCATGAATAAAAATGCTCTAAAATTATTAACCAAACTTGTAACTGATTAGACCCATTTTGAATGATTTAAGAGTCTGTACTGCAGCATCAAAATTCAGCTCCAATTTAATGTTTTCCACTGAATGTCTATTGCTAAATAGGAATGCCAAGTGTTAAAAATCACTGTAGATTGAGAGAAGTCTGGAAAAACTTATTCATTGGTGCTAAGCAGCTTTGGTGTCTCTTCCTATCACACAGTGAGCTCATTTGTTGCTTAAAAAAGTGTATTTTCCTTTCTTCATACCTAGTGTTATTTTTGCAGGGAGTTATTTCTGTAGCAATACTAAATCATAGCCCAGAATATGTGAAGTTCTTGACTAATTCATGCCTTACAATCTGCACAATGTGTAAAAAATAGTTTTTAAATGTTCTTTGGTAAGGTAAGGTGAAACAAAAAGCAAATGAGAATTCTCACATTTGTGGTTAAACTCTTTCCAAAACAGAGTAGAAAGAAACTTTTTATTTGCCATTTTTCTGCCAGAAAATAGGACTCACTACTTGGGAAGCCTTGTTTGTCTGTTAAAATGGGTAGAATTCAAACTGCCTTTGCCAGTATAGCTGTGGGAAGGAGGGATAAAGCTGTGATCTGAAGGATGTTCGTATGTTGTGAGAGAAGTGGTGGAATTCAAGAACTTTTACACCTTATACGTAAACCAGCGTTGTTAAACACAGGTGGTTAAACATCTAGTCAATGTGGAAAACAAGTATTTTTTCTAAATTACTCTTTCTCGTTTTTTGTCTTCTCTGAAATAGTTTGCAGTCTTCTCTCTTTCTTGCATGGTAACATACAATTGTATTGTGACACCTCAGCAAATTGTGTGGATTGCAGATAATTCCAGTGATTGAAGCACTGTGGTTAGCTGGACTTAGTAGGAATTTTTCAGGATACATGACTTATGTTGGGACAGTATGTTTGTTTGAAAATCTCTCTTCTCCTGTTGTGTTTTATAGCAATGTTGGCACACAGAGAGATCCCGCTAGGAGTGTCACCATTTTGGACACCACCTTGTAGCACAGCACTGAAACTCTGCTTTAAATCTGCTGCAGCTCTACAACTTGGAGGAGGGGAGAGCTGGAGTGTGCTGTCATTTTCACTAAATCGTTAGTTAGAATTAAACTGTGGAAGTAAAGCAGAAGGAACCCTAGGACATACTAGTGCACTCTGGGAGATGGCTAGTGCAAAATAAGTATGCATTGCATAAATTCTTGGAAGTGTATGCTGTGTTCCTGCAGGATATATACAATTACTTTATTGACTCCTTTGCTACCTACAGATTCTTAAGCAGGTTCTGATCAGTCCAATTAATTTGCTGCTTCCACTTAAGCTGGGGTTCAATGAATGCTTTAAAATGTCAAAAATATTCCTTGGTACCAAAATAGGGGTTCTGCTGCCTGCACCAGTGTTTTTCCCTGATGCTGGTTTAGGGCTTGTGGGAGAGGTGATCAGAAAAACCACTGTATTTCTGATCAGTTTTTCTCACACACTCTGGCAATGCAAAGCACCCAGGACAAGCTATAGAGGTAGGAAAACTCTGCTTTGGCAGTAGCAGGAAGCAGGATCTATCAAAATGATCTTTCTTTGCATTGATGCTTTTGTCTGGATTAGCGAATGGTAAATCAGGATATTTATAGAGCTTGTCTTTAGCAATCTGTAAATGCAGGTTTTTCTTCACTCATGGAAGAAAAGGGGAGAAAAAAGGGAAAAATGTTTTCTTTTTCACAAAAAACAGAAAAGTAGAGCAAACATCTCAAACTGCTTTGTGTCATAAAATAATAAAACAATTCTAGATATGGAATGCAAACTTTTAGCTGACTGCTCTCATTTTGTAGTTTTAACTCCCACTATTAGAGCTGTCGGAAACATTCATTTAAAAGTGTTGTTTTATCAAAATCAAGTTTGGACAAGTTGAAGCTGAGGTCATGTTTGAGCCTGATACCAGCTGGAAAGAAGCACTTGGTGTGTGTGTGTGGATTAATTTTTAATTTATTTCTTTTTTTTTTTTTTAGTTTTTGTTGGTGAACAGACAAGGGGTTTCATTATGTTCCCCATTAACTTTTTGTATTGCTGGATTAGAAGTTTCCATGACTTTCGTGCTTTCTTACCTTTGTGCACCCTGCAACATCTGCTGAACTTTATATCCATCATAGGCCCTGCTGTAGTGAGCTTCTGTCATACCTGGAGGTTGGGTAATGCTTCTATCAGAACTCAGAGCTGGCTGTGTGAGGAAGTGGGGACTGTAGGTGTGTGCCTGTGAGAACTGCCCTTTGGTACTTATAGGCAGCAGCTTTCCTTGACCTTTAAAGAAAAAAGGAAACCTTTGCAACTGCATTATTTATCACAGTGCAGTTTGTGAAGGAGAGTAATGCTCATGGATATTTTACGCCCATAGACTGGTAATTGGACCTGTCTAAGGAAGAATATTGGTTCTTCAGTTATAAACATTTGGTAGGCGTTTTGGTTAAACTCTGTCTCTTGCCAAGCAAGGAACCTTGTGAAGTTCTAAGGCAGCTTTACTGAATCTTTCTGTTTTCCCTCCCTTCAGACTTGTCACGGAACAGACTGTCGGAGCTTCCAGCAGAAGCCTGTCACTTTGTCTCCCTCGAGACTCTTAATTTGTACCAGAACTGCATTCGATATATCCCAGAGGCTGTCTTGAACTTACAGTCTTTAACATTTCTAAATATCAGGTAACAGTTGCCTTACAAATTTTGCTTCAGCATGAGTAGTCTGGGTTTATACGTTTTGGTGCATCCATAAGTAATGTTAACTTGTTACATTATATGTCATTGGATCAAAGCAACCTGAACCAGTCTTACCCACTTAGGTGGATCAGGGAACATGAGGATTAAGCAGCAGTTTGTAGAAGAGGAGCATAAAGAAGAAAGCTAATTCCAGCTTGAAGGAATAAATAAATTCCGGTAGTTTCCATGTGAAATATTACCATGCAGACTGAAAAGAGATGGTAGAGCTATTGCATAGTCTTTGCAATGCAGCTCTCAGCTGATTAAGGCTTATGCGATACCCTTTTACCTTCACTGTACCAGTGGGTTTGGAAGACCTTTTTCAAGCATTAAGACTTGTCTGCCAGCATTAAAAGCAAATTGCTGCAACTTGGTCTGTTGATGAAATCCAAATATGTACAGCATCTTCCATTTGTAGAGGATCTTGTAGAAGAGGTGGAAAGTTTCTCTTCATAAATTGGCAGAGATACTAATAAAAAGTGTCTCAGGCTATTTCTTTCTGGTGTTACAAGCACACTAAATTGACCAAAGTATATTTCTTTATTTTCTTTTTTCAATGTGAAAATTGTACCAATAGGATATGAATCAGATACAGATTTCCTAATGCTGTATCTCTAGTAACTGCAGTACCATTATTATCCTTACTTAATCAGAAATACACTTTAAATATTCAGTGTCTCATGACTTTCTCTGTGGCATTTCATGTGTGCTGACCTGCACATGAGAAAAGCTTTTGCACTCAGCCCAAACATACTCCTTTGTGACAGAACATAGCCAGTTATCAGAGGCACCTGAAAGGGCACAAAAACGTCACATTCCTCCCCACTGAGTTCAAAAGCATCTGATCAGCCTTGAAACTTGATATCCAGAGTTTGTTCACACATAACTAGATAAAGCAAGTAATGAAGAACAGCCTTATGGAACTACTCTTGTAGTAATTACATAAAAACTGATTTGATCATCGAAATGGTGTGTGCTTTTTGTAGGTGTCTTTCACTGCATAAATATTTCTCATTAGAGTTCTGATTATATTGTTTTCTTCCTGTCCAAAAGTCGAAACCAGCTTTCAACATTGCCAGTACACCTCTGCAGTCTACCACTAAAAGTTTTGATAGCGAGTAATAATAAATTGGTTTCAATACCTGAAGAAATTGGACAGCTCAGACAGCTGACAGAGCTTGTGAGTATACACTTGATTTTCAAGTATTACTATTCTGCTCTTGGCCTAAGGAAGATCTGTGTCTGCCACAGTGTCTCTAACTACGTTTGGTTTTATAGAGAGGTGTTAGAAAAGAATTTTAGATACTCTTGAGATTTTAAAATAATTTTATGTGAGGGAAAGATGCACTGGAGAGCAAATGATCCATGTCAATTTAAATGTCTTCCCTGTTCTAGAAAGGAAGGCCTGGTGGAATTAGAGTTTTTGCTATGTTTGTTTCTGGCAAAAAGCTTTTATGTAGCAAGCTGTGCTGTCTGAAATACTATGGAGTAACTTGAAATAAATTTCTGCATCTGAATGCTTAATCTTTTAAAGCTTTTATTTCCCCTTGTGTTTAAAATAAGAACAATGCTTCATAACAGCAGTGAGGTTGGATGAATATAAGGATCTGAGGTGTTATATAAATAGCTGTCTTTTTCTTTCAGTCCCTAAATAGAGCTGCATATTTTAGTTAACAGAGACTTAGCAGACAGTGGTAACTCATTCTTTGCTCTTCTTTGTAGGATGTGAGCTGTAATGAAATACAGACAATACCTCCACAGATTGGCAATTTGGAATCCTTGCGAGACCTAAATGTCAGAAGAAATAATTTGGTGCGTTTACCTGAAGGTGAGAAAGCAGCTGTCAGTTGTAACAGCAGAAACTTCAAACACTTCTTTATTTTCAATCCCTTTTTCTTCCCCTGAGAGCTGGAAGCATCTTAATTGTTTTGTGAAACACATATTTTTATACTCTTGCTTTTTCTTACACTCTTCTAATCTTCTGAATTGTATGTTTGTTTTCTATCTCCAGAGCTTGCTGAGTTGCCTTTGATTCGATTAGATTTCTCCTGCAATAAAATAACAGCAATACCAGTTTGTTATAGGAACCTCAGACATCTTCAGACCATCATGTTAGAAAACAACCCTCTCCAGTCCCCACCTGCACAGGTAAACTACAGCTACAAAATCAGATGACTAGTTCAGCTAACAACGGCAGAACTAAGATATAAACTGAAGGATTATATTATATGTTTGTTATTTAAGAACAAGAGAACTTTAAATCAATTTTGTTGTCTAAAAGTGTTAAATATAAAGCACAGCTTGAAAAATCCATTTCTTTCTCTTTACTGTTTTAATAGTCTCTGCTGTGGGATATTACAAATTCCACTAATGTTAGCTTGAACGTTTCTGCTTTCAGCATAGGAGAGAGGAAGCTCTGTTAGGAAAGACTGATTTTCTGCCACTCAAATGTCAAAATTTTGACTGAGGCCTCAGTGCTGCAGTTTGCTGGTCCACTTTGCAGCAGAGTACTCAAACTGGCCTTTGAGCTAGAAACTGCAATATTGTTAGTGACTGATTTAATTTTCAGTGTGGGTGTATGAACCCCTGAGAATTACAGGTTCTACTGTGAGCTGCTGCATTAGAGTCGAGGGGCACTTGCTGAAACTTGTAGTTTCAGCAGGATTTTGCTTTCCTTGTGAAAGCAGAGACAGCTGTTACTGGCTTCATTGACTATAAATTTGAGCTGGCTTTGGCAGTCTGCCACTGCCATTCAAATCTGGGCATGGGTGGGATGCATCTGTTCTGATGCCAAGGGTATAAATTCTAGTACTTGTAAATGCTCATGTCTTGTTGGCATGATGAAATTTCAGCATCCAGCTGACAGAGTTGCCTGCAGACCAGATGTACTTGGAGGACAGCTTCCATTTGTCTATCAGAGGCATCCCATGATGCTCCACTATAGCTGTTCTTCTAAAATGCAGTGAGATTAGAATAAAAGATACATTGGTTGATGTAAATGTGCTCATTTGTTATTATTCTCAACTGCATCTTGAATGTCTGTAGTGTACTTTGAAAATGTATTGTCAAATTATACTCATTTGATGTTTTCTTTAATTTTTTTTTAAGATATGTATAAAAGGAAAAATTCATATATTTAAATACCTGAACATAGAAGCATGCAAGATAGCTCCAGACTTGCCTGATTATGATAGGAGACCCATGGGATTTGGATCATGGTAAGTTTTGCACAACCCCTGTTCCTAGTTTTAATGGCACTCGGGAAAATTGTGTCAGTCCACCTTGAGTTTATTAAAAAAACAGATCAAGATTGTTCTTTGGCGAGTGCATTGAGGTGGCTTTGAAAAATATTGTTTATGGTATTTCATGGTGCATTCTAGTAAGGTACTGGTGTATAAGACATGAGAGGTGTTTCAGGAGGTGACCTGGGCAGTATCATGTGAAAGGCAGTGTCAGAGCTGATATGCAGTAAAAAGAGAGCAATAGTAACCAATACAGGGGGTATGCTCTTGTGTTGTTAACATGTATGTTCAATTTACGAGATCTTAATATTTTCCACTGACTTACTGAATCATATCCCTGCTGTGATTTTTAACCTTTTGTACAGAATTTTATAACTGCTGTGCTCGAACCACAGGTGTAAATGCTGATCTCCACCCCGTTAGTAAACTGTTATTTTTGGCAAGCTTTCACTTGGCACTGCTGCTTGGCATTGTAACACAAATATTGGAACAGTCAGCCATATCAGCTGCTGAATTAAGATGTCTAGCAAAAAGCAGGAGTTAAGATTTATTTCTGTTATGTGATACAGAAGAAAGGGAGTCAGTGAAGTATGAAACTGAATATATATAAAAATGACTTCAGTCATCTTGGAAGGTAGTAATAAGGTGTGGAGGAGTAAGTTGCTGAAGGATGTACTGCTGCCTTAGCAGCAATAAAACACGAATCAGGAGGCTTCACAATAAATCATCGTGAGTCAGATTTATGAAGAAGAATTTGCATGAGGGATTGACAGAGTGATTCCTCATCAGCACTGAATGTCATAAATTGCTGTTCTGAATGGGGTCAACATATGAGCATGTCGAGTGTTAATCAATTTCCAGTACAAGCTGTTACAGATGGTTTCTGCATAATACTGAGGATACTGTCCTTTTACTGGAAGGAAAAGGCTCTAAGTGAAAAAATGTCATAATCTTTTTAGCTCTAACATAGTTTGTTTATTTTTAAGAGAAGTTCAAAATCAAGCAGGCTGTGTGCTTACTGATTTATTGCTGTCTGTAGTTGTATATTGCTCTGGAAATTTTCATAAATTGTTTTTGTGAAATGAGAAGAATTAATGTATTTTAATCATAGCTTGGAATTGTAGATGTAAAAATAAGGGCAGAACTAGTTGAGGATGCTTTCTCTAGAATTTTTACCAGACTCAGCAGTACGAAATGAGCTTCAACTGGCTTTCCTTTAGCTGTATTTCTGTACCCAAGAGGAGATAAGAGTTGGTGATAGAATTATTTGTTGTTACTGTGCTGTTTAGGGCATTTAGTGTTGCAGGTGATTCCTTCCATCTTCATGTACCTATGAAAGAACTGTCCAGGGAGCAGAGTGCCTATTAGAAGAAAGTGGTAGAATGGTAGTGAAAGAGAGAATCCCCAGTTATACTTTTCTGTAATTTGGGATGAGTGAAATAAAAGCCTTCAGCTGTGATACAGTTAATATTTCCAGGCAAGGCACAAGAGCTTTGTTTTTGTTATCTTTAAATGTGACCAATTGAAATAAGGGTATCAGTCAGTCCACCTAGACTTCGTTGCAGGTTTATCTGCTCAGATTGGTGTAATAATGTGCAGGTTGAGAGTCTGAGTGGTAGAGACTCTTAAAGTTTAAGGAAGTTTGTGTCATGCTGTCAGTTCACTCGTGATCAAACATTTTTAATAGCAAGGCTGTTGATACTGCTAATAAAACAAGATACTCTGAAACATTATGGCATGGAGTGTGGGTTGGAGGTTCTAGCACAGCTAATTTTTGGTTTTAGCCTTGTCAAATTATATCAAACTGTTTTACCAGAGTGAAACCCTGTATGTTTCAGTCTTTTCCTAAACATAAGCTATGTGAAATTTATCTTGCAGCAAGTTTTGTTCAGCTGCAACAAGCCAGTCTCTGATTTGTTGCAACAGTGAAATTCAGAGCAGCTCAGGTTGTTGCTGGAGGGAATGTGATTGAGAGGACACAGAACTGTCAAAGCTGTGTAGCAGTTTTTGGCACTGAGGCAGATTGGCATGGGCTGGAGCTAGAAGGTTTAAAATACCAAGTATTCATGGGTGAACCAGTGTAGTGAACATTCTGGGACCTGGGCAACTGTTCTTTCTTACAGGAGGTAAAGATACAGGTTTTACTGTGACTTTGAAATTGTGGCAAGTATTGTCTTTCACTGTTGGTCTTAGCAGGCATTTGGCTTCTCACCCTTTGATTTCAAGCCTTACACAGCTTCCTATATGCTGTAGTTGCTCCAAAATGCTCTGATCTGTCCAAATGCCTAATTGTTGTTCCTTGTGGCTTGTTGGTCAGGGAGGAATAAAAATGTTAAGTCTCAGCTGATTTCAGGATGGCTGCTGTATGATCATAAATGTGTAAAGTGTGTAGCATTGGATAGCTGAGTTTATTTGTGAGAGCTGGGAAGACAGCAGCTTTCTCGTTAAAAAGGAGAAGTCCTGGGCACTGTGATTATGTATTTTTGAGCTTCCAGCTAGCTTTAGTGTTAGATGTATAGCTTTTCAAATTCTCCAATTGAAAAGGGAGGCTAAAAGAAAATTTGTATCAAAACACTTCCTCATTTTTGAGCTCAATTTGCAATAATTGTTTGGTTTACAGCAGGGTGCTCAAGAGATGCTGAAAATAATTGACTTATTTAAAATGGAATTACACTGCACATGGATTTTTCTTTGACCCATGTTTTAAATTCAGTATGTAAGTTCTATGAACTGTTAGTATAGTTATGGTTCTATTGTCAGGGATTCAGGTTACTAGCTCTTTAACTGCACTGGGTGATTTCATGGTCATTCTTTTTTCTTCCCACCCAAAAGAAGGGACTTGTTTTTTGTTTTGTTTCTTTTCTCTCTGGTGGTTTATTATTGCAGATGATCTTTCTGTTCGAGTACAAGGCCATAAAAGTGGAACTCCTCTGAGTTAATCAAAACTCCATGCAGATGCAAGAGCTTGTCTTTTAGTCTACATCTGCATAGAAACAGATGCATAGCTTAATGTTTCTCATCTGTAGCCTCATCCCTCCTGGTACTTCTTTGCTATTTCATGTCTATTTGAAAACTAAAATAGGCCTTGATAGTAGTCTGTCAGTCTTCTACGAAGTCATACGCACATATATGGAATAATAATAATGATGATAATAATAAATTTGAAAATAAGTATTTCCTGACAGTGGAATTTCAGAGGGAGGAGCAACTTGAGAGCAATACCAGTGAGAAAATGACCTGCAATTTAGTTACGATGGGGTGAAGCAATTAGCTTCCTGAAATTCATTCTTCCTTGTGCATTATGTAGTAATTACTGCTGCAGTTCTCCCTGGGGCATCGAGTGCCAGTAGGACAGTTGAGCCATTGTGAAATGCCATCTGCAGTGGATCAGACAAGTCCCATTGTCTCTTTTACTGTAGCTATCTGCAACAGTTGCCAGAGTTGACATCTGTGATGGCTATACTGCTGAATTACATAGTTTCTAAGCCCAGAAATATAAAGAACTGTATGGCTGTTTGGTTATATGTATTGTAACGCTGGGCACATGTTTAATGCCTTTGTCTAGACGTGTCACTGACAAAGCTCTGTAAATGAAAACTGTACTTCTACAGTTATTACATTATGATGTATTTGAAATACTGTCCAACTTACTGCAATTTCGTACGTAATTATGACAAAGAAGACATTTATGTAACACAAGCTGCATACTTTTGAGTAGAAGTAGTATATTCTGTATTTTTAGTGATTTTGTACATATTTATGCTTATTTATATAAAAGTTTGTTGGACAGTGTTTTTCAACCAAAACATATGAGTAGTAGAAAATGGAAGTTTGATTTGTTTAACAGAGAAATATGAGACCACTTTGCAGTTTGCTTTGTCATAATTTCTCTTTGGGAAACGTTTGAAGAGTGGATCTATACTTGGAATCAGCTTAGCTCTTGAAAGGCCAGGCAGTGGCAGGTGACAGCTGACTGACAAGGATGGTGAGTTGTAAGCACATGCCTCCTGCTCTGTTGTAGCAAATGCAGTATGAGGTTTTCAGACATGCTGAGCTCATGAACATGCTGCAAGTGTACTTGGTGGCTTATGCTGGTTTTGTTCTATAATAGCTGAGAAGCTTTGCGTGGTGTTTATACCACAGTAACTAAAACTGTGTGTTTGACAGCCATGAGGAACTCTATTCCAGTCGTCCGTATGGAGCACTTGATTCTGGCTTCAATAGTGTGGACAGCGGAGACAAAAGATGGTCAGGGAATGAAGTAAGTGTTGCAGCTTTATTTTTGTTGAGTGCAGTATTGTACAGGAAAGAGAACTAAATGTATGCATCTGGAAGCACATTCCATAGGCAACATGCATATGCTGATGTGCGGGTTGCCTTGAGCCAATATTACTTGCTGTTTTACTGGAAAAGAAACAAGCTCAATTTTATATGGGACAGACCCAAGCTGGAAATATTAACAGAAATTTATAAAACGGTGCATGAGAGATTAATTTACTGGAGCATAAAAAATGAGAAAAATAGGGTTCTTCATTTTAAAAACATTGTAATGGTATCATATTATAATGCTGACTCAACTGTAATTATTCATGAAAAGTGGTTTCAATAAAATAAATCTGAACATGAAAATTCAGCTTCAGAAATCAGCTAGAAATTTTGTCTTCTTCCTTTGCAACTTGTTTGAAATGTTAAAATCTGTTTGCTATTTAGAAGCAGAAAAATAGGATCTCTTAGCAAAAAGATTGTCAATTATTATTCCCAAGAAGAAGTTCGCTTTTCCTCTTGGTACAACTAGGAAGTAGCCAAGGCCTAAAGTGTCTCAGTGAGCTATACTCCATACATCTGCTTGCACTCCCTAGCTTGGTTTTAGAGAAGGTACTAGGATTTTCCATTCTGGGATGTTTTCAGTCATGTGCAGATACTGCAAACAAAACTGTAGGCAAGCTGGTTTCTAAAGAAAGCTTAACTATATGGTTTTTTAAAACAATGCATTATAGCTGTCTTTTGCTTTAAATTAGTGTTTTGTGGTTGTAAAACAGGACAATTGAAGTACAAATCAAGAGGTAGTAGCTTACAAAATTATGTTTCTAAAGAAAACTGTTTCCTGAGTTCACTGTTTGTTTTCCAAAGCCAACAGATGAGTTCTCAGATCTCCCGTTACGTGTGGCAGAGATCACCAAAGAGCAGAGACTGAGAAGAGAAAGTCAGTACCAAGAAAACAGAGGGAGTGCAGTTGTAACTAATGGTGGAGGTAAGTAGTGACCTTTGGCTAACATTATGTATTGTCCTCATTATTCAAGTTCCAGAATGTTTCCTATAGGTAATGATTGTTTAAAGAGGAAAAAAACCAGACAGGTCTAGGTGGAATTATACAAAAGCAATGTTGTGGAAACTGTAAAAATACTGTTGTTCTAGGCATGTTAAAGGCAAAATCAAATAGCAGCAGAGTTGGGATTTTCTTGAAAACTTTGTCAGTTTTTGTATATGTCCTATGTTGAAGTCCCCAGCTGCTTCAAATGGTATTTTGGAATATTGAATTTCAGTGCCTGGGGTTTTGCTGTTTGAGCTTCTGGGGAAAATTTATTGCAGTAGTAAATTGTCAGTGTTCTGTGCTGACTGCTGTCAGAACGGGATGAACAATTTTGTCAGGGAATTTCTTATTTCCAGGTAGTACAAGTGTCTCATTCCGGTCTTGGATTTTAATCCAAACTTTAAAGTCATCTAGAAGGGGCTGGTGTTTGTGAGTGGCAGTGCTTTGTTGCACTTTCTCAGTTGGTGTCCTGCAGTCTTACAGGATCACCTTCATAGTTGTTCAAGAGGTGATCGTGCTTTCCATGTTTCTTGATCTCCACGGTCCTCCTTCATTTTAACTTCCAATAATCTGCTGCTACCAGTGTCTCATTTTGTTTATATGCCTTAATTTTAACAGTGTTTCAGGTTTGTTTTTCAGTCATTCCTCCTTCTCCATTTTTCTGCACTGCTTATTATTAGATCTCATCTGCATGTACTTCAATTGATATTTCTTCTTTCTCAGCTGCTCACTGTTTTGCATCTTTCCTGATGGCTACAGTTCATTTTTTCTAAGTGTCACTCTTCCTAGCTACATCTAATCTCCTGTGCCCAAGTCCCACTTTTTCTTCTCTCTTCCCTCTTCCTCCCCATCTTTATGTTTTGGCATCTTCTTTTCTTGGTCTTACTCTTCTGTGCCACAACTTTTTGTTTTCTCTGCCATCTTCTAGAAATATCTGAAACTTTCTAGTTGACTCACACTCTTTCACACAATAATGGGGAAAAATTCAGTTCAAACAGTTAAATTCTGGCAGTTAGAAGAGTTGAAGACGTGGTGTCATGGGGAGCTCTGGGCAGCCTTAATAACAGGTAGTACTCCCAGCTCTGCCTGCAAGAGTAACTTTATTTTGTTCTTTGGGTTTTGTACACCAGGGATTTCAAAATGCCTCGCAGACTTTTAAGCTGGAGCACAATCAGTTCACGAGTAGGTGTATCTGAGAGGGGTACAAACCATAGCATGTGGCTGTCAGAGATCCAGATGCTTTGCAGTTTTGTGTTCCTAACACAGATACTAATATCTTTCACTCTTCTCTGTATTATTGTTGCTATTATCATCATCATGATTTAATAAGCGAGGCTGGAAAGCAGGGGAGTTTTGTTTTGTTGGGGTTTTTTTTAGATTTGAGACTGAGATGGAGATTTAATGAAGCCAAAGTATATAGGAATGTAGTTTCGGATGGTTGTAGTAGCAGAGGGGGTGGCTTGGCAGTAACAGTTGCTAGATTGTGTGGTGAGGCAAAGAGAAGTCTGTTTTAGACAAGCAGGAAAGGGGCGGGGGAGTAAAAAAGAATGTCTGCAAGAGTCTGGAGCAAGTTTGGGGAGACTTTTAAGAAAAAAGAAAGCTCTAGTGCTCTGAAAGGGAGCTTATGCTTTCCCCTGCATCCCCAGTGCAGTATTTTTCACCAGAGGGGGTTTGCTCAATGTCATGACTCTCAGAATCTCTGGGCAGAATGTGGAAAAGCAGTGACAAGTGAAAAAATTGCCCTACATAGTATCTGCCACACAAAGGAAAATCAATACCAGCCAAACTGTGCTGTTTCTTGCTCTCATTTCAGTGGTTCCTAATTTCTGTTTTCATTCCTCTTTTTAAAATAAAATTGCAAGTCCCTTTATATTGTTTTAGAGGGGTTTTGTTGCTTTCTGTAGTGTTGTTCATTATTTTCACATACACTCTTATATTTATTGTGTTTGCATCCAGATAACTTAGACATGCTGCTCTTTATTTTGTTGTAGTAGTAATACTAGTAGAAGGATCTGTCATATCCATTCTAATTTTTCTGACAAAGGACCAAGAGAAATTATTCAAAAATGTATGCAGTTCATTGTACAGTACTGGTATTAGCTGAAAGATTTTGATACATGGTTTTTGGTTTGGAAAAAAAAAATCATAGTATTTACTTTTTCAGTCACTGCAAAAGTATCTGCAGCCAGCAGTCTAATAGTACATGCTTGAGACATGTTCCTCGTTGCTTTTTAAAACGCATAAATTTTGTCATTATTTCAAAATTTGTTTGTCTAATGTTACTGGGCCTGGCAAAATCCAAGAGCTTTCAGGCTGAGCTTTCCCAGATGGAAAAAAAGCAGGACCTGGGTGCCTGATATTGCTGCATTGTTGGGTTTTTTCCTCTCCTATGGGTTATCTAATTGTGGGTGTTTTCTCTATGTATGTTTGTCAAGTGGAACACGATCTCGATCAGATCGACTACATTGACAGCTGTGCCACAGAGGAGGAGGAGGAAGAGGTGAGGCAGCCCAAGTGCCTGGACTCAGACAGCCTCAGCTCCCAGTTCATGGCATACATTGACCAGCGGCGAATCTCCAATGAGGTGGTGCTTTCACTTGAAATCATTAAATTCACCCACCCCAGCAGAGCCCTTGTGAAGACTCTTCCCTCTTAAGTCATTCGGATGTTACACTTCTGGAGCGAGTCCTCAGAAGTTTAACCTATAGAAACAGATTTTCAGCCACATGATGTTTCCTTCTTTGTTCTGTCAGTCTTAATTAATACCTATGCACACAGTTACACAGTTCAGTGGCTCACTGTACAGACTACATGAATAACTTGTCTGAAAAAGTCTTTGTGGCTGCTCTGCTTAAACAGTCACTATTGCGCTGTGATTCAGATGTGTCCTTTCAAAGTTTTGTGTGTTTTGAAGCAGAAAGATATTTGCTATTTGAAGAAAGAAAAAGAAAGTGGATCTTTACCTTTTATGTAGAAGCCTGGTCCCTATTTTGTCAGTTTTATATTACTGTGCTTAAAATCAGTCACACAAATAATGAGAGATGCATTCATTTGCAAATCTCATAAATTCAATATCAAATCACAGAAGCTGAAGCACAGACACAAGAGCAAAACTCAAAAAAGGTAACTGTAGGCAATGCAATCTGAGGACTTCTTGCTGTAGATAGGGAAGAGGCATTGGTCAGCATCACAACAGCTGTTCCTTGGGGTCTGTCTAGTCATAAAAATTAAACTGCTTTTAGCTGAAGCAGTGCTTTCTCTAAAAAGACAATCCAAAATACTCTACTACTTAGGAAGGCTGACTGCAGTATAGCAGCATGCATGCAGGCATGAGTGAAAACTGGCAAATTAATCTTGAAAAGTTTCTGTTTTCCTACATTAATGGGTGTCAGTGGAAGTTTTTAAATAACACCAAAGCCAATGTGTGTTCCCAATAGGATAAATTATTTCATTGTTCAGATTAAACATAAAGTGTTCTTATTAATCCTATGTTTTGCTTTCTTGGTCCCTCTGGGACCTGTCTTTAGAACGTCATAAAAGACCATCAGCTCCTTTATTCTGTATTTCTGAGAATCCAGTCTGCACTGCTGTACATTTGTAGAATTAAACTCCAAAGAATGTATTTACATTTCAATGCAAATTTTATACTTACATGAACTTCTCCGCATGATTCTTAATACTGGAGGTTTTAAACTCCTGAAGTTATCAGCAGGCATATTTAATATTGAAACTATTATTTATTTAAACTGGAGAAAAAATAAGAGTGAGCTTGCTTGGTTGGAAATGAACATCCCTGACTTGTGTTTTGTGTTTCTTTGTCAGGTGTTTTCAATACTAGTAGTTACAGATGTATCTCTACAAAGAGATTGTTTGGCATTAATGTAGAGTTTTCTGAATAAGTTGCTAGCTTACTCTTTTGTGGTTTTTTGCTTAGAGCTCCCCTGTAAAGCCTGTATCCATCAGAGAGTTTCAGAGAACAGAGGATACAAGACGACATTTGCATCAAAACAGGTAGGGATTACTGTGGTAACAATAATTTTATCCAGAATTTCATGATGAATGCAGAGCATGTATTTACTAAACATGTTTAGAAAATGGCATTGTTTTCTGTTGCTTCACCAGAAGTGTGTATGGTACTTTATTGCTAAGTTATTGCTCCAGATTAGGAATTGGAATTCTAATAATGGCCAGGAGCAAAAGGCATAACTGTTCTATGCCAATGCTCAACTTTAAATCAGTTGGTTAAAGAAAGCTGCCTAATTAAAGTGCATAGTTTTAAATTGATTTAATATCTTCTTTTTGTGATTTAATTTGTGCTTTGATTAAATAGTTGGTTTAAGCTGTATTACATAGAGGACAAAAGGAATACAGGTACTGCAGGAAGGATAGAGATACTATGGAGTATTTGATGTGCCATGAGGACACATTCATGGTTGACTCCTGCTGGTTTTAGTATTGTGGGAGATTCATTTATTTTAAAGAGTACCTTTCTGGGCCATAATCATGAGCTTACGTCAGCAGAAAGGATAGAATGGGAATTAATGCTGAAAACAAATTGCTTATTTTGATGAAGTATGCCCATGATCTTTAGTGATTACTTGGCTTATTGGAGAGAATGCTTATCTGCAAAATAAAGGTCAGAACTGGACAGAGAGTATCAATGAGGGGTGGTTAGGTTTCTGAAAAGAATTTTGGATGTCTAGTAAAAGAAGATAAGCAAATGAAAGATAAAAAATAAGCAAATTCTTGCAAATGAAAATTGATAGAACCTTTATTATACCATTGAAGCATTTCAGTATTCTGGGAAGTGAAAGTGAATTTGGAGGGACTCCACAGAAAACCAGCCCAGTTGTACTTGGAATGTTTGGGGGAGCGGTGGAAAAGACAACTGCTAGTCCTAAGTATGTCATTGCTTATGCTGTCAGTAGAAACCAATTTTTAATAGATTCTAAAATGGTATTGAAAGAGAAAATGAAACCAAGATTAGTGTATAAATTTTTCCAGAGTTTTGGCAACATTTTTAATAGACATTCTGAAATGTGCAGAAAATGTGCAGATACAGTAGCTGTACTGATACAAGGGAGGGTAACTACTTCAGCATATGTCAGCATTCCTTATCCTCTCCACAAGTCAGGTATAAAGTGATGCAGCAGTTTTGCCATGTTCTCCCCCAGAAAAGTGAATGCTCTTGGTTTGAAAAAACTGATTTTTTGCTTGTTTGTTAACTTATTTTTCTATTTGAACATTTGTGGTCAACATGGAAATAATTAGACTCTACAAACACTGGTTTCCATGATAAATCTGAAGGGAATAGGAGAAGGCTGGTTAGCTGGGGGGAGCTGCTGTTTACATAGACAGATGTTAATGATAAAGGAAGTTGTAGTTCAGTAAGGTATCCAGTGATTTCAAAATTTAACTTAAGGATAGCAGCAGATCTCCATGCAGAAGTAGTTAATCAATGATCTAAATGAATTGTAGCTTACTATGCTGCAGCAGAGTGAAATTATTAAGGCAGTAAAACAAGGTCATGTTGTTATTGCTTTCAGAATTATGTAAAAACAGACATATGACAATGAGTAATTTTTTGTATTTTAAGCTTGTATTAGTCAAATATTTTATTTTGTGGCAACCACAAGCTGCAAAGTGCTTCCACAATAATTCTGTACAAATGCCTTGGCAGGCAGCGTCTTCTTTTTTTTCTTTAGCATGCTGGAGCCATTAAAACTCTGAAAGTTGGATGTAACACAGACTTCATCTCAAGAGTACTTATATTAGTTGATTCAATTAAATAAATACAGTTTGTGCCTCTGGACAGACTGTGGTGCATTCCTGATGCAACAAAGCTGTGTGTACTCTGCTCTAAACGCACTCCTTGGCGCGGAGCTTGAACACAGTCCTGTCTGTTCAAAACAGCTCTAAGTAATGGATTTGTCATGTGCTTCAGTGCTAATTTAAGTAACAGAAAAGACCTATAACATATGGGTCTTCCACGTCTCATCTCCATGAGGAAAAGGCCCTAAGTGTGCACACAGCCAGATGGACTGACATTTTTTGGAAATGCGTGTTTAAGTGTGTCTGTGTCCCGTGGCTGCCCCGGGAGCGAAGGTCGCAGAGTTTAGGCTGTCGAGAGTAAGCTTCTTGATTTCCATCAACTTTGTTTCTAGGCAGCAACATGTCAGGGTACGTGCTGTAGACTGTGGACCTTGGGAATTGTTTCGGTGCTAACAGCTGCCTTCTAGCAAAGAACTGACTGCAAAATTTCTCCCTTATTGTTGATATGATGGATAAGAGCCAGATGGGTTCTTGTTTACTTCGTGACTTTGAGGGCTTGTGTCACTGGCAGTCACCTGATCGGTGAGGTGAGCAGGTTTGTGCTGCTCTTTTCAGAGCAGAATAAAGTCTGCAATAACCGGAATATTGTCTTAAAAGAGAGAATCCATCTTCATGTGTTTTGAAATCGTTGTTAATTAAGCAAGTTATGTTTAGTTACGAACTGCAGTAGTTGTGATCTGACTTGCTATCACAATGCGATTTCTTTAGTCCAGATTGCACTTCTGGGATTATCTGAAGCTAATTGTCTGGGCATTTCTCTCACAAAAATAGTTGTAATCTAGAGTAGAATTAATCTGACAATGGTTTATATGCATCAGTGGCCAAATCCCCTTCCACCTGGTGTTCTACCTGCAGGGATACAGATGAATTACGAAGACCTGAAACTCTAAATTTGATGCAGGACAGAGAGCATCACCAAGTACTAAGGAGTTATGTGGACAGGACAGAGAGGTAGGGAAAAAGAAACTAACAGTTTCTGCTGATTCATTTTATTATTTTCCCCTCCCTCAAATAACCGTAGTAGCCAGTTGTTCCTCTAAATGAGGATCATCTGAAAAATTCCTGGTTTGGATACTCTTAGAGAATGGGTATAAAGTACTGGGTATCTCAATGTAGTAGGCCAAATGTACAATCCCATTGGTACATCTTGTGCTGTAAAAAACTTTTATTACAATTCTGGAGAAGAAATAGAAATGACTGCACAAAATCTATCATTCACAGTGAGTTAAATCATCATCACAGCTGTTAGTAGACAGTTACTCTTATGATTTGATGAGATACTTGTGTGTCACTGACAATTCATATATGCAAAGTTTTTAGATTTAAGATTAAAAGTCTACTTACTCTCTGTTTTTGCATTTGTCAGACCCCTGCCTGATTCACCTTATTTTCTCTCACTATCAAGTCACCACACCCAGGTAACACATAGAATTCTAATTCATTTGAATGAGTTTGATGCAAAACCAAACTGACGTTATCCATAAGATATGGGCTGTTCCCATAACCCATCTGCAGCTCTGACTTCACGGCTTGCTGCCCTGTTTGATTCCAGGTGCCTAACACAGATTCCGAGCTGCACCGCCGGCACATCGAGCGCACCCGCCGGGAGGCCCAGCTGGCAGCCCTTCAGTACGAGGAGGAGAGGATGAGAACAAAGCAGATTCAGAGAGAAGCTGTCCTTGACTTTGTTAAGGTGCCTCCTTTCAGTACCTACTTCATACTTTATCTTTTTAAATCCCTTAATTATAACTAATTGCCACGGTAATTAATGCTTGTATGTTACGCTCCTGGCACTTTATAAAGAATTTGGACAAATAGCATTTAAGTCCATTAACTTTTGGTGCTGTAGCTTAACACAGGCAAAGCTAGAACTGGGGAGGAAGATGGAAGATTTACCCAAAACACAATTGTTGTAAAGAATTCTGATTTTGCATATTTCACCTCATTCTCTCAATTTTCATTTGCACAGATGTGACAGGATTAGTTTAAGAAAGAAGAGGTCTTTATCTGAGAAGGCATAGAGGCAGTTTAATTTTGAAGACAAATGTGGCAGGGAGGAAATAATCATACACCCAAAAATATAATGCTGCCTGATCTATTTTGCTATTTTGTGATAATAAAATAAGTTACTTCTGGGTAAAGCATGGGTGGAGACTTACGGTACATCAGGCACTCGCTCTGAACACTGTCTTCGCTGTCTCTGCATTCAATATGAAATCTTCTGCTTAACATGCCAGTTTATTTATGTGATAGTTGGGTTAAATTTATTTTACTGTTTGCTGCTCTGATTACTTACCTGAATCTCACCATCACAAATTTAAGAAATATTACAGTTAATATTTTGGGCTTAGAGTGGTCTGCAGAGAAGCAAATAATGGTTTATTGTGTATATTTAATGTATAAAGTTAATTTAGAAAAAGGAACTTAGCTGCCTGAAACTAGGCTTTTCATTAGCACCAACTATGCTCAGGCCCCTGGCACTATTTTGTAGTAAAGCTGCTTATTAAAGATTCAGCTCAGTCTTTTAGTTAAAGATTAAGCTTATAGGATGCATGTTGTTCATTGATGAGTCCCTGGGGTTTTTGGTTTGGGTTTGGTTTTTGGGTATTTTTCTTGTGTTCCCTTTGTTATTCATGACCACTTTATTCTCAGCAGTTAAATTCCTCCCCTGGGTTATATTTTGGGTTTATTATGCATCTTTCATATGCATAATTTGAAATTTTTGCTTGTTTGTTTGAGTGTGGAATAAAGGCTGATTTTTTACTTAAATCAGGGAAGTTTCAGTTCAGTGAAATTTCCAATTCCCCAATGCATGTTCTGTTTAAAAACTAAGACTTCTAATTTAAAACACTTTTAAGTTATGCTGGTTTGTTCTGAGCTTTTGTTTCTATGTGACATTAGTTTAAATTTCATTTTTTCTTTTTCTGTGTAGCAAAAAGCCTCCTTAAGTCCTCAGAAACAAAGTCCAATGGATAGTGAGGTAAGAGTCTAATAAGAGCATTAGTGGGTATGTCAGCACTTAAATTCTTAGTTGTCCATCAGAGTTATTTTCCTTATTGTAGAAAACACTTCAAAACTGGGTTATAGCATAGCTTTTTCACACATTATTAAGCCTTAGGTTGGGGTTTTGGCTTACAGGATCAATCTAGTATTTCCTTCTGTTCATGTAGATTGCCTGTCCAAGTCTGTTGTTTTATTGTTTCTTGTACGTTTTCTATGTTCTCTGCAGAAAATACATTTCATATTCCGTTATAACCTGCTCCTTGTGAGCAGTACAGTTTATATTTTAACAGGAGTATTCAGACAAGTTACAGTGTTATAGTCATCCTTCACTGATCAGTTTTCTCCCAGTTTCCTGTTATTAGATCACCAGTTGTCCCAGAAATATTAAGCTTTAGAATTTTGAGGGCTGTCAGAAAAAGGAATAAATTTTTTTCAGATTTTTTCTACTATAGTTTTGTAATAATGTCGTTTTTATAATCAAAACCAGGAACAAAAATCATACAAGGCTCAGTCTTCTAGAATATACAGAGCTGAGCCAGTGACGTCTGTTCACTCTCTGCATCAGAGTTCTGCGTAGTGACAGCTCTTGCACTGCTTGCCATCCCCACTTTTGTCCAGAGAAAGATAATTCACTTGGTAGTGTTAATCACATCAAAACTTTTAGTGTCATAACAAATATGATAGTTCTTTAGCAGCATTTTCCAACTCTTTTTGTTAGAAAATTACCAAAACATGGAGTAATTGAAATAGTTTTTACTCCTTTTTCTCCTTAATGTTTTTCTGTTAATTTATTGTTTTAAAAGGTCCTTTGTTCTACCAGAGTGAGCACTGTGAATGTGTAGTTTTCTGTATTTGCTTGACACAACACAGAAAGCAGAATAATTGATTCCTTAAGTAATACGACTGCACTGTAATTCCTGGGTCACATGGTTGTGTGTTCCTACAGAGTTACAGATACTTCATGGATCGTTTTAAAGAGCCTCACAGTGCTATAAGCAAGCAGTACATGTTCCAAAATGTCTGTCTGTTCACATACTGTGTGTTTCTGACATTGTGTGTGTTTCTGACATTGCTCCATCTCTCCCACCTCCCAGTGTCCCTTTCCATCCAGAAGGTCTCAGCATACTGATGATAGTGCCTTGTTAGTGGTAAGATCCTGCACGTAATGGCCTTTTTCGGTGGCACATTCTAGAGCATAGAAATGACGACATGTTATGATTGTCATCATATGAGATTAGACCAACTGTTTCAGAGCTAATCTAAATAGCATAAAACATGACCGTCTCCTCTGAAAAGCAGCTTAGCCATGAGCTGTGATGTTATGAATACGTTGACACTTCTGCTGTCAGCCATTTGCTAATAATACAATTATGTTTTTCCACAGTAATTAAAGCTTATAGTTTGTTTGAGAGCAGAAGAAAATTACTGATAGTAAAGAACAGTTTCTAAAATGAAGAATTCACCTCTAGTTGTTCTGGTTTGATTTCTTCTCCATTTGCTTCCTTATTGATGTGCTCTTCAGTGTCAAGTAAGCAATTTTAATGCTTAGTACAGCCTTCTACTTTAACTTGTCTGTGTTCTGCACATGGGAGTTAGAAATACTTGGCACAGGAAAAAAATGTTCTACTTGTGAATGCTACAAATCATGAAATACTCCTCATACAGCTTTATTGCTTATTAGTGCAAATGTCTTAAAAACCATCTATTTTGAACACTTACCAAAAATAAAAACATGTATGCACATAATTCATGTTTTATGCTATTGCTTCCTTTGTGGCACCTTAGCAATGTAGCGTAACTAAAAAATATGATTAATGTCATAATCCATGTCTAGAAAATTAAAAATACACCTGATTTGCCTGCTATTGCATGACTGCATGCCTAGAATTTATTTTCTTGATTTATGTGCTCCGTTATCTGCCTAGATTTTCTTTAGGCAGCACTCTTGGTTAGAATGTCTCTCCTGATCGTGTTGGTCAAGATATTTACTGTGTCTTTATTCAGACTCTTTGGGTTTCCTGCTTTCATAAGACTAGGACTTTGTGGGCGAGAAAGAAAGCTTAAAGTGTTAGAGAGAAATTTAATAATCATGTGCCTGTTTAGAGAAATCACTATCAATGAGCATATTAAAATATGCTTTTACATTTAGGTAATAAAAAACAAGACAACTGCAGTGGTTTGGGTTAAGAGATGATTCTCTGTTTTCAGTGAATTCGTCTTTGAAATATATTTTACAGATACCTGTAAGAACCTCATTTCTCTTTGATTGTGTGATCACATGACTTTTGTTGTAAATTAAGATATAGAATTTTCAGAAACTACTTTGAAACTGGCTTCCATTGCTGTTTGTTTCCTTTTTTGCCTTTAACCAAGTTACATCCTTTCATTTCACAAAAAGAGTTACCAGGCTGGCAGGGAAGGATTGAAAGCAATAATTTCTCTGTTAATTTTTCTTTTGGTTGCTTGCTCTTTTCAGCAGCACTAAATTATAATAGTATATGAAATGCTGGGGTTTCTGATCTGCAGTTCTGTTCTGTAGTGGAAATCCACACTATGCCTAATGATCACATATGCCAGGGCAACTGTTTCTAGCAATTCCTGTAACTGGAACATTAAGCACATACTAGCTCATGAATTTGTATCATTTTTTGTTTCCATAAATGTATTTTATATGGTAAAAACTTGTTCAACATCAAGGAAATGGTCATCAGTTTGCTTTTAAAAAAAATTGTAGGAGTTTAAATTGCTTTTACCTTTTTATATTCATTTGACATTTTCCCTATCCTTCTGGGTTTGAAATTTAGCTAGGTCTAATTTCTGAGGACATAAGGAAAAGCTTTTAAAAGTACTAAATATAATATGTAGCTAGAAAGCAAATGAGTTTTTATTTTACTACTTTGCTCTTCTGACATTGTTACTGCTTTAACAAAATATTTAAGTTGTGAATCTCCTTTTTAAAGTCTTTAGTGTTTCTTTTGGTCATCTTATTGTTGTCTTTAATCACTAATTAAAATTAAAATGTATTCATGTTGCACAGGTTACTCTGACAGTTTCATTCTGTTTATAAACAACGTCAGGAGAGTTGGTTTGAAGTCCCAGAATGATCGCCCATACCTTCTGTGAATGTTAATGGCTCAGTTTAGTTGTAGTTCCTCTTGCATACCTGTGATTAGAAGTGGAGTCTGGCTGTAGAACTTCATTGCACGCTGTGGTGGATTTCTTTGGGTTGACCTGTGATAACCAGACTAAAATGTTGTTGAAGAAATGTAATCACTGGCCTCTCTGAGAAAATAGAAGTTTTATGTTAGTCATAACCTCTTGCTGTTCTTACAAGGATAGTTCCATTCATTACAACTGAGATTACTTGTAGAGCTGGTATCAAGCTTTCAGAGTTGGTTAGTGATTTCAGCCTTACTTGCTTCTAAATCTCATTTTTCTCCAAATCTCTTCTTGTTTTCTCCCATACTGTCCCTTACAAGGTTAGTACTGTGGAAGGGGGAAAAAAAAAGCTCAAAACATCCTCTCTAACTGGTGCTCAATTTCTCTGTTGCAAAACCCACAAGGTACTTCAGAAGCATCAGGCAGCTGCTGTGACCTCTTCCTGTCACAGCCTTTGTGTCATTGCTACCTTGTGCTCCCTTCTTTGTGCTGTTTTCTTCTTGTGGTCCCAAATGTGGCCTGAGGCTGTCGTGTTACTATTAGCACATAGGATCTCTGAAACATTTAAAGTTAAGACTAAGTTTAAGTTAAGCACCAGAGTGTTACAAATAATAATGGTATGGGTAAAGTAAGCAGGCCTTGACTTACGCAAACTTGTACCCTGGAGTTTTCTCTCAGACCATTGGCATTCATTTGTGTATTCAAATGTTTAATAACCAGATTCCCTTAAAATATCCTTATTTGGTTCATGTAGAGTTCTGGTTGGGCTCTCCTTTGGCACTCCCCATATCTGCAGTTGTTTCTGGCGCAGGGAAATTTTTGTGACTTCAGTGCTAGGCCTAAAGGCTGTGTGCAGCGTGTGCAGAGGGTGGTGTAAGTCTGAATTACAGCATCCTGGCTCCTTTAGTATTGTGGCTGCCTTTTCTCACGGTCGTTCTTTGCCTCACTTCTTCCTTTCTTCCCTCTCTTTCTTTCCTTACTGTCCCTGACAGAATGGCTTTGAGCCTCTCTTTGTGTTTGAGATTGACAATAACACCAATACCATTAAAAGGAGGCCAGGCACTCGCAAACAGGTGAAGAGCATGCGGTGTGTTGGTGTTGTGATTGTCCCTCCCTGTGCTGTGCCCTGTCCCCCTTCCCTCTGCCCGCTGCTGGGTATGTGCATTGTGACCACTTCTCGTTAGTTTGTGTCAAGCTTGCCCTGCTCTTTTCATACAGGAATAAGCAGATACACTGATGTTACAGCCCACCTCGTTCTGGTTTATTTTACTGTTCTCATATGCTAGCTAATGTGTTGTCTAAGTCAAGTGATATTTGAAACTCTTAAAAATAAAAAAACCCCACCGTTTTGGCTCTGCCCTGCTCTGGAGAAAGAGGCAGTCTTGAGGATCAGCTGTAAGTCTGCACAGGGCCTAAAGATGTTTGTGTTTAAGACTTGCCCTGAGTATAAACCTCCCGTTCTAGTCCTTCTGGCTGTGCTGTCCTGAAGTGTCAGAATAGTTGCAAATGTTTTAAAAACTAACTCCCAAATGTGACTTTCACTACCCTGTAGAGTTTCTAGGTATCATTTGATGTTCTTCCCTGTGCTGAACTGCTGAACTGTCACTTTGCTACTTGAATGTTGTTTCAGAAAGTATAGTGAGCCATTCAGTCCTCAGATGTTAGTGCTGATGGGGCATTCAGTGAGACACAGGATTTGGCCTTCTAGATCCACGTGTCAGTGACAGATGGCACAACTGCAGCCCCTGTTCTGTAAACAGGAAAAGTTGTTTATTTGGCTGGTTTTGATATTGGTCATAATTGAAGTGCGACTCACTTTATTTGTGGCAACACTGTAAATCCTGACACTGACGTCTTCCCTGAGAGTGAGATGCCAGCCACAGAATCTCATTTACTTTGTGTCTAATCACAGGGAGCAGTTGTTAGTATTTGTGACAGATACACAGTGTGTATTACTGAGCCTCTTGTATATGGGTTTCTCTGATTTTTCAGACATGCATAACATCCTCAAAACATTAAAAAGAAAGCTACTTATTTTTAATGGTGGCCTAGAATGGACTGTTGTAGGGTAAAATTTCTTTTTTTCTGATGACATAGGTGTTACTGAAGAAGCTTTTGCCTCACTTACTGTTCTTAATTCTGTTTTTAATGTCACTGTATTATGTGTAAAAGAAGCACTGCACCTCCCAAGCTTGTTAGTCAGAAAGTTCAGGAGGGTAGGAAGGCTTTAACTATACTTCAGCAAGTATTGATGTGTTGCTTGTTGAGTGTTTCTGAGAATGTGATCGTGATCACCTCTTCATTTTAATTTCGCTGCATTCCACCTTTGTGCATGACCTGTCAGCCACTCACTAACTCTGCTCCTGCCTTCTCTTTCTTTCTGCATTCAGTCACTCTCAGGGTTGAACCAAGAAAGCTGTGCTACTACCCTGCCTAGTGCCTCTACCTTCAGTCCTGTCAAGGTATCTCTTGCTATTATCATTCACCACTAGAGCCAACAAAAAATCTCGGATCCACACATCTGTTTTAACAGGTGTTAGTCTGTCAGCATCTAATCAAAAGTTCAGGTAGGGTATGAACCTGATTCACCTGATTAAACTGTAGCAGTATTACCTCATCTTAGCTTTAGGCTGTGTCTGCAGGAGGCCTGATCTATAAAACATGGTAACTAGTCTCTGCTCCAAGGGGTTCTTGGTTGTCTTTGATGTTGCTTTTTCTGTACAAGATCATTTACTCTTGATCAAGTTGAGTTCATTAAAAGTACACTTGTATTCTTTGCCTGTTTCTTTCTCGTCTGTGGAAACTGCTGTGCTGAATGCATTCCTCACAAGAAATCATTAGTCCGTGTAAGCACTGTGATGAAACCACAGTGTGTTTCATTGGGGACGGATGTTCAGTAAGTAGGAGTTCTGCGTTAGCAAAGGTGTCAGAGAGGTGTATCCTTATTGGGGCTGCTGTGTTGCCGGTTCTGCACATTGCTTAATACCTGGTTTTTGGTGTCCCCTCTGCAAGGAGCACATTTTCACTTTGGGTTGGAAGGAAGAGTTAACAACGATCTGTCATTGCATAGTCAGTGCTGTTTCATCATTCTTTATCCTCAGGAAAAAAAAGCAGTTGTGTCATTTCTGTAAAAGAAAAAGCTTTGTCTCTGCAGAGATAAGACTTGGGGAACAACATACTGTGTCTTTTTCTTATTTCGGATTATTTTACTCTAACACGTTTAGATGGATGGGGCTTTTCTAAAACACAGCAAATTAAAATGTAGTCAAAGCTTTACCATTAAGACCATTTATACTCTTTTGCTTTTTTGTTCACAGAGTGATGACAGATCTACCATCTCCCCTGGCTCACCTACCGCTCAGACAGGTAACAGGGACAGGAAGAAAAGTTCTGAAAAATAAGATCAAAATGCCTGCTTGCTTATTTATCCTATGAAGAGAGGGAGCATCTGTTCCCGCCTCTGTCTGTGGCACTGCTGTGTATGAGAATTTACCCAGTTACTTGAGTCTCCTTAGAAAAACACAAGGGAAGAGACAACAGGGATGAAGTATGTCCTCAGGCAGAGCTCAGGGTTTGGCTGGTTTAGGCCTTCATACAGGCTGTGGCACACACATGCATTCAGCGAGTGTCAGAACAGTTGTTGGAATTGGTATGTGGAATGTGCTTTGCATGCAAGTGTCCTTGGAAGTGCCTTTTCCTGCTCCGCTTTTATCATGCATGGCTGTAATTTCTTTTGTCATTATTACATTAAAATTTTTGGTTTGTTCATTTTAATTACCACATTGCTGAACCCATTTCCTATTTAAACTCTAACCATTTCCTTCTTCCTTTCCTGTGCCTTTCCACATTTGTTTAGTCCACCTTTCCCCTCCATATCCTGGCCATGCAGCCCCGCCTTCCTATAGAAACCCTTCCCAGCGACCTGAGAGTTTCCTTTTCCGAACAGCTGTCAGGGATGAAGCAAAGAAAGGTAGGTTACATAGCTCAGAAATTAGCTAGTTTTGCCACATTCTATTGACATCTGCATTACCTGGGGCTTGCAGTGTTTTGTTACTTCAGGTCTTTATCATCAAACTACTTTTAAATTCCATTTGTAGACAGATAACATCATATTCATTGTGAACAAACAGGGTTTTATTTGGAGCTGTCCAGTATTCTTCTGTCATATCTGTGGAAGTGTGAGAATTTGCTCTTACTTGTCTACACTTACACCTTTGCCACACAAGCCTTTAACAACCCAGTAGCCTGTAACAGAATTGCAGTTTCTGGAGAAAGATAGAACCGTTTCGACATACTCCACGTGTCAAAACTCTGTTGTCATTTGTGCACGACTATGATCCAACAGAAAGATCAGAATCTAAACAGTGAGGGAACTGTGTTGACACTTCATTTAGATTGGTAGACCATTAGTTTGATTAATAATCAAAGGAAAGAAAGAGATTTGTTAAAGGAATTTTGTATGCGGTGGCAGCAGCGAACGACACAGAGCCAAACCATGCTTAGCAATTTTCTTTCCTTCATGCTGCTGTTTTAGCTGTTGCTTCATCCTCTACTTGTGCCTTGTCTCCTGCTAATGATTCTGCAGACCCTCGAGTGAGACAAAGCTCCAAACAGCGGGAGGAGGAGCTGGAGCTGATAGAGCAGCTACGCAAGGTAAGTGCTGCCAGGAACCAGAACGTGGACGTCACAGTAAATGCGTTTTGTGACCCTACTAAATCTGCCTTTGTCTTATGGACCGGTTTCACAGAACCAATATGGGGCACAGTTGACCAAAATTAAATGATGTGGTACAATCTATGTAGTTCTTTCAGATGGGTGCAGTGGTGTTCGCTTGGTTGTTTGTGGTAGATAAAGTCAGCTTCAAATTCTGTAGAATAAACTATGTCGACTCCTGCTCCTAAATGTCCGGTGAACTCTGCTTTTAAAATGAATGTGTGCTTCCTTTCTTCCTTATCAGCTTTCACACTTGTAAGGAACTCCCTGAAAAGTTGTCTTTACTGTTCCCTTTTAATGTCTTTTTAAAAACTCTTTTTTGTTATAAAGCTGACAGAAAAGCAGATGGAGTGCAGAGACTGCTGCCAGTCATGCTGACAGCATGGTTTCCTTGTGTGGTCTAGATCTGTCTCTTGATTCTTGCCTTATCCTTAGTTAAGTGCAGAACATTTGAGGCACAAATGTTTATTATATTTGTGCTTTTTGTCTGCCCAGGGCCACCACAGTCCTGATTTATGCCCAGGTACGATGGCAATAAACAGGAATATTGAAAATGCCACTTGGCATTAAGATACTGCTCTGCTTTGCCCCAGACTTGTTTCTGTAGAGCATGAAGGGATTCCTCGAGGTGCTGTAATTAATTGTTTGAATTTTCCCGATAAGTAAGAATTTCCTTATTGAAGCTAATCTTAAAAGCCATAAGCATCCCAGATGGAAAGAGGAAACTCCCTCTCTTTGTGGGGGAAGTGTTGAAGTAAGGACAATCCCCTTTCTCTAAAAGAAGAAAGGTTACCGTAGATAAACAAAACTTGGTGGTGTTTGCAGATGCTCTCTTACATTATCTCAGATTGTTTTCTGTGTAGTCTGTCTCTTGTTCTGTTCTCCAGGTAAGCTTAAATCTTTTTTTAATACTTAAAAATTTAGATACAGTATTACAACTCAGTGACATTCACACAGCATTTTAAATTAGTTTGAAAGCCTGAATTAAATTTTTATTCCTTCTCTTAAACAAATGCTAACTACATTCTTTTTAAAGGACTGCTTATGCCAAATAGTTCCGTTTTTATTTAAAGGCAAAAATGTTGCCTTGACTTCTGTTAGCTGTTTTGTCCTCCAATCCACAATTATTTTCACTTCCCTTGGCAGAACCATTCTCTGAGAATATATAAGGTTAGGAATACTGTTCCTAGATCCTGATTTCCATTGTTTTTGAATAATGGTTGTATTAGTTCACTGTGCTGTACAATGAAAACTGTTCTTCGTTGAACTCAATTGCTCCCAGACTGTGGCCAGCCCTGGGCCACAGTAATGCGCAGGGCTTTCCTTGGTGTTATTCAGAAAGCTGGTTGGAAATGCCATGAGGATGGACAGAGTTGTAACGCAGGAACTCTGCCTCGTACAAAGCGTTGTGCAGAATGAACCAGCTGGAGGAATTCAGCTCTCAGCTCCCACGTGTGTCCCCGTTGGTTTCCCACAGAACATCGAGTCGCGGTTGAAGGTGTCGCTGCCCAGCGACCTCGGGGCGGCTCTCACGGACGGCGTCGTTCTGTGCCACTTGGCCAACCACGTGCGGCCCCGCTCTGTCCCCAGCATCCACGTGCCCTCACCTGCTGTCGTAAGTGTGTAACAATGACACTGCTTTATAGCTGTCCGAAGTGACCTGCTACAAAGTCCTGTAATCCAGACAGACTCTAAACTCAGCGTTCTCCTCAGTGAATGTACGTGACAAAAAATAACCATCTGTGCTGTTTAAAAAAGGTCTGTAGTGTCGCTAAATGAAATTCTGTTTGGGTTTGTTTCATTTAAAGGAAATTACTTCTAACGGATTGTAAGGAAATGTTAACGTTTTCATGTGCTCCCTGAGCATGTTAACTTCAAAAACTAGTGAAATAAGAGACGATTCAGCTTGAAAACTGAAATTGGATATTTTGAAAGATCAAAATGTCTGAGAAGCTCAGGAAAACATAGTAGGGAATTACAACAAGCAGGATCCCACTACACAAGACAGTGAAAACAGGCAGAGACCGAGTTGATTCCTGTATCTACTTCACAACACTACAAATTCCTCTGCTTCAGAATTTTAGCAGAACACACTCAAGCTCCTTGGAGAACAGCATCTCCTGGAACAAAACAAATCCAGTCATAGCTTTGTGATAACAGGGAAAAAAAGGTGGCTGTGTCAGGGGACTACTTAGAGCAGGGAAGCATTGCTGTCTGTTATGTAGGGAAAGCACGGAATTAGAGAAAGGTCAAAATATATGAGATAACAACAGATTATTTATCCAGTCTGTGTTTGTGGAAGTCAGAAAGTTCAGTGGAAATACTTAGGATCAGCTACTTGAAAGTAATATGGACAGGCAGATTGCTTGTTACGCACTTTTAAATCGTATGAATAAGGAAAAAAACTGGAGATTGTTCCTTGGGGAAGAAGTTGAAACATGCACATAGTCTTCACTTATCCTTCTTTTGGAGTGAGTCTTCGTGTTGATTGGAATTTGAACTGGCACTTCCAGGGCTGCCAAGTGTGTCATTGTGGCTGTATCCCTGGGACTGGATGTGACCAGGCAGATGGCCCCATTATTTTGAGAACGACTGAACTGGATGCACCAACATATTAGGCAGACTGTGGGATCATTCCAAGCAAAGGCAGGGAGCCACTGCTCAGGAGACTTGTGTCAGTGAGATCTTTTCAATGGCCTGGTTTGATGTGCAGCTGAATGTTCTGTGTTAGGAATTAAATCATGACTTTGTCATGTGAATCCCAAGGAAGAGGCAGCCTTGAGTCGCGTGGCTCCAGGAGCAGAAGAGGCATCACGTCATGCCCCAGGCACAATGTGATCTTTGTACTCCCTTGGTCTTTCGGGAGAAAGAGGCCAGTGCTGGCCTTTAACTTGCTTCCTTGGTGGGGAAACACAGCACATGAAGGGGACAGAAGAAACCCCATTGGTTATGGAGGTATTGAACACATGGAGGCTGCTGCCTGCTGCTCCAGAGTGTGTTCAGATGGGCAGGGAGCTTGTGTCTCTTGAACCAGAAGAGAATAAGTTTTGAGAGCAGAAACAAGACAAGCCTGTGCTGTGGTATGTCTGAAGAGGTGTGAAAGGTGACTGCAGAAAAAAACCTCACTTGAAAAAATGCCAGTGAGTGCAGTTCAAACAGCTCCATCAAACACACATCTACAAGAGGCTGACAAGCAGCAAGCTTCACTTCCACTTTTCTGACATTATTTTTTGGTTTCATCTAGCCTTTATTTTTTTACCTCTTTGTTAATTGAAGTATGGTTTGATATTTATATATTTTTGCATTATAGTAATCCAGAACAGACTCTAGATTGCTTTATGTCATGAAATTGCTCTGAAATCACAGCATGGAAGCCATGGATGTGCATTTCATCAAAAGACATTTTTTAAATGATCATACTGTAGTCACTTAAAGTGTTAGCCAGTTTTATATAACACTGTGTATATAAATAATGCAGGGCTTAGAACTGTCCTTTTTTTAAAATCATCCAGCATTCTTAACTTGGCTTTTCATAAAACAGCTTTGACAATTGGGATGGTTTTCTAAGAAAAGTAAACTTCAGCAGAGTATGCTTTGAATTAGACAAGCTTATGTCAGCTCGGTGTTTTTGGCAGAGAGATTTATTATGAGTTTTATTTAAATAAAAAATAAAAATCTTTTAAAACCTTGCCAGTTAAGAACACTGTATGCCTTTGCTTCTTTGCAGCCTAAACTTACAATGGCAAAGTGCAGACGAAACGTGGAGAATTTCTTGGAAGCTTGCAGAAGGATTGGAGTGCCTCAGGTATGTATTTCTGCTATCCTGATATAATGTTTCAGATGCAGTTTTGTCTGGTGCTTCAGAAAATAAAACATTCTTTGGAAGATTGGATTAAAACAAAATGATTAAAAGTTTAGAAGGTTTGGGTACAAGCTGTCCTGCAGTATAGATCAGACTTACCTTGCATGGTCTTCCAGAGCAAAATGAAGCCAGATACAGTTTATCAGAGTGTAGTATATAGAGTTTTATTTTAGTACAGATTCACTTAACTACTGTGCCGCAAATTCATAATAGCTGATGGACTTCAAGTCTGCCTTTAGAACTGGCAGGTTCTATAAAACCAGTTACATTTTCTCAGTATTAAATATGTGACAGCTTAAAAGTGGGATAAAATCTGGATGATGGTTTGCATGTGGGTTTTTTATCCCAAAGCTTTTCATGTCTTTCACAATAATTCTCTTACATGAACGTCTTTACTGTCTTACCAGTAAGTCACAGAATTATTGGCCTTTCTCTGATGGTAGCTTTCTTTGCATAGTTCCTACGTCTTTTGTTATGTACCAGTGGTAGAAGTCTGTCTTCTGGTATTCCTTGTCCCCTTTTGAAGCTTGTAAGATCTAGGAGGTGGAAACATATGAAATACTCCATCTTGTCCTCTTGGTCCAGTTATCCTGTTTGATGCTGTCCTGTCCTTTGCACTTTGTCTTATTCAGCAGCTGTCTCAGTACAAATAGTTGTAATACATTATATTTTTCTTAATTTCCCTTCCAGTGTACTGATTGATTTGGGTTTTTACACTGTTGAGCATTGGTGTTTCTGCTGTAGGCGCTGGTTTCTTTTGTATTGTGAAAGGGAGAAGTAGACCCTGTGACTCATTTCCCAGCTACATCTAAAGGCAGGTCTTGAGTCATGCAGGATTTTCTGGTATTTTCAGATCACTTGCAAACATTTGAGGCACTGGGATTTTAGGATGACTTATTTATTGAGCTGTGGCAATTTCACATGGCTCAGTGGTGAATTGTGTTGGAACAGGCTAGAGAACTGTAAGTGATCATTAGTGCTGGGAGATCCTGCACTGCTTTGGTCCCCTAAGAAACGTTGGACTTTTAATCCCAGCAGAACTGCATATAAATTCATCTGGGACAAAATTGTGCAATTCCATCCCAGCTTCCCTATTTATAGCTCCCTCAAGTATGAAGATACAGTTTTTATGAGATTGCAGTACAAAGCAGATCACTGGAATGACCCACAATTGAAAACAAACAAACACAAAGGCCAATCAAGAAAAAGTCCCCTGTAAACCCAGGCTGTTCCATCTGCTGCCCCTACTGTGTAGGGATGTCCTGTTTTTCTCATGTATCTTGTTTTAATGTGAAAGAGTTCAAGGAGGGTCTCTCTGGGAAAACTTACTAAAATATCTCCTGTGAACTCCAAAGCTGCTCTCACTTGTCTGCATTACAACTCTACTGAGATGTGAACATAAGATACCTGTATGTAAGAATGGTGGGGTGGCCTAGTATGTTTTTCTTGAAAAGTTGCCTGCAGGTTTTTTATTTCATTTCAGTTCTAATTGCAAAAATAAAAGGCTTTCTGAAAGCATGGACCCATGTAGGAATACTTGCCTTCTAAGGGGAAGGCTACTTTCAGAAAGAGCTAATTACAGGCACCACAGCAGAGCAGCAACTTCTGTAGGACTTTGGTGGTTTTAAAGCCCTTGGATCAAATGAAACCCTCAGCTGAACAGGTTGATCCATGTATCTAGATTTCACTGATTATTAGCAGTTACCTGTGGGAAAGGGAGACAAGAGACACACAATGGGAATAGTTAGAGAAGTCTTAAACTCTAGTAATAGATATTTCTGCAGGATGCTGCATTCAAGCTTTGGTTACACATAAATAATTCCCTGTTCTGCTGTTTTCATTAAGTTACATGTGGAGGCTGAACTTTGGTGAGTACCCAGTGCCAGCAGCATCTCAGACACCTGTAACCTCTTCACTTCTGGAGGAAAACGGGTTTCACTAAGGCTTGTGTAAACTGCTGTTTTTAGCAAGGAGGAATAGTTAGATGTTGTAGCTGTAGAGGTGACAGGCACCTCATTGAACACTAAACTCTGACATTGAGTTCTTTGCAATGGGAGTCTTGCAGATATCTATGTGAGAATTAACCAGCTGTGATGTGCTTCTCAAATGTGTAGGTTGTATCTGAGATGTCTGATAACTGCTTCGTGGATGTTGCTATGGCTAACTGACTGACCTTTTTTTTCTGTCTGTTTTCCCTTCCTGCTCACACACTCTGGACAGGACAATCTTTGTTCCCCTTCTGACATTCTCCAGCTAAACCTCAGCGTTAAAAGAACAGTTGAGACTCTTCTTTCCCTGGGGACAGATTCAGAAGAATCCAGTCTTGTGTCCCTTTCCGTTCAGCTCTGGGGCTTTGTGGTGTTTTACTGTACTCTAATGCTAACGCTCTGTATGTTCTATCGCTGGGTCTTTTTCCTCTAGTGAAGGATAGTGGTGCTGCTTCCTCCCTCTGTCACTCCGGCGCTCGGGAACAGATTCTGGGCTTTGCCAAGACTGTGTGTATGAAGCGCTTTGTTTCCCACGGATGGGACAGAGGTGACAAGTAGGATGTGCAAACACATTGGTGCACCCACACCACCATCCGTGACCCAATTCCCATTTGTATTTGCTGTGTCACACTGAGCAGATGAAATGCTTTACAAGAGAGGAGGAGCTGTCCCTGGGCTCGAGCGAGGGCTGGGGTCAGGACACGTGGTGCATGCTGTGGTCTCCTGACCAGTGGTGTAGTGAAAACTGCAGTGTCAGTTTGTGCCTCTGTTCCCCCATCTGTATAATGGGAATTGCAACCGCTTTGGTAAATTGCTTGAGGATTATCTGATGAAAAATGTAAAACAATGTGAAGTATTTTTTTCAATGTCAGTGTTCTTGATGAGATCTTGCAGTCTTAGGAGACATGGTCTGGTAAGTGTTGTCCATAGAACTTTCTAACTGTATTTTTTTTTTTACCCCCAGTCCTTTATCCTGCTTCTGAGAGCATTTGATTTCTCAAATTTATAGACTCTGCTGTATTACTTTGAGTCAGGATTTTTAAAGCAACTGTCAATGAATCCTGAGCTACTTGAACTTTATAACAGTTCAAGCAGAAAAATTTCAGAGAAATTAAGCTCTTCAACAGCTTTAAGAGAAAAGTTTTCTGGTACAGAAAGAAAAATCTTTAAGATTCTGTCTGGTGCTACAGAATGTCAGCATTTTACTGTGCTCTGGATAAAAGTTACCAAAAACTTGAGTTGCCACTTGGTCTTGGGCACCCCAACCCAAGCTTGTTCCATGCTTATTCGCTTCTTCCTCTTATCCTGTCATTTTCAGAAACACTTGTATCATGCAATTGCACAAATATAAGTCCCAGCTGCACAAGCACTCTTCACTGTTTTACAAAACTCAGGTAGTCTTCCATAAAGCTTCACAGCTTTTCCCTTCCCAGGGAAAGAATCCTGGTGCTTTAATGCTTTAATGTCTCAGGGACACCTCAGAACTTCAGGGCACTCCCCATGTGTGTAACAGACCATGTCTCCTCAGAGTGGAGATCGATTCAGGGAGCTCTCTCAGAGACCAGTGACAGGTAAGTGTTCAGGACATGGCTGTTCCAAATGTGTCTTCAATAAATTTCTGTTACATCTGCAAGTGCAGTAAATGGCTTGGAAGCCCAGTGCAAGTGGTGTTGGCATTCCAGCCATAACCTGGAACACCTCTGAAGCACAGTTTAAGGTACACAGGAGTTCAGTTGCAAATGTGGTCACTACCAGTAAAAATGTGTTATGTGTATGTGGATCTCCAAGCTCTTGTACCATGAAGTGAGTATTTATCAAAGGAGCAAGTAAAAGAGCTGCTGCCTTCTGTCCAAGCCACACAAAGTGTTCTGTCCAAGCCAAACATCACTGAGTAAAGAAGGGACCTTTGACAGGGGAAGATTGTTTTATATTTGAGTAAGCTATTTTTGCACTGCTTACTGGTATGAACTAAAATGAACTCGGTTCCTGTGTTTCTTAACTTCTAATGAACACTGTGATAAAAGCTGCAAGGGGTTTTACACTAACAGTGCCTTCCAGTTTTCAAATTTTGTCATTACTGTCTGTGATATGGAGTCATTCCAAAGCTTTTCCCCCTTATCTGTTTGCATACATAAGAAAAAAGATAAGGCATATTTACTCAAGTTTACAAGTATTTTCTCAAAAAGCACACTTTTCTCAAAATAACATACATTTGCTGGAAGAAAAATGTATTTTAGCCGGAGCATATGGCTTTCTGTGAGAATTGCAGTCAGGGCTCACTTGTTTTCTCTCTGCTCGGAGCTTTGTGGGAGGAGTGTTGGCTGCCACTGTGCTGAAGGATTTCTTTAACCTCAAAAATCAGTAAAGACTGAAGGAGTGGAGAAATGCCAGTTGATGTGAAAATAACACATGAAAAATAGTCTCTGTAGCTCTATAGGAAGGACACACTTGGGTTATTTTCTGCGGATACAGAGAACTGTTGGACATGTATCCTGACTGTTGTGGAGTGAGGATGGCCAGGAGGTGCCAAGGACTTCTGTAGGATGAGGCTTTAAATACATCTTAGATTGAGAATAGCACAACTATTAATAAACACTTTGAAACCTCTTCTTGCATTTTGCGTATTACTGTTATTCCTCAGGATGATTTTGGGGGCCACCCGCTAAGTGGGGGCACTTTGGGGAGATGAGTGAGTCGTAGTGACTCATTCCCTGCTCCACAGCAGGGCTTCCCTCACTGCTGTAGGCTTGTCCCAGGAGGACTCTCCAAAAGGTGTGGTTTGGAAAGGAAGCTGTGGTTCCTCTCCTGCTCTGTGTTGTAGCACATTGATTGTATTGAAGCGAAGCTTCCCTCTCCTCACATTCATCTACTTTGGTTTCATAAACTGCTGCCATCTCAGCATGGGCAGAGATGGAGGACAATTTGCTATTCCTCTTTCCTCCCACAATCCTCTTTCAAATTCTTATTTGTAGAAAAAGAACACAGTGATTAGCCCAAGGCCACCTTCCTTGAATAGTCAAGGTCATGGTTCCTTTGTCACAAGCAGAAATCTCATGTCCTGCCCCTGTGTGTGTGTGCTGCCTGTCCATAACGTTTCATATTTCAGTCACCTTTTGCTTAATTTTTTTTCTTTTCAGTTGAGTGGTTTTCATCCATTTTGTTTTTGTCTTTGTTTTGTTCCCCATTCAGGAGCAATTATGTTTGCCTCTGCATATTTTAGAAGAGAAGGGTTTGACACAGGTAGCTGTGACTGTCCAGGCGCTCCTGGAGCTGGCACCCCCAAAGCAGCAGCCACTTCACCACTTGTCTGCTGTGTAAAGACCTCCGGGACCTTTTGGGTTACCTTGGCTAAGCAGAAGGACCTGAAGACTTTACTGCCCATGCAGTGCATCCAAACACACAGAGCTCTGTTCTAAGGAAATGAGTTTCCGTGATTCCTGACAGGAATGTTTTACTTCATTTCTCCATTTTTTTGGAGATCACAACAGTTTCCAGTAACGTTTTTTATTATCAATATTTTTGCCCCTTATTTAAAAATATGAGCGTTCACTGGGAGGAGGGCAGGTAATTCCAGTGGCTGGCTGTTGGAGCCAGCTGTAGAAACTGACTTTGCAGGATGAAGAAATGGGTTTAGAGTTTGGAAAGCAATTCCTAGGGGAATTTGTTTAAAAAGGGTGTTGCTGCAGTGGGCACACAGGGAATTAAATTTCATTCCTTACCCACAGGGTGCAAAGAAATGGAGTTTCTTTGCCTCCAAAGAACGGCTATTTCTATTATTTTAAAAATTGCATCACACAATCTTAACCTGCAGTGTTTGATAACAGGGTCAAACCTCACACAGCTGTCACTTGTGTTGGCATGTCCTCATTATTAAAAATCGAAGGAAAAAAAACACTTTTTTTTTTCCCCAGTGGAAAAATTACTGCATGTTTTCTCTACCAAAAATACCTTAGTAAAAGATACTAAGTCAGGTCTGTTCAAATGGGATTAATCCCATCAGCATTCTTGCTGGGTTCGCTTTCTGTTTGGGTTTTAACATATCTTTATCTAAACACTTTTCCAACAGCAGTGGAAGGAGATCTCCACTGTCCTCACATCCCCTTCTGGTGGATTTGTGGGATCACCAGAATCCCGTGCGTTTCCCTGCAGTGGGAACAATGCCAGCCTGCCCTGCTGGTCATTAGAAGCCCAGTACCAACTAATACATTTATGAGGGGCTGAAGCATCCCTGCAGGCACAGAATGGATCATGTTAAGAGCACAATTCCCAAGTTCCCCAGGTGGGCTGGGTGTTGTCAGAGCAGCGTCTGTGCTAACGCAGCTCTGAAAGGTTTGACAAGGCTTTCAATAAAGCCCTTTATTCGTTGGAGTTTACTATGTAGAGAGATGTTTTACAGAACTGCTATTACTTCATTCCTCTTTCCTTAACTTAAAAATGGAAATTCAGTGTACAGGAGTGGGAGAGGCGGCTGACAAGTAGTGTTTTCCTGAAAAGCTGATGTGCAGAATAAAGACAGGTCCATATGCTCTGGTCCTAGTGACAAGGCCAAGCTCACTACCAGATCAATTAACAATTTTTTTTTCCCCCACAAAAAGACCTCACAAAATCCAGCTCTCCACCCATGCAGTTCCTTTGTCAGGTGTTGCCCAACTTAAAGCATCCGTGAACATTATGCTACTAATACATGGTGCATGAGGTTCTGAAAGCAACTCCAGGCATCAGTCATATTCCACCTGGGGACACATTGGAAAGAGAATACAGCGAGAGGATTTTATGCAGATAAAGGAAGAAGAAATGCGAACAAATTAGCTAAAAGTCATTTTTGCAGAAGTAAACCTGCTGTGGGAGCTGCCAAGGACAGGTCTTAGCTGCGTTTTTCCCCTTTTGATTTGCAGTTTTGTTTCCGTTTTGTTTTGCTTCATGTATTTCTTTCAAGGGCCATTGTGGTGATGAATGAATCCCCTATTTTACATAATTATTCCAGTTGCTTCTTACTGGCATTGGTTGGTCACATTGCAAGTGAAGGAGAACACCTGGAGGGTGTTCAGAAGTGCCCAGCTGCAAAGAGAAACCTCCTCATGCTGGGTAAGCACAGCGCCCTGAGCTCTGCAGGGAATGGAAGTGCCAGGGACTCACAGTACCCACAGGAAGAACAGCTCCACTCAGGCATTTTGTCCCCCTTAAGTAGCTCTCGTTTCACTTAATGCCATTGGTGAGGAGCGTTGGTTATTCCTACAGGGTCACACAGAGGTGTCTGAAGTGTCTGCTGCAGTTCGCTGGGGGGAAGATGCTGCCACTCGCAGGCAACACCACAGACAGAGACAGAGTGTTCCTGTTGTGTTTGTCTCTGCACGTAATTTGAGAGAGAGGGAGGCACTGACTTCATCTTGATTTCCAGCATTAGGTCACCTGTATTGTTAGAGGGACACGTTGCATTTAGCAGCACACCTATCATGGGCTATTTAAATACCCCTGTTTGAAGAAAACCATTCCCTTCATGGAATTGTGAGGGTGTGGTGATTGCTCCAGCACTTAAGGAAAATTAAACTTAACAGTATTCAGGTTGGTGGAAGCTTTGTCATTTAATTAACAATAGTTTTTAGTGGGGTGGGGGCTCGAGTCTGGCCTGGAAGAAGGAGCTGATTCCTATTGCCATGTGTGGCTCACAGCCGTGAGTGGCTCGTGGCCACCTGTGGCTCGTGGCCACGGGTCAGCACGAGCCAGGCCCGGGGAAGGGCTGTGGCTGGAGGCCAGGCAGGCAGAGGGTCCCCAGCACCGGGTACTTCATTGCAAGCAATGTTCACTCTGGCAGTTTCAGTGTAGGGAATTGTGTTAGTTTGACATTTATAATCCTGTGTTTTCAGGCTGGCAAGCACTAAATCTTGTCCAGATGCTTAGGACAAAAATCCAAACCTGAAGTTTCATCTTACGGTTTCTCTTAACGTGTTACACCAAACCCACTTCAGTTCTCTATTGCAAAATGGGTTGGGATTTTTCAGTGTAGTTCTGTGCAATTTTTGTTATATCCCATGAAAAGAATATTTGAAAGAAAACATGTATAAAATTCTATTCTGTGTGTTAAAGCAAAGAAGAGATTGTCTTTCCTCTTTGGGGCATTTGTGTTGGAGGATGTGGGAGGGATCCACCTCAGTGTTCCGTGCTGCTGGTGTTCCTGCACTGTCTCCATGGTGTCACACTCTATCCTCAAACCTGGCGAGCCCTGAGCAGTGTCTGAGGCCCTGCAAGGTCACACACTCCAGGTGGAGTGGCCCAGGCACGTGGGAGCCCCTGATGGCACTGGGAGCCGGGGCAGAGCAGCTGGGGGTTCCCCCTTTGAAGGAGAGGCTTTTGTAAAGGCCCCGCCCCTGGTGTCCTGCTTAAAATCCATCAGGGACAAGCACCAGAGCACCCCTGTTGTTGTTGGTAGCAGCAGGATGGCAAATGGTATTCTTACCCCTTTATGACTATAAATGGTTCTTTGAAAAACTGTTTTAGAAACAGAGGACTTGTAAGCTGAATTTGGATATCTGAAAATCCTTTTGTATAGATATTGTGATGTTCTACAAAGTGATCTAATTTTGTTATTTCTGAAAACAGTGTAAACGTGTAAGTAATAGAGTAAAGGATTTTAAAGCTTCATCCCATGCTGTATGTCTGTAAATACATTCCATAATTTCTGTTACATATAAATGTGTCTGAATATTGTATATTTTAAATCATCACCTGTATTCTGCCAGTAGTGTGAACTTCTAGCACACTGATAATATAAAAGGAAACCATGGGTATTTGAAATAAAGTTTTAAAACTTACATGAATTGTAGTGTTTCTTCCTGCTGTTTTTCTGTTGCATCAACAAATGTCACATCCTCTGTGTCAGGTGTTTATTCCCCTTCCACATTATCCCAGTTGGCATTTGATGGACCTACTTTGTTTTTGTACTTTTCATAGTTAACTAGGACAGGAAAATTCCAGCATTTTTACACATATTCTGTGGCCACATCAACAGCTTTTTTGGGGGGTATTTTTAACCTTCCCCAGACACTCATTTTGTACAGAATCCTTTGCTTCTCCCTCCACAGCCTCTTGTTTTTTCCTTCTCTACGTAAATTATACATTCTGGGTTTGGGGTCTCCTGCTGCCAGTCCTGTTGCTCCTTGTTCTCGTCCTTTGCTTTTGGCCTGTCTTGGGTTTGAAGTGTAAAATTCACACCCCTGCTTCCTGACCCTGCTGCATTTGGAAGGTTTATTCTTAGCCAGAATGTTTAGTCCCCTTGTCATCCCTCCTCATCACTAGTTTTATTATTTTTTTAAAATATAAAAATGCAAAGCCTAGAAATTGCCAGAGATCCACAAACTTTTCCTGTCTGTGTTACCCCTGTGATGCTCTTCCCTGCTCACCAGGCTGCTCCAGCATCCTTGTCTGACCTGGTGACTCTGTCAGCCACTGGGGACAGCTCTGGTACTGCCCCTCTCAAGGCTGCCCAGCTCTCTTCAGGTATTTATTTCAACCCCTCAATCTAAAGCTTCCTCCTAACCAGCCTCCCAGTCTCCAGCCTTTCTTCTGCGTTTAATTCCCGGGAAAACCCTCTCCAAAGGGCTTATGATTTCCCTGCAGAAAATTCCATGGATATACATTTTGATCCCATTTCTCCACAGCTGGAAAAATGGAGCAGCACAACCATGGCACAGTTCCTCAGAAGTGATGGGTTCGAGACTCTGCTCCCATCCCTGGATGTGCCAGCCTGTTTGTTTGGCAGCTGCACAGCCCAAACACAAACTCTGCTGAGGTTTCCATGGAGCGAGGGGAGGCTCATCCGGAGAGCAGAGCCCTGGGATGGGACGGTGCAGCCGAGGAGGCTAGGAAGAGCTGCATGGGTGGCACTGCGGCCACAGGCCCCAGCCCAGAGTGTGTGGCAGGTCACAGGGTTCAGTCAGGTTACACACCTGTGTCCCTGTCACTACCCTGCAGTGGCCTCATGTTGGAACGTGAGCTTCAGCACCCCAACTTCAGAGAAGTAGCAAACCCTGTTCCACTGTTGCCTCTTTGTTTTTGTTTCCAGAGCCGCTTCATTCTCTGCTGAGAAGCAAGAGCAACCCAGCCAAGACCACGCGTCAGATTTCAGTTGTTCGGTTGCATTACTAAAGTGTGCCTGGAGTTTGATAAACAGCAGAGCTCTGCTGCCCTCCATCTTATCTTGCTTTTCCTTAGCTGAAAGCCTGTGGAGAATTTTATGATCAACTTCATTCCTTCCACCCAAGCAGGTCACCTGTTAACACGCTCATCACATATGGAAAACAGGTCTCTGGTGAAATGTACCGAGTCAGCAGCGCATGAAAAGGAAGAGTTAAAATTAGGAACGTAAGTCCCAGAGTTGCACTGAGGCGCTTCCTGCAGTGGGGTGTAAGCACAGTCCTGGCTCTGTTCCTGCCAGCACCAAACTGGAGTGATCCCTGCTCTTACCACTGCATGGGGAACATGGGAAGTGAGGGAATTTGTTCAGTACCAGTGCTGGAATGGGAGTGTGTTCAGGTTTCAAGCAAGCGTCCATGCTCCAGCAGGAACACCGGCACTTCTAATGCAGTTTGTCTGGAGCATCTGAAACTTCAGCACTCCCCTGACAATCACGTCTGCCTGATAAAGTACCAGCCGCTTCTGTTCAGAGTTCTGAGCCACAGGCTCTCTGCTCATGGTTTCAGCCATCTCACGTGAACTTTAGAGCTTTTGGCCCAGTTCAGATGGGACACGAGGAGGTTTGGATGGGGCCAGCACGGGCTGGTCACAAAGAGCAGAGAAGACTCTGGTTTGAGATCATCTCTCATGTGGGAGAGTCAGAAACCAGGCAGCTCAGCTGCAGGACTTTGTGCACAGACCTGCATGTGCACTGACAGTAGTGTCAGGAGCAGGGATTCCCCTCTTGGTTAAAAAGCAGCTCTGCTCCCTGCCTGCGGCCCCATCGCACTGCGCAGTGGTGCTGGCCAGGGCGGTGGGGAGGGCTGTGACAGACCAGCTCCTGTAGGCAGCATGGCTGGCTGCCTTTTCCCGTTGTTCCTCCCCTTGATCAGAAGGTATTTGGAGCTATTCTGTCTGTGCACTGACACTGTGCAGGACTGTGGGAATGGAAACCTGTGTGCTCTGACTGCACTTGTGTTTACACTGCAAACTGCCCACGTTCTTCCCTGCTGACCTGATGCCAGCACTGGTGGCAGGGAGAGCACAGATGGAGCCCAGCTGGGGGTGCATCAGCCTCCCCACCTGACCCAGAGCCACGGCCAGTGCTTTGGGGGCTGTGGTGAAATGTACCGAGTCAGCAGCGCATGAAAAGGAAGAGTTAAAATTAGGAACACCCAGAGGAGGTTCTGGGTGCAGAGCATCCCACACCGGTAAGTTACTGGGCTGGTAACAGGATTACCTCCCACTGTCTTGTTTCCATAAAGCACTTTGCAGGGGATAGAGTGTTTCTCACTGCTTTGATGCAAATCCCCTTTCTGCTGGGAGAAAAGGCTGTACAAGGGCAGCTTTAAGATCTTTAGTGCAGCTTCACTGTAGGAACTGCGTTCTCCAGAATTGCCCAAGCTCTGTTACATGGTTTATTTTGTCCTGTCAGACAGACAGACCACAGTGCCCTGCCCAGCAACAGTCCTGGAGCACATCTGTGGTCACTTTCTTTACTTATCTCTTTGCTCCAGATTTTTCCTTCCCTATTTCTTTCTGCCCTGACTTTTCCTTCAAATACTTCTCGAGCTGCTGGTAGGGGCCGAGGAATCTGCGGACCATTGTACCTTTCCACCAGGCCTGCACCTGTAAGTGAGAGAGAGAGAGAGAGAGAGAGGCCTGAGGGGAAATCACTTGCTGGGGTACCTGGTACAGCTCAATGCCTGGAGAGTCCTTCCTGTGCTCCCCAGCCACAGAAGGGAACCCCCAGCCCATGCAGCAGCCTTTGGGCCTGTGCTGGTTGTGCCGAAGGCATCCGCAGCTGGGCTGAGGGCAGCTGTTGCTGGTGGCAAGGTACAAGCAGGGGCACTGCCCCATGACCCTCCCTGTATCACCTGTGCAGTGATACTTGCAGGAGACTGGCTGCTCCCCTTTCATTCCCATCTCAAACCTGCAGCCAGCTGCTGGCTGTGAGTGTGCCCCAGCAAAAAGAACAGGCTTTGTCCTTTGCTTTTGCCACCACACACTAGCCAGCTTTCTTGGGCTGTTTTCTGCCTGGACAAAGCCTGTGGCACAGATTATTAACTCCCAGCTGCTGCTGGAGCAGTACTGCCTCAGCTTTGCTCCCCTTTACCTTCAGGGCACTCTTCAGCTCCAAGGCCTCCTGCTCTATTTGTTTTCTCTTGGCTTCCTTGTCTGACCGATCAATGATGATGGTTGCCTCGAATGCCAGGCACTGCAAGAAAGCACAGGGGTAGCAAAAGCCATGACAAACACATCCCTTAAACTGTAAGGCCAGCCTTCAGGGCTCACTGTGCCCCAGCCACTTGCCAGGGCAGGGCTCACCTGGACCCTGGTGCAAGGATTGTTCCCTTCTGCTGCCTAAAGGTCTCATCCTTGCTACACACTTCCTACAGCCCTGCCAGGACTGCTCAGGCCTGTGGGTTGTGGTGTCCCTGTGCACCAGGGAGCTCCGGGGCAGCCCAGGGATAATGTGTGAGTGAGGACTTCCCACCACCCTCATTATTTGATCTTTCCTAAATCCAGATGGCAAATGTTGCTCATTACCACTGTCAGTCCTCAGGCACCTGGAGCTGCTGCCAAAATGAAACCTCTCACGGCCTGGGTGTAATTAACCCCCTGATCCCGTGCTGTAAAGTGGCTGGCTGATGGCTTCCCAGGCAACAGCTGGTGGTGGGGAGGACTCTTGGTTCCCCAGGCTAAGCAGCCTGGTGTACTAACACACTTGGGACACTGAAATGACAGCGTACAGAGTGAAAAATGGGCCCACAAGCGGGGAAACACCCAGCTCGGTCCCATCATCTCTGACCCACAGACGGTAGGAATGTTTACAAGTAAATTCCTTCTGGTTTTAAAACACACATTTTTCTAGACACTTCTCTCTGTTCTGTGGTGCTGCTCTGCTGTGATCAGAGCCCAGCAGTTAACCAAGAACCCAGTGGGGAAGGAATCGTTCTACCCAGAATCAGCTCCCTGATACCAGAGCTCTGTGCAGCTGGGAATGTGTGTCTGCAGGAAGGGATGAGCTGCCTTTTCCGGTCTCAGCCTGTCTTACCCTGATCTTGCTAGAAGGAGCAGATTTGTTCAGACTCAGGCAGCAAAGTGAGGTGAGGCGTACTGATGGGATAGGACAGTACCTCTGCCCCTCACAAAGGCTGTGAGTGGCTCTCTCATTACTTGCTGGTATTTGGAAATAGCTATAGGGGAAACATCATCATCCCTCCTTGATGTCACAGGTGGCAAATAGAAGATGACATCTCAGCCGCTGTCTTCCTAGGACTAGTGCTATAAGCACAACCTATGCCTCAGAATTACTGATTTTTTTCCATGGTCCTGGTTCCTTATCAGAATGAGTGTAGGAAAAAGCCCAATGCAATTTTGCATGGCTGAACACTGATGCTGCTGATGTCTTACCTCCTTGGCAAATCTCTGCATTGTTTCCAAGTTTTCTGCCTTTAATGCTCTTAGATCATCCAGTTGTTCGTCTTTTGCATCAGTGTCTTTTTTATACTTCTCCATCCAGTATTCTAGCTTCTCTTTCACTTTCTGCGTGGGGAGAGAGTGGTGCTCAGCATGGTGCAAAGAGTGCACAGGTGAGAGATTTGCTACTATTACATGGTCTGCTTTCAGGATGGTGGCGAGAGTCCTGTAAATTGTGCATGGTCGGTGTTTCGTTCTCATCTTGAAAGGATCAAACCCTTAAGACTGCTCATAAATTACTGCAGGGCTAGTTTTGTGCAGTCAGTCCTGATGAAGCAAGTGACAGCCAGAAGCCATTCTTTGTGTGTATACAGAAGGAGGGGGTTTTAAAAAGCACAGTTTGTCAGTGGGAAAGCTTTTATCCTCTGCCTGACTCCGTACCCACTTTCTGGATTAAGATCAGCACACCAGGAATAAGGTCCCAGGGGACAGCACTTCACGCTATTTCAGGTTGTGAACTTGGCTTTGTGTCACTCGTGAATAGGGCAGGTGTTTCTGAAACAGTCACCCAGATGACTTCCTCCTATTCACCAATAACTTCTCCATAGCAACCACCGTGATTGCTTCCATGGAAAAATAATCTGAGGAAAAGCATCAATCTCATTATGGCATCACAGCTGGACACACAAGGGAGATGGAGGGCATGGTCATCCTCCTCTCTGTGGGCCCCTGCAAAGCCACCAGCTGCTGTCTGAGCACTGAGGGGCTGCGGCTGGGCCGGCTGCTGGAGGTCAGCCAGGCTCAGCGTGTACTTGGGCAGTCCCCTCGCTGGGAGCACGGATCAGACCAAGGCTCTGGGGTACAGAGCACACTGTTCAGTTGCTCACAAGATACAGCACTGGTTTGCACTCAAATTCCATTTTTAAAAACCTATTCTCTTCTATTAAATTCTGTACTGGCAGTGACGTCAGGTGCCCTGCAGTAGTCCAGGTTTTCTTCCCATCATACCATTTATGAGAGGCTTTGCAGCATTATTCACTGTAAAGTTATTCACTGTTAATGATAGGAATGCTCTGAATCTCTGAATCAACACCACAAGGACATTCATGCTGCTGAAAATGTGTACAATAGTTGTGGGTTAGCAATGATCCAACCCCAATTCTTCCTCAGATAAGGCAAAACTGGACTGAGATTTTGTGTCATTCCCTCCTCAGTGTCCCTCCCCTCTGCGCAGCCCTTGGGTCTGTGAAGTTGCTGCCCTCGCTTTGGGCTCTTCACTGGGGTGCTGAGAGCCCCAGCTACTGCCAAGGAGGGTCTAAATTAAATTCCAGTTAGCCAAATACAACTATCTGAGACAGGAAAAATCCACAGCACCTGAATAAACAATGTCATTCATTACATGAACCCTAATTTTAAGGAAATATATCTATATGTAGCAAATCCCAAGTCTGGGGGAGCTGGTTAATTAAGATTTGAGGATAAGTAATCATTCAAGCTGCAGCAGTCATGAACCTGGCACATTTGATGGACCAATAACTGTTTTCCTTTAGGCACTAATTGATGATAGAGTGTTTATAGGTTGCTATTTTAAGCATTAGCTGACAGTCACACATACCTCATATTCTTGCGTGAGGAAATTTTCAGTCTCCACGTGGAGTTGAATCTCCTCATCAGTTTTGCTCTTCAAATTCTGTGATCAGAGCAGACAGAACATGTGAGAGACAATGTTGATGTGTATGTGTGTGCGCACACTGCTGCTGAAAGCTAAATAAAAGTGCTGGAGCTCTATGTAGTCCACAGACGTTTTTTCCAGTGATAAAATTAGCTGAGGCAGTCCTTGCCCCTGGGCCATCCATGAAAAAGGGACAATTAGATCAGACCTTGATCAGTCAAAAAAAGATGCTTGCAAAACCAGTTTTCTAGTCCAGTTCACCTTATGGCCACACAAGCAGCTCTATCTGCATAATCTGCTGGGGGCAGTGCTGGGAGCTCAGGCTGCCTGTGTTGCTAAATACCTTTGTAACCACCCCTTTGGATAATACTTCTGGGTCTGGTTTTCTGACAGTGGCATTACTTTAAGCATTCCCTGTCTCCTAAAGCCTTGCCATCCTTGTTGTTGCTGTTTGCTGGATCATACAGAGAAACAGTAGAAGAGATAAAGGTGTCTAACCCCATGAGTTTCCTGATCCAGTTCAAACAGTTGTGCTGGTGACTATAATGGAGAACAGAGAGGGCTTCTGGGGAGCCAGGGAGAGCTCTTCCCTTACTAGATGGAGATGCCTTCCAGTATGGGCCATGGGGAAGGGCTTACCTGGATTTCCTTCTCTAGGGCATTCTCTGCATTGCTGCACTTTTTCTGGGTTAGTTGGATCTGGAGATCTGTGTATTTTTTCATGTAGTAGCTCTCTGTGTTCAGTTTGGCCGTCTTCTCTTGGAGCTTATCTTTGAGGCGCTCAATGACCTTATCCCGGTCCTAGTGGAGACAAAAGCAGCACAAAAGCAAGCCTGGAGACTGAGGTCAGCTCACCTTTTCTTAATCTCTCCACTCCCTGATAAGATCAGAAGAGACAAAGCTATAGGCTTCACACTTTCCCTGAAGGTTGCTCCACTTCAAGGAGCATTTCAAAGGTTAGGTTGATCTGTAACCCATTTAGATGGCAATAAACCCATCAGCAAGGAGTGATTGCCTCTGGAGAGGGTGGAGTGAGGAACAGAGTGGGACAAGAAGGCAGGCCTTCTGCTCTCTAGTCCAGAAATTGATTCAGTCATGCTTAGGATAAATATGAAAAAAAGCCAAATAATTTTAACCACTTAAAGTTAGGCTTTATTTTTACTAACCCCTTGGATTAGACCATCTCAGTGTGCGAGCATCTGTAAGAGGAGGATAATGTCTCAGCCCCACAAAAGCCAAAGTTTGTTATCCTAAAGTATACTCTATTCCTTGGATTTATTTTTTTCTAGTTATGCAGCAACTGTATAAACACAGCATTAGGAACAGGTGCAAATCTAATCCTGACTTGCTCATATTTTTAAACAGTTCTTTCTTGAAATCTTACCAGGTAGATGGTGTGCACTTTGTTATGGAAACATACACCCAAGGCAAGGAGGCAGTGTCAAGGAAAAGCTGGCTATGAGCTCCCAGCCTCTCCCCATCCTTTGCTTTACAATGGAGCTGAGCTTTCCTGGGGCAGAAAGCTCAGTTTTCTGTTCCCTAGAGTTCTCCCACAGGCCAGAATCCTGAGTGGTTTGTCCAGCTTTTGGAAGCTCAGGAAGCAAAGCGCATTTGCTTGATTTGGGATTGCTGTTTTGTTTACTCCTTTTTAATTAATTTATTTGAATAACAGATAAAAGTTCATTACCCTGGGGTTGGAACTTGGGACAAATGCCTGTAAAATGAAGACTTTTGCATCGAGTTAGAAAGGTCATCAAAGCTTCCTGTGTAATTATGCAAGATCAATGTGAATGCACCCAACTGCTCCATTACAGCCTTCCTCTTTGCTTCCCTGCCATGCTGTGGTGGGTTTGATATTCATCAGCCGAACCTCTGCAGCTGAAGCTGAAGAAGAAATACCAAAGTGCTGGCATTTTTTGAAGCCCACATATCTTGTCTCTGAAGCACCTCACATTCCTTAGCTGTGTAAACATGGAAAAATGCCACAGGAAGAGGCCAGCTCAATAGCGCTGTGTTTGAAAGCCCTTGCAGCATGACTCATTTGGAAAAGGTTTCCTTATAAGAAGAGTTTGGAACAGTTAAAAGGAAAGTCGTTCCTTCTGCACCACTTGGCATACATAGAAAGAGTAGAGTACATTTATAAGGATCAGGATAATTGAGGGCCTTGGCTGATGCTGTTTTGTGGGTTCAAAGGTGTTCACATGTTTTTGAAGGTTTCAAACACCAGATACTATTTTTACGGCCGTATCATCACATGGCTGCAAACAGCTACAGACATGAGCTGTTTGTGCCTTATTAAGGTTTCTGGTCATGGCCTTTATTTTCCCTGGCATGGAATTTTGGTGGCCATTGGGAGAAGTTGTGTTCCTGGTCAGTAGACATGGGATGTGAGTGTACCACTCTATTTTGAAATTGTCTTTCTGGGTCATAGTGGAATCATGTCTAAATTGAAGGACCAGCAGAGAGACTGAGGGGATGCTAATTTAAAAAAAATCAAACCCACAACTTTTTGTGGTGCTGAGGCTCAGGAAAGTCAAGCACTGCTGATGTCAGTGTGTTACTGCTATCTGCTAAAGATCTGCAAACTGGCCAGAAAAGAAGGGTTCAGCCTAGGTTACAAAGTACTCAGAGAGTTGGGGCAGAGCATGAACTTCTCACTAGGTTATTTTCTTTTTCATTTCACATTTTAGTAAAGAAAAAAGTGCTTTTGATTTAAGTGCCCCAGGCCTCAGCCGGGATGGGGCCCATCTGCTCTGTTGTTTTCTCTGTTGAATGGCATGTCTGTGGTTTGGATTCGGTCTGTGGTGTTGTAAAATATCCTGGTTAGAGGTGGGGAGTCTGGGGGCCTGGTTACACAATCCAAAGCAGACAGGAAGTGAAATGCAAAACCCACTGGTGGTTTACAGCAGCATCTGCCTGGGCAGGGAAAGCCAGCTGCAGGCGTGAGGGCAGCTCCTGCTGCTGGACCTGGTGCTGCAGAGCTGGGGCATGTTTGGGATTTAGCTGCAGGTAGTAAATGCAGCAGTAAATGCCCACAAGCTGTGGGCACCATCTGCAGAGTGTGCTGTTCTCTGAACTTCAGGGACAGTAACTGGGAAAATGAGTTAATATTTATTCATTCTGGTTTATCATAGCAAAGGTCCACGCCAGGACACGGAACGCTTTCATAGTGATGCAGTAAATCTCTGGATTGCTTATTTGGGATGACTTCAGCGTTGAATCTGCCAAACCAAATCATCCCTCGTGTCCAAAACTACCAGAAAACTGGCAAAGACCAAGATCAAAACCCAGGAAATAGTTGTCAGGAGCCAGTCTGCTTCACAAGCAGGTAAACAAGCTGATTTTCTCTGATCTCTCAGCTCACAGACATCAGCTCAGGGGCCTGTCTGCTGTCACCTGGTGCCACAGGAGTCTGCCCCACAGATGTTGTTTGGCTGCAGAAGCAGTTGCACTTAGCTGGAGACCTTATCCACACTCCTGTGTTTTCATTTACTTTGATTTATCTCTCTTGTAAGTGCCACCAAGATCTCCCAGCTCTTCCACAGCAATTAGTGTTTACAGTCATAAAATACAGCTGGTTACAAAAATAGCCCACAGGAGTAAACAGTCTGAGGAATTCTCCAGCAGTCCAATGCTGCCATTTGGCAGGGAAAGGAGTGCTGTGCTCTGTGCTGACGGAGGGCCCTGCTCTGCTTGCTCCCACACCGAGTGCTCAGAGCTCAAGGCTCTTCCTGGCAGCTGCAGCATCTCCGCTTGCAGGGCCTGGAGATGTGCTTGGATCCACACACCTGCTGCAGCCTGGGCTCGCTCCCCTGAAACCACAACGGGCAGCCCTGCGGGCACTTCAGTAAGGCTTTGCCTGCATCACTGTCCCAGCTCCAGAACACCCTGGAGGAATGTCTGGGCCCAGGGGACAGCAGGGCTGGCTGCCAGCCGGTGTCAACAGAATGGCTTCTGCAGCCCTTGGCCAGCCCAGCGCCGATCCCAGCAGCTGCAGGAGAGCCCCAGGAGGGGCAGTTTGCTGGCAGAGGGAGCAGACCTGTTGGCAGCAGCGCTCCTGTGGAAAATCCTGCCCCTCTGGAGCCAGGTTTGGATCTAGTGCTCCAGGTCCTGCAGCGCTCCTTGGGGCTCTGCCAGCAGTGAAGCTCAGGAGCATCACAAACCTTGTGCCTTCTACTGTAATCATCCTGTGCATATCTCCAGTAGAAACATGCACCAGTGGGTGTGTATATGTGTTTAAAACATTCCACAGAACACTCCATTGATGCATCTGTCCTCCTGGGAGAGGAAAACAGAAGAAACATGATGGGTTTTAATCTTACTACTAAAAGCACAACTAAGTGGTGCACTGATACAGTGGATCTGGGTGTGTTATGACAACTGACAAAGAATTAAAGATGCAGACCTGTTTTCACTGGTACTGTGGTACAGTGGCTTGGATTTCTGTCTGTTTGGTAGCTGAAACATTACTGCTTGATATAAAATGACTCCACTACTTGCATGCATGTATGACATGAGTACACCACAAAACCTACAGGACATAAAAAGTCTTTGGGTGAAGAGCAATGCAGGAATGCTAAAGTTTACATTCCTAAATTTTTATGTTAAGCTCTATAATCTTATGTGATATTAATCTGTTTCAAAACCTGCAGAGACTGCTGTTACTTGTCCAGGAAACCAGAGAAAGTGAGTATTTTTATAGAAACTAGAAAATGAACACTGCAGCAGCAAACAGACCCCTGCAGCCAAACCTGAGCTACCAGTGCTGCTCCTGCACAGAGAGGTAAGAGCAAAACCAGACGGATAATTCAGCTCCTTTAGAGACATCAGTGCTTTCCAAGAGAAAAAAAAAACAAAATAAAGAAGAACATTTAGCATTTGATTTGTATTCCATTAAAAAGAAAAATGAGCTAAGCAGGCTAATACACTATTAATTAGAATCTTATTAAGAGGCAGAAAGGCTGAAAATACAAATTCACAGCAACATGAGTGAGACAAAGGCCGTGTTTTTCTGGTTCCAGGATTAGATTTGCTCACTTTTGTTTTCTCAGCCATGTAGGCTTTTGTCTACAGGTCTGTGCATTATTATTGTTGTTCAAAGTACTCCAAAGTCAGCGAAGCTGTATTTTTATTTTTAATTAGTTGGCAAGGTGACAAATCATGCAAGTGTCTGTAAAACTGCCTATGGGAAAATCCCATATGAAGCAAATAGAAATTATTCTCCCTGGGGAGACACAGTGAGACACCATTATTTTTGGCACAGGAGGAAAGCAGTACTTTAAAGTAGTCTTGTCTTTGATTTGTTATCAAAGCTGAAACTATAAGGAAGCTCAGAAAAGGACTCTTAAGCTTGAAATATTAAAAAAAAATCTCAGATGACTGCAAATCCCACTTGACGAGGCAAGACCCAAGAACTGAATTAGCACTGAAGGGACAAGGAGAAGAGCCCCCTCTCAGCACGGGAGCTACACACATTCTTATGACTGCAGGAGGTAGGAGAGGTGCAGGGCAGGACACAGAGAAGTGTCCCCCTGACTGCGGAGTGCCAGGACATTGCTGCTGGTACAAGACAGGATGATTACAGCCCCTGGGAAGGCATTAAACCAGGACTGGGTATGTACATTGTGTGCACAGACATGGTGAGATTTGAAGAGCGCTACACAGAAGGAGAACTACCTCATCACATTAACCTCATCACATTCAGCTTGGGGAGCGGAGGAGCAGGAACTTCCCAGGAGCCATCAGAGTCTGACTGAGAAGGGACAGTGTGAGAAGCAAATAGGTCCTTCATGTTTTCACAACCATCCTGTATTTACAGTTAAACTTTCTACTGCATGTGCATCCAGGCTGCCAACACAAAACCTTCATGTTCTACAAACCAAACTTCATCAGCGTGTCTGGGGCTTAAAATTCCTCTCTGTAGTCAACTATATCCTGGCTTGATTACTGTCCACACTTTTGCCCAAAGACAAAACTCAGTGACACCAATTCTATCCTCAGATGTCCTTGCTGTCCTCTTGCTCACTACTGAACCAAGTGTCAGATTCTTGTTCCTTCCCCTAGCCCCCCGTACAGCTCTGCCCCAGCTTGCCTTCTGCTTGTTTGCTATCACACATCTGCCTCAGCAGGGCCAGGGTATGTTTCCATGTTGAATGAGCATCAAGTCTGAGCTGTCTGGTGAGCATCAAAGTGACCAGCGATAAGCCATTTGATTGATCTGCACTTGTGTAGCAAGTCTGACATTTCCAGAATGCCCCATATTTACTGTGCACGCACACACCATTTGCATGATGCAGACAGAAGGGCTGAAGCTTTCCAGAAAGATTAAGTTGACTGCATATGTGCAATAACATTGATCTGCCCTTGTGTAGGCATGTTTGGGATTTTCTGATGTCTGGAAGCCTAGAAAAATAGATTAATAGAACGACAGTTTCGCCAGATGAAAATATAGGTAGAAAAATTGCCTGCCCCTATGATAGGTATCTGTCTTTCTCACTCTCTTTGGCACACTTCCTTCTGTGCCAGATGATCTGCAATGACTGAATATGACAGAACCTTAGATACTGTTATCTGCAGATAACCTCTTTCTTACTGATTGCAGATATCTGTGCTTTGTAACTCCCAGCAGTGTTTTTGGGATATTCTAATTTGACCATGGTCTCGGGATTATGAGCATTTTGAGCTCCCATTTCAAAACCATCAGACACTGCTCTTAAAGTCATTAGTGGTCTTATTCCAAATACAAATCTTTATTGTAATTATTCTGCTTCTATACTCCTAAGTGATGGCTCACTGTGTATGGACATGGCCTCTCTGAGTGCTAGTTCCTGGGCGGCAGAGGCCAGCTTGCTAACAGGCTTCCCCCTGGCAAGATGCCCAGTGCTAAGTGCTCTCACCTGAAGGTCTTTTTCAGCTTGTTGCTTGACATCTTGCAGCTGTTTCTGGAGTGCCTTTATCTCCTTCTTTCCTTTTTCCTCCCTGAAGTGGGAAAATACAATCACTTGAATATATCAAAAAAGACAAGAGCTGTTTACCTAGAAGGGGAATTTCCTGTTCCTGATACAATGTGGTAAGATAAACAGAGACTTCTCATCAAAACTACTGACTTGGTCAGTAAATAGTGAAACAGGAGGTGCACAGACTGAGCAAGGCAGATGGGAACAAAAGGGAGAACAAGCCAAAAACACAGGGGATGCTCTTGTTGAAAGCCTAGAATGGATTTGAGGATGATGCAAGTCCTATAGCAAAGAGGGAAGATGCCTGTTACTGAGTCACGGTTTCTACATTCAGGCTAAAATGTCCCTGATTCTGTGCAGAAGCAAGCCTGAGCAGCAGAGAGTGCCAAATTGTGTCATTTTGTGTATGGAGAATGCTTCTTTCATATCAGACTTAAAATCTTCCGAAGAGCACTGCCCCAGGTTCTGAGATCTATGAAGGGATCTAAGTGAAGACCAAAAGCTAGACAGGTGTTCATCTGTCTGAAACAAAACAGGTGCAGTAAATGTTCTAGGTATTATTATCTTATTTCACTCAGAGTGCTTCTCTAAGCTTTTACGCTTATGATTAGTTTTAAAACCAGTAAATACTACAGTTGGCCCCTGAAATTTTGTATCCTGTCCCAACCTTACAATCACACTTGCATTTCATTTTCAGAGTCCTTATGTGGGTGACTGATGAACAAAAGCTCCTGATAAGGAGTCCGCATCGCCTCACTGCAGATGGCTTTTAGAAAAGTGTATTTACACAAAACCAGGCAAGTATTTATTATCTTGAAAGACAGATCAAGTTCATTCCACGAAAAGAATGTAAAGTAGAACAGAGTGGCTAGATATGATTGACAGAAGGGGATAAAAAGGATTATGTCCTTTCTGATTATAATTTGTCTGCTCTTTTCTACCTTTCAGTATTGGATAGTTACTCCACAACCAATTGCTACTCTCCTGCTTGCTTTCTGTCCCTTCCATGGATAAACAATAAATCCCTTGGTTTTATGCAGTGGAAGAGTTGGGTTTCATGCTTGAAGTCACACATTCCACTGGAAGCTGGGGATTTGCCCTAGAGGCAGATCCCTGAGCCACCAGAGGAGCTGTTCCAGTAGGTTGGACTGCTGACAAATCATGACTTAGAGCAGCTTTGCTGTGCACCCTCAATGATGGGCCCGAGCTGCTACACTGTGGTAGCTTTAAAGTGGTCAAATATTTGTCTGATGACTGTGATTCTCTCTGACAGTCTTGGGATTAAAACAGAGCTTTGCATGCTAAAAAAACCACCACACCTCTAGAGCTCAAAAGTTTGAGCTAAGAAATCACCAGTTTGAGCTGAGATGATAACAAATGTGTTGCCTGAAAGATTTGGGACAGAAGAGGATCTACAGTGCAGTGGCTGGTGGATTAACCTTAAATGAGACAACTCCTCTGTCACCATCTGTGCTAACCCCTCACTGCTGCTGGGAAAAGGGAGCCTATTAGTATATGGGTCAGAACAGATTCTCCTGGGCATCAGACAACCTAAAGGCCATATGTTGCTGGCCTTGATTTGAACAGATTCTCTGCTGCTCTGGCTTTCACTGGGGACAGGAGTTAAAGATCAAGGAGCCTCTACATCACATTATGTTTTAATTGAAATGAGGCATTTGCACTAATGCAGCCACTGGTGTCCACTGTGGTCAGGCAATTCCTAGCTCAGATCAGTATCAGACCCATCCACCGTTTCTTTCCAAAGGGGAAAAATTGTGGTTTGTAAAGCAAACAGAATAATTCAAGATGAAAAAAGTGGAATCCTTCTGTATTTTGGTTTTGTTGGGTTTTATTTCCTTTTCAGCATGGACAGAGTGGGAATGGGCTTGGCTTTCAGCATTTAAACAGGGAAGAACGGAACGTAATACTGACCTGAGGAGAATGTCATAAAGCTTGCTCTTTTTTGCCTTCTCTCTCTCATTAGCATCTGTTAGGGTACTAAATGTTCCCGTTTCCTCCATCTTTTTAATAGTGATTGTAATTACATCACTTGCATACTGCCTGCCACGAAGAAAAGGAACACAACAATACTTTACAGGTGCTGGTAGTACAGTGTCTGGCACTTTTATCCATTACTGTTTACAGTAAAATGTAAGGAAATAAAAGATCCCTTTTCTGTTCTTATGTCCTATCAAACCCAGGAGTGCTTCTCCCATGGTATCTGCTTATTGTACGTTCGGAGAACTCTGTATTAGGAGTTGGTTGAAGTTTATAATTTAAAAATGCTGCCCTGCATGCTACTCTGGTAAATTGCAAAGAGGCACAAACATATCCATGCTGTGCCACACTGTGTTGCCATTAGAAAGAAGGCTGCTGGCCTGCAGTAGTGATGACAGGTGGATCTTGGAAAATGAGATTTGGGAATGCAATACATGGGCTTGTCCAGTTTATTGAATGTCATGATGCATGTGGCATTTACATTTTAGCTGCATTTTCCTCATTTGTGCTAGAATTTTCTTTAAGCCCTTTGTTGAAATGACATTAAATGACAGAAGCCAGGATGTAGAAAAATGTATACTGAACATTCAGCTCTATAATCTCTTTCAAACCAAAGGCTGCTGGTATTTCTGCAAATCAAGGCACTGGATTAGGTGCGGGAATGAAGTTCGTTTTAAAAAAGAAAGGAAATCTTTAGTCTTTATATACATTACCTGTTCTATAATGGCTATAACTGCCACAGAAGCTCTGTGTGCCCTGCACAATGACTGAGTTCAAAACCAAGGCTCCGATCTCCCTTTGCCTGTGGGACCTGCTAAGGGAATATGACTCCAGGTACCAGAACATGAGCACTGATTAGTATCTGGCATGGTTACCACCCAGGCAACCATTATCAACGGGGTAATGTTTTACAGCTCCATTCAAAATCAATTGCCGGTCATTAGGTAGCATCCAGAGGCAAGCAAAGGCCAGAACTAAATGGTCTATGAAGGATACCACTGCTATCCTTAGAGGAACTCCTTCCAGGCAGATACTGATGTACTCTGACAGTGGGAGAGGGAGGAATTTGTATTTTTGCTTTCAAGAGATAGACTGAGAACTTTACAGGTCTGAGCATCCCCCATAGATGCTTCACTCACCTGTCAGCATACATTTTTCTGAGCTTCTGTGCAGCCCGAGTGGGGCGTTTCTTAGAGCTTTTGGAAGGATGACAGGCGCTTTTTTGATCTTCAGTTTTCCCCTGCTGCTGCTTGTGTTCAGTGCTTTTCATGGCCGTGGAGGTAACTGTTTCCTCACTCTCTTGCTTTGCTGACATAAGCTCTGCGGAGTCAATATCCAGCTCCTCCTGGATCATTTCTTTCATTTCCTGGATGGGAATGAAAGGGGATAAGGAAAATAAGAGAATAAGGGAAGAGGGAAAAGGGAATAAGAGAGACCTACTTGCACATTGCACAGCAGAAATAAACCCTCTGCAACATTATGTGAGAGGAAGGAAAATGAGTAATAAACTAGAATGAAGCTATACTGAGAGTAGCTGATAGTGCACGTTACATTCTGCAAAGAGTGGAAGATCAGAAACATTTATGTTGGTTAGTTTTGAGCACACAGTGTAGCTCATTGAAATTTATGGGCTCAAAAATCCTAAAGTGACAGGACTAAAAAAGGCCTAAAAAAGTAAATTCATCCACTCCAAGAGATGATGGTTCAGATTGTTCTTAATCTGACATGTTCCAAATGACCTCCAGCAATGGAGACTACACACCCTCTTGTCAGTGCCAGCACCTCACAACTTTCTTTACCATAAGAAAGTTTTTTCTCCTCAACAGCATTTGAACCCCTGGCTTGTTGTCCTGGTCTCCGTAGGCACAGCAAATAAGTCATTCCCTCCTTTTTTTGCAGCAGTTTTTATGTACTGGAAGACTGTTAGCCTGTTTCTCCTCCTCCTTTTCTCTCCATCTTAGACATTTCCTATTGCCTGTCACCACAACCTTTCCCTACAATATTATCGTTATAACTAGAGTTGCGTGGAAATAAAGGTTATAGACTTTCTGTCTGCTATCTGCTTAGCAGGTTTTTTGAGAGAGTAACAGCAGAGGAAATATAACATGAATTCAAAGGAGAAATTCAAAATATTGGCAGCTCTCTTCTTCTTGGACAGGTATCTTGTGATCGAGTACAATTTCATTAAAAAAGGAAAAGCCTCCCAAAAATGCAGAAGCACACTATAAAATAGCTAAGCTCTTGCTTCTAGGAATTTCTCTGCTTTATGTGTTATGGATAAAATGCAGGTGTATACACTGGGACATTAAAAGGGAACATTTTCTTGCCTGCCTACCAGCATGTCTGTGGCTGAACACTTCTTAACAGAACTGCTGACTCCAGCTAACACAGTCCCTGCCAGCCCCATCCCAGTCCACAGCTGCCTGCTCCCCACCCTGGCTGCTCGGGGAAGTGGACAGAGAACTCACTGTGATGAAACATTTTCCAGCAAAAAGGAAAAAAAAAAGTTATTTTTAGCAGCACCAGTTCTCAGTCCAGATCCTTCCACAACCACACACACGTTTGTGCCAGCAGAGCAGAGAGGGCAGAGAAAAACAAGTGGTCAGAGCAGCAGCTGTGGATGCCAGGAGTACTTCCAAAAAGTTACTTGTCAAGCAAGTCAAGCAAGGCTCTGTCAGTGGTCGGAGGTGCTGCTGCAGTCAGTGAGGGCACTGCAAGGGGCTGCTTCATGCTGAGTGTTTTGGACAACTCTGAATTGGGATGGATCAGCCTCTGGCAATGCCTGACTCATCAGTGACTAGAGAAGGAGACTAAGTGACTACGTGCTTAATTTTTGGACTGTTAAATTTACATTAAATGAATCACATGCAAAGTATACACAGACCAGTGAAAATCGCATTGTTAATTAGTAAGAAAAGGGCTTAAATAGCTGGCTGGTGATGGCTGTACTTCAGAAAGCACTAATTCTGGCAAACAAACTGTTTTAATATCATGTAGATGTTCTGATAGATGTTTTTTAATGTCTGGGCAAGTTCAAGGCAGGCAATAACTGGGTTGTCTGTAAACAGTAGGAATTTACACACTAATAATCAACAAATAACTATGTAAAAGCATGAAGTTTGAAAACTACATGTGTTACCATCTGTGTAGTCTCCTAAATGCTTGTCTGTTGCCCAAAATTCAGCAAATAGAAAGGCTGCCTCCCTCTGGGGTATGCGCTGTGTGAAGCAAAGTGCTAGAGCATCAAACCTGGAAAATCAGTGAGGTGCTGGCCAACACTGTGATGAATCCTCTCAAAAATGTCATCAATTGAAATTTAGATATCAGTCTTTGAAGATGCTGTTGATTTGTCTGACTGACAGAGCTCCAGGGTGCTCTGCAAATACAGATCTTCTACAAATACAATGAAAACAGCCAAATGTAAACTGAGAAACAGGGAGGAGTAGAAAATTACAGAGCACCAAAGTTAGCAAGTAGCTTCCCTGAGCCATTTTTGTGTTTCTAATTGTTTCCTTCTCAATTTGTTTTGACATCTTTAAGAACACAAGTAGGGTTTATAACCTGTGAGAAAGTTGTGTTCTAAGAAGTGACTTGATGAAAATGAGCATCTGTGATTGAAGAGAAAAGTGAAGGTGTTTTCTCTGTAATTTAAGTGTACCTTCGTTAGGTGTATCAACCTGAGTCTGTGTGGCTGAAGAGGACAACTCCTGCTGTCCCAGAGATAAGCTCTTTCTCTGTGTTTTGCTGCTGGCACATAAGAGAGGGAGAAGCATCCTCTGGGAGCAGGTGAGGCCGGCTCCCAGGAGTCTTTCAGGGGAGCACTGCCCTCTATGGCACAGTCTCAGCATCGTTCCCGCCCTGAAATTCACTGTAACTCCAGCTGCTGCTGCTGCTTTGCCATGGGCTTTTTGAAAAAGTAATATGGAAAGGAAACACGTAGAAAAACATGATTTTCCTTCCTCTGGCATTCTTAAGTGGTACATTAGACAGAGTGAACATCATTAGATGTCAAAACTCAGATCCCAGTTTTTATTTCCATCCTGGTCGTGTACTTTTTTCTTGAGTTCATCTTAAAAAGCTTTCAAACCTGCTAAAACTGGAAAGAGCCTGCTGTGTCACTTATAGACCACAGTACTTAGAGCCATTTACCCCTCAGGATGGTCCCATCCTGATTCCTATGTCTAACAGCTACCAGAAATGTCACAACACCTTCCTCCACAGCAACAAACCCCTGCCTGAGCATTAGGAATTCTCTGTTCTTCGTATCTCTGCCCAACTGTCTTAGTTATGATGCCTATTAGAAATCAACTAATAATTAATGATCACTGAGAAAGGATAGTTACTAATATATTTTGAAGTGCATCTTTCTTGATACATTGTGGGAATAAAAGGAACTTTGGCACGGACTGAGAGAGGAACAGAACTTCCCTGGTTTTGAGTACTTTGAAATAACCTATACATTTCTACTTTTAAAATAGCTGTGGATCTACATAAGAACCTCCATATGTTTTGCTTCTTTTTCCTCAATTCTTTGCTTGTTGTGTAACCACTGAGATTTTAGAATTATAATCTCAGGAACCTCATCACAGATCAGTAGGGTCTTTTGCACAAAGTCTTGACCAAGGCTTCTCAGTGATGCTGCAGTATAAATATTAAAATTACATCGCTTTTATTGTGTTTCTTCACCCAAGAGTCATGGAGCATTTACAGAAAATATATTTGAGTTAATTTTTAAAAAATGCTAGTAAAAGATATAAAACCAAGACAAAGGGAAAAAAAATATGATATACATCTTTTTAAGCAGTGGCACATACATGGCTGACTTCTGTCTTGTCCTCATGTGAAACTGGCATGATATATCCAAGAATTGCAAGTTGATCCACACAGTTCTCCAGCACAGCACTAAACATCAGAGCTTCCAGATGAGTGATTTTTTCCATTTGTTTAGTCTCTGTGTTCTTGCTAGGAGGAACAAAGATGAAAGATACCAATCAGAAAAATGCTATGGTGTTAGTAATGTCAGTAAGAGTAGATTAAACTAAAGGTAGACCCGAAATAGCCTTATTTGTAGCCTTATATATACTTCCCTGGCTTTGTTTATAACCTTCCATACACTGTTTATAAGAGGAGCTGTGCTCTGCTAATGGCTGCATTCAGGGACAGTGGGAATGTTTAGCTTTCACAAAACAAAGAGGTCCTGGTCCCTCCTACAGCAGATCTGGGTAGATAGGTTGAGAAGGGAATGGGTATGGAGGGCACAAACTGGGTGAGGTGCCTCATTATTCATTCCAGGGGGGAGTAGTGGTTCATAGCAGACTTAGGAAACATAGCAGACATAGGAAACAACAGAAGAGCCTTTTTAAAAGAAAAAAAAAATCCACGTCAGATGGTGAACCTTCATGCTCTAATCCTTCCTCAATATTACTGTGTAGCCTTCACACTTTTATGATCCCAGTCCCCTCTCAGCAGCAACTGTTACCATCTTAAGATGCTGAAAGTTAAACAAGAACCAATACCTGGACTAAGTAAACAATCTTTAACTTTCTGTATTGTTTTATTTTAACTTGCATTTCAAACATGAAACTGCTCTGACATACGCTTAAGCACCCTTTGCCTTACTTAGAGTTGGAATACTGTGAAAGTGTATATCAGGAAAGGTGGAAATTCACTATTAATCCAAAAGTACCTAAGAAAACACCTGCACAACAATGGAGAATTTCTCTGAAAATGTTAACATTTTGATATGCCATTGGACAATCCCTCCAAACCCTGTACATACAAACCAGGTATTTCTTGTACAACACACAACTGCAGTACTGTAGCACAACTGCAGTCTGAGATGGCTGAGATCCTGAGTGTCATTGCAATGGAAGTATCAACAGCCACTAACAAAATCTTAATTTGGCCGCTCTACCTACAACTGGATTTGTGCCATCTGTAAAACCCTTGCATAAACATATCCTAAGCCTGCAAAATATTACAGTCCAACCTGTAAGCATGCCAAGGAAATACATCAGACAGTCCCTGTTAGCATAAGACATGCCCATATTCTATGAAAATTAGAGAGGCTTTGGATGCAGCTGTGCTCTGGATCATTGGAAATCAGTGATATTTCATAAGCAAGTGTTTAAAGAAATGCACACTTGCTATAACCTCTCTGAAGCTATTATCATTTGTCCTCCTCCTTTTTTATTTTTTTGTTGAAGAAAATACACAATTTACAGTTGGACCATGAAGTTAATTTCACTTGGCAGTAAAGAAAGGCCACTTTTAAATTCAGGCTTATTTGATGTCTGTTAGTACAGAATAGGTAAACCAAACAAAAATAGCTCACATTTCACACATTTATTTCCTTGTGTTCCTGTCTGCTACAGGAAGTTGTTTAATGCAACATGTGTTGAAATGTGCTGTAAGAGGACACAGCTCTCCCTGGGGATAAGATTAGAAACTCTGCATGGGGCAGTGACTGGGATTGCTCTCAGTAAATCCATAGGAAGAGCAGATACCAGGGAGAGACAGAGGTGCTTAAGTTAAAGGATAATACTGCTCCGGGTCAAAGGAGAGTAATTTGCCCTAAGCCAGGCAATTATGATAAGGTTTCTAACTCCGGAATGGATGAAAATACGGAACAGCCTTTCAGACAAGGTAATGGTCGAGGCACCCTGATTTATTTCAAGAAGCTTGTTTAAATCATGGCAGGAAAAGATAACAGCAAAGTAGTGATTCTGAATATTATTAATATGTTCACTATACTTGTATTGTTTGTACCCACTTTCCTAATTAATTCCTCTGAGCAGGGCTTTTGATGGTCACCTAGGATGATGAAGGAACTGATTTCATCCCTTTGCTTCTGAGATTTTTTTTCTCTCTTTTATCATAATTGTAAAAAAAATGTAACAACTTGAGATAGGAATCTGATAATAGCGTTGACAAAAAATAGCAAATAATCTGTATAATACACTAAACCTATCACTTTTCTTTCCAACCTTGGAATCAATAATAGAAGTGGAGATGCAGTATTTTTACATCAAGAAAGTCAGACAGTGCCTCCGGTCAACAAGCACTAATAAAATATTTTTCAATGTTTTACTCATTTTTATCTTTTTCAGAAATCCATGATCCATATTTTGAGTCTAAACAACCTAAGAATAATCTATTACATGTGGAGTTCTAATCCTAAAAATATGGTGAAAAAAGATGTGTTGGGAGATAACTGTGACAGATGATTACAGAGGCATTTTTGGAAGAAGAAATAACACATGCAGCTCTCATAGGAAAAAGGGACTTATTTGGAAACAAAGGAGGATGCAACAGCTTTTCCTCTTTTCCATCAGCAGCTTCTGACCAGGAGAGAATTAACTCAGGATATTAATATGTTTTAAGAAAGCTGGCAGCTGGAATGTTTCTCTAAAGCTCCTTTGCTGCTTTGCTCCTCCTGTATATCTTCTCTTATATCCATATTCTTGCTCAGCAGATCCATGTGCCAAGTCAGTAGGGTCTGGGCTTATGTTAACTTGGAACTGAGAAGGAAACCACTGTCTGGGGCATTAGGAAACACTACAAATATGAGCTGTTTGCTGTGGATTTTAGTGTCAACACAGTGCCCTCAGACCATCCACTGCCATTGCCCTTCATTGCTGTGTTTGCTGAACTCCCTCATCAAACTCTATTAATAATAATTAAAAAAAAAAAGAAGAAGAAGTATGTGAAGGATTCAGCTTTCCCCATGAGTTTTGGTTGACATTCTTTCCCTGCTGATCTAAAGGGAAAGAAAAACATATCAAGTAATAATTTTTAAAACAACTGTATAAAAGGTCTGGCCTCCTGTTCCTTTGGGGATTGCAACTCTGTCTGCTGTGTGAGAGTCTTGGATGTACATTTCTCCCACCCTGCTGCCTGATAAATGAAAATGGATTCAAGAGCAGCATTTTGTGCAGCATTCCTTGTAGTCAAAAGAAAAGACTCCGGTGAATTCCAGTGAGAAAATGCATAGCTGAGAATGTCATATCTCCTTTAGCTCTGTTTGGCAAGTGATTGGCAAAGAGAGATTCTGAATATCTACAGGAGCAGCAGCTGAGACAGAAATCACAAGTAGCTTCATTTTTACCAAAGAAAGGTGTCTTGGAAAGCAAAACAGGTGTGGCCTTACACAGCTCTGCCTCCTGCTAGAAATGTTAGAACAACAAGGTGCTCATTTGGGGAAAAAAAAGGGAGAGGGGGGGAAGGGCAAGGAAAGGAGAGGAAAGGGGAGGAATGGAGAGAGGAAGGGGAAGAGGAAGGGAAAGGATGGTGTGGGAAGAGAAGGAAAGGGAAAGGGAAAAGGAACATCAAGGTTTCCCTTCCCCTCACCTTCCTTCCCCTAAATCATTTTAAGTGCTCTGAAAATGCACCTGAATTTCTGGCAATGTGAGGGAAGTGACAGAAATCGGGAGTGAATAACCCTGACGTGGGCAAATGGGTAAGTACACGCTTCCAGATCTTATTTAGGAAAACACAGGAATGTGAGACTCGGTTAGAGGGATTTCAGTGTCGAAATATGTTTTTTGCCTCCAAGGCGATATCGGGAGTAAAATTAATGTCGAGATGATTCACTGATTCAGGGTGAGAACAGAGGACGACTGGCAGGGCCCGGAGCCCACCCCGAACACCAAGGGCTGCTCTTTCCCTCCGCGCTGCCTCTCTTCGGGCTCCTCGGCTCGTTCCACCGCCGCGGCCGGTTTTCATTCGCCCTGCCCAGCCCGACCCGGGCTCCCCTCAACCTCCCACCGGGATCTGCTGTCATTTCCCCCACTCCCGGTCCCGGTCCCGGCCGCCCTCCGCCCTCACCGGGATGCGTCGCCCGTGTCCATGGCAACCACCAAGCTCGGGGGCCTCGCGGGGTTGCCCAGAGGGTGCCTGCGCGGCGGGTCTGGGGCCGCCCCTCCCGGGATCGCTCTTCCTGCGGTCGCCCCCGGGGAACGCGAGGACGGGACACGGGGCGCTGCGGAGACGGCGCGGGGCTGCCGTACCCCTAGCATCATCTGGTGCCCCCCGCTCAGGCGGCACTCTGGCCGCTCGCGGCGGGTCCTGGCGGCGCGTTTCCCGGCAGGCAGCGGGGCGCGGGTCTCTTTTGCCGCCATCTTGGGGCGCTGGGGGTGAGGCAGAGCGGGGCCGCGGGCCGGGAGCGGGGTCGGGGGGTGCCGCCTCCGCCCTGGGCTCGGCGGCGGGCNCCCCACCGCCGGTCGGGGCCCTCGGCTGGTGCGGGGCTGAGGTGGCTGCGCTGTGGGGGAGCGGAGGGCCCCGGAGGTCTGGGTGGTCCCCGGGTAGCCCCCGGGTGTTTTGGCTCCCGCTCGCCCGGCCAGGCGGAGATGCCGGCCCGAGGCTTATGGCTGTGTGTCGTTTCCAGGCCTGCCGGGACCGGGTCTGCGGGAGGACACCATGACCGGGAGGTGAGTGACGGCCCGAGGTGACTCTCGGCTCGCTGCTGTAACGCTGGTGAAGCATTCCTGAGAGTGATGTTGAAGCAGCAGGCAATGAGCAGTGTTCGTGTGGCTGGTCTCTTTTTCCAGGATATCTGCTCTGCCCAGTGTCCTGCTGGGCCCTGTTAAACGCCCATAGTTGTGTGTCCCTGTTCTGAAGTCTCTGCCTTGAGTTGCTTGTAGTTCCTGTTATGATGTGCCACGCTGTTCCTGGCCTGTCAGTAAATGTCAGTGTAAAATTGATGGGTTTGTTATCACAGTGTTTGTGAACCTCCAGTGTATAGTAGAGCTTTGACATACGCTCTTTCCTTGAGTAAAGGAAACAACATGTTTTTCCCTTGAGTAAATTTCATATTGTGCCACCGACTTTTCTTAAGGATGTAGGGATTGCGTTTGTAAATGTGAGGATAAAATATGAATACTCTTGAGTTGACTGGAGTAGCTGTGGCTGCCCTGTCCCTGAAAATGTTCAAGGCCGAGCTGGATGGGGCTCTGAGCAACCTGGTTTAGTGTGAGGTGTCCCTGCCCATGGCATGGGAGTCAGAACTGGATGGTCTTTAATATTCCTTCCAACCCAAACCATTCGATGATTCTGTGAATCACAGCTTTATGTCTTAGTGTTTCTCTCTGGAGTTTATGTCCTGTTGCACCTGTGGCAGGTAGAACTGGATTTCTTGGTTTGATCCTGCTGTATCCTGGGACGGGTGCTGGATGCCACTGGGCCAGATGTGCTGTGTACTCGGGGTGTGGGACAAGTTTTATAATGACTTTACATGGGCAGTGCAGACAGGACTTTGTCCTGAAGAGTTGCTGGGGAGTTTGTGCAGTGTCTGTGTTCAGTGGATGTGTCAGGCTGTTGCTCTAGCTGTTAACTCCTTTGAGGCTACAAATCAGGGGCAGTTCATCCCTTCTATAACAGTTACTGTGACACAGGAGACTTGCTGTGGTGTGTAGAAAAAAAGCAATGTTTACTCATCAGTGTTAGTTGACATTTGGAAACAATATCTGCTAATGCTGAAGCACTTGAAACTTAGTATGAAGCCTGTACTGTAGTGCCAGGAATTTATGACAAGCAAAAAATGTAAAGTTCTGATAAATACTTAATGTTCCAGATACTCAGCTTTCCTCTGTTCACTGAACATAAGGATTTGCAGTGATTTGTAAAAGTCGGGTATTTCTTCTGCTGATTTGTATTGGTGTAGAACTAGTTTCTGCTGAAGCAGCCTGTGATTTGTTTTCGCTTTTGTTACTTGGGAGTGAATTATAATTTGCAGATGTTTTCCATGCTTTTAGGCTGTGGTGCAAGGCCATTTTTGCTGGCTACAAACGTGGCCTCCGAAACCAGCGGGAGCACACGGCCCTTCTGAAAATTGAAGGTGTTTATGCCCGTCAGGAGACAGACTTCTACTTGGGCAAGAGATGTGCCTATGTGTACAAAGCTAAAAAGTAAGTAATGTTTTATTCTTATGCTGAATTGGCCAATTCCTGTATCAGCTTTTGCACATGCTAGGAGATAATGATACTATATGAGATGTTAGAGAGCAGGTGGGATGGGAAACAAGTTTCGCCTAAGACTGACAAAAACTGAAGGTGGGTTGATAGAGTAAATTGAGGTGGGTGAATTTGTGTTGAGTGCTATGAGCTGTTGAGTTACTTAAACAGTAAAATGATTTTGTGAAGCTTGGATGGATTTGCATCCTGACTTTTGTGTGCCCTTTTCAGAGCACTGTCTGTCACTTCTGCTCTGCTGCCATTGGTAGAGACCTTGGGAACAGCTGCTTCTTACTTCCACTTTTTTTTTTTCCATGAGTGCAGTTGTTAGAGCTCAGAATTGCCTTGAATAAAATTGATCAGACTGATAACTTGACCACCGTCATTTCCAACATGGCACATGGGTCTTCATTTAAGGCAGTTTTTGCCATCTGTGCCAATGGTCTCTTCTTCTCCTGCCTTCAGTATGTCTGGAGAAATCTTTGTAAGTAAGGTGTTGGCAATTTCACATTGTTGATTTTTCAGCTTAATCATATTAGCAAAACTGTTTTCCAAATTTTTGAGCTTTGTAAGTTGTTAATAGTTGTCCAGTGGAGCTTCTGATAAATTACAGGCTGTAATTACTCCTTTGAAACGTACAGTGAAAATCCCAGGCCTGGCAAATTTCTCAAGTAAATAAAAGTGGGCATTGGTCAGGTTAAAGATGGCTATGGAACTAAATTATTAAGGTGCCTTAAAGAGACCATATTGTCACTGCTGGTGACAGCAGAGCTGTGACTGCCCTGCTCAGCTGTTCTTTGCCTCCCTTTCTCCAGCAACACGGTAACCCCCGGAGGCAAACCCAACAGGACACGCGTGATCTGGGGGAAGGTGACCCGCGCCCATGGGAACAGTGGCATGGTTCGTGCCAAGTTCCGCTCCAACCTTCCTGCCAAGGCCATTGGACACAGAATCCGGGTGGTAAGTGGATGTGTTTTAGCAACAAGATATTTAGTGGCAGTTTTTGGAGTGCCTTTTAAATTCCACATAGTATGAGGGAACATTTGAACTCTGGTTTTGTTCTGTTGCTGTTGGGTGTTCAGCATGGCTCAGTGACTGTTCCTTTGGAGCCTAGAGAGGGTTATTCCTGGCTTCCTGGGCTGAGGGGATTTGTCTCATTGTCAGGGACTTGTGTGCTTGCTCAGGTTGTCTGGAAAGGCTCTTCATGTTCCAGGACTCAGCTCCTTTCTAAAGCTGCCTTGATTTCTTTTCCGCCAATCTGTTCTGTGTATTTTTGCACCCTTCTACTCCTCTCCCTGTTTTTCTCTTACTCCCTAATGTTGTAACTGAGGGCTGTGCTGTCCTGTCATGGCCGCTCCCACCTGCTCCACAGTTGGCATTTTAGCCACAGGGCTTCAGCGAGACTGTCCCTTTAGGTCCCTCACCCAGAGCTGTGATGTGATATTTTCTTAGTGATGTTGTCAAGAGGAATATCGGAGTGGTGTAGTCCTTCCTTTTTTTCTCCTATGCCATAGAAAAAGCACAGTAGGAGCAGCACAGATAAATCCTGAAATCCAGAGCCATGGGAACTCTTGCTGTTGGTGCATAGGAGGGCTGGCTGCCACGGAGTCTGTGCCACCAGCAAAGTGCTGCTGCAAGTCACTGAACCAACTGTTGGGCTTTCCCATTCTCACACCTCTTCTGTGTAAACTGGGGATTGCTTTTATAGCAGTTGAAGAGATTGATGGTCTAGATTGTAACTGCAAAACTTAGGTTTGAAAACAAGATTGCTAACGTGATTCTCTCTGGTTTTGTGTTTTACAGATGCTGTATCCATCTAGGATCTAAATTTTTATTGAAAATAAAATGGAGACTCTGTTTAACTTCTGTGTATTTCTGGTTTTATCACCTCCACCAATTTCAAGAGACTTCATTCTCAGCAGTGTATCAGAGTTGATAGCACAGACAGAGACACTAAATCCTAGCAGGTGCAAAGCCTCTCACATCTCAAAACAGTAGTTCTCATAGAATCCCAAATAATGAGCTCCTGTGTACCTGGGCAGCACGTGTGTCTGTAGTGTCTGCTCTGTATTTAAACACATTTTCATCGCATGGCTCTGTAGTGCCCAAGCGTTAACTCTGGTTTCCTGGCCGGCCTTATCCCAGCATGTCATGTGGGGCAGTGAGCATCTTCACAGCACTTTCACAGTTCTTTCAGGTTTGTTGAACAATAAGGTGGTGAAAAACAAATTTAAAGTCTTGGAGTGCAAGGCTCAGAGTTTCTTATCTCTGAAAATGCCCCCAGAATACTGGGTAGTTTGAAGGGAGGTTTTAGGCAGGTGCAGGTTGTCATGGTTGCTGCTGATGTCACAGTCCCAAAATTACCTGTGGATACCCTATGAGGGCAGTTCCAAGTGCTCCATGTAGTTCCATCATTTTCAATGCATCCCTAGTGGGTCAGGCAGGTGAGTCTGTTGGCTCAACCATACCTCGAGCCCACTCCAGTGCAGTCCCTCCTTCCCAGGGCATGAGAGCTTCCTTCTCCCTGCCTGGCCGTGCTGCCGGTGTGTGTCAGGGAGCCCTCTGAGCTGTTGGCTTTTCATGTCTCTTGAGTGAGCTGGTATTTCACAGCTAATCCTCTTCCTTCTGAAAGAGGTGGAGTAGTTGTGTGTGCAGAATACATTGTTGGGTAAATCAAAACTTGAATTGGAATTAAAAAACTTGACCCAGCTACTCAGCTCTGGTAGAGAAATCATTTTGCTGGACTTCAGGTTCTAATCCTGCTGCCTCTGCTGTCCTTCACAGCAGAAGGGCCCTTGCCATGGAAAGCTGCTTTTTTTTAACGTGTGGAGAGAAACTGCAGCTTATGGGATGTTGGGCCAGGTCAGGTAGGGCTTTTAGTCCTCCACAACCTCCACAAGGAAGGATGGATGGAATTTTCAGCTTTAGGCATTACAGAGGAAAGAGGAGGAAATGTAGTGAGCAAAGTGCACTGTAACAACACGTTGGTAGGCCTGTGTCTGTATCATATAGTTGGATTTTGCTGATGAGAAGGTAAGTCCTTTTGAGTTTCATACAAGACGCCCAAAACTACGTAATAGTCCCTTCTCTCTCCCCTGTCACCTCTTTCTGTTGTACTGGACTGCCGAGGTACAAAGCCTATTTCTGGAAGGTCCAACCCAAATAGCACACGGCTGCAATTTGTGAATCTTTGTAGCAAAACTGCTATTTCCACGTTCATTTGGTCCCACCAAACCCAGTGTTGGCTGCTCAGAGCAGCAGGTGTTGCCTGTTTTGAGCCTTTGCTATTTCCACTCCTTTCCCCAGCAGCACAGTAAACTGACGTGTGAGAGGAAGCTATGGCATCAAAGGAGCCGGCCTCCTTCGTGGACAGAACCACCTGGGATTTCCTCAACCTACTGGACATGCTGGGGAGCCGGAATGGACGGGTGGGTGTGATGGAGGTGGACCATGCCGATTCAAGAGCTCCCTCATTGCTGGTGGATTTTACCCGGGACCTGTGTGGCACAGGGGACATCAAGCACAAACCACAGCAGGCAGAGAATGAGGGAAAGGAAGAGGAGGACATGGTTCCGCCACATCTGATTTTTATGCTGTGGCAAGCCAGTGTGTTGAAAAGGCTCATGCAGTGGGATCACCTGGAGGAGGCTGTCCGGGATGTGAGGAACCTCCTCCCCTGCCTGCCGGACGTGCTGGTGCTTGTGATGATCCGTCCTGACTCCCAGGAGCAGCTGGACCAGGCAGTGAGAGCACTGAGGAGAATGCAGTGTGTGCTGGATGGAGCCCTGCAACTGACCGTGGAGACTGCAATCTACAGCCCAGGCCAACCTGGAGGTGTCCTCGAGGCAAAGAAAGCTGCCTGTAGGGCACTGAGAGAAGCCTTGAACTGCCATGAAGGTAACCCAGTAACATGGCTAAACACAGGGGTGAGGGACACAAAAACATGCTCAGGGCAGAGTCTGAGGGATGGTGTAGACAGAAGTTGTGCTTGTTGACTGGATTCAGATACAAGAGGGAAGACAAGCTGGACCTTGCAGGCAATATGAGCCAGAAATGAGAATGAGGGTTTACATGCTGGGATGGGGATGGACAATGTGTCTGAACCAAGTGTGTGCCCTTTTCCAAGTCAGATGGTGTTGGCTCTTCTTGTCCCAAAACACTCGTGGCAATGGAAATGCCGCTCAGTGTAAGAGCTGCAGTTCTGACTCACTGCTGGGGCTTTCTGTGATGATAATAACAGCTCCACAGTCTCACTGACCCTGAGTTCTTCATTGGAGGGATGTGCCAACCTTTTTGGGTGGCCACAGGCCTTAGCTTTGAAAGGATGGTGCCGGGTGTTCTTCTATCATTTGTTTTTCCTCCCCTAGAAGTCGACTCCCAGGAGCCATTCATTATTTCACTCCCAGAGCTCAGATACTGCCGAGTTCTGCCTGAACGTAGGCAAGAGAAGGTATCAAAGACAGATGGAGAATGAATTCCCTTGGGCAGCAGAACCTGTAAGGTTGGTTTTAGCACTGTCCTGCTGGATGTCCCTTTGCAGAACACTTCCTGGTGCCTTGCTTGTCTGCCCAGGCCTTCTGCATGGATGAGAGTCAGTGTGTGGCTGCTGCCAGAAGGGGACGCTGCGCCTTCAGCGTCACACTGTCCTTGCCACAAGCTCGGACATTTGCTGCATTGGCTGAACAATCTGCTCCGGGAAACTTTTATCAAAAATCAGTTTCTTCTTTGCATTAAATGCCTTGCTTGATTATCAAAATGTCCCTAAGAAACCTGTCCCTAAGAAAACAGCTGTCAGCAGAGAGGGAATCAGAGCAGGCCAGAGATCTCTAGATTTTAAACTGTTCCAAAACTGAAACAGTGAGAGAAGCTCAAGACTAAGGCCTAAGACCATGTTTCACAGGAGAACCTGGATGCAGGAGTCTGTGGTACATGGTTCACATCAGCAACAAAGCTCCTGAAACTCCCCAGGGTTCTTTGTAGCAGGGAGTTGACCTTACATACAAGCGGGTACACATCCGGCAGATTGAATTACTGGGATGGGTTATTTTGGATGGGAGCAACTGTGGGAGCACTAGATTATTTTTAAGTCAAATTACCCACATAATACCTGAACTCACTTCCCATCCTCTTTGGGCATGGCAAAGCACTATAGGTAGCTGCATCTTTTTGCATTGAGGGTTTATAGATCTATTTTTTCTCTGGTGTTTTTTGTAGATCTTTTGTCATCCTAAGATCTTCATTATCGTCAAAAGAAGGATTAAAAACCTGATATTTATCTCATTTCTCTGTGTCCGTGTGTATCTATAAGCTTTAAAGCTTATATCTAAGACTGTGAAACTTGCTGCAGGTTTGTGAAGAATCATACAGAAGGGATGGGATTTGAGGGTGGGACAGATCCTGTAAAACAAAGTTCGTCAGAGAAAGGATCCTCCAGGTTATTTTTCAAATATGGGTTCTTTCCACATCCTTAAGGATGTAGCTTTAAGAAGCAAAACAACCTTACTGTGTTTGGGTGGTGCTGGTGCTTGGCAGACTTTTGGATGAGGTGACCCAATTGCTCTGTTGTGGAAGAGACTTTCCACGGGACTTTCCACAAGATGAATTCTGCCTTTCGTTACTGAAGACACTGATTTTTGGGTTTTGGATCAAGCTAATGAAGAAATAGTTCTCTTGAGTCAAAGCAAGATATGTACAGTTCAGACTGTTTGTGAGTGAAGAAAGTTTGGCTTTAAAAGATCAGCATATTAGGACATCACTAAAGCAAGAAGCCACAATGAGATCCTGTGTCTGTTATTTCCTGTAGCATCTGAAACACACAGATAACCACCCAGATCCAGGCATAGTCCATGCAGCTCTCAAGTTTCTCTTCTGGCAGCATATTTGTACTGTGTCTAGGCACTTCTGTGCAGGGTGATGTGGGGCGCTGTCAAGGTAAAAGGGGGAAGAAATGAGATGTGGCTGAAATCCTGGCTAGAACTTGGGAGCATAGGAATGCCCTGCAAGGGCAAGTGATGTAGCCACAGGGATGTGTGGCTGGGACAATGAGGAGTGTGGTCACCCAGAGAGCTGAGGAGGAGAGGAAGCAGAAGGCCATCCATGGGAGCTCTCAAGCTGCACCCTTGCTGCATTCTCCACCTAAGCCTGGGTGGATACACAGAAGTCTTAGAGTGCCCTGTAGTGTACCAGAAGGGCCCCTCTGTGGCCTCTTTCAGGGCTGTCAAACCAGGCAGATCCACACCGACCTGCTCTGCTCATTCCAGCAACGCCAGGGAAGCTGATGGATCTGCCCTTTGCTTTTATAAAAGGGAGCAGTTCTGAGAACCTGGGAGCTTGGCCATGCCAAGAAGGGGCTTTGTGAGAAGCAATTAGGAGAATGCATGAGGCAGGGTGAGGGAGGCAGGAGGGGCTGTGTCTGTGTGCAGTGGTCCCAACTACTGGTCCCCAGTTTGGTGAGGTCTGAGGTGATTTTTAAGAGGTGCTGCAAAAGTAAGTGCAGAAAAGCTGCACTGTTAGTGTCAAAGGCATCTGTGTACTGGGAAAGAATGGAGACTGGTGTCTGTGAACAGCTTGTCCTGAGTCCTGTTGTCAAAATAAAGGCAAGGATCCAGCTGAGGCTCTGGCAGGACAGCCAGAAAGAAGGCCAGAAGAGGCAGCTTGGTCCTTGGGTCTGATTTCATACTCAGTGCCAGTTCTTTAACATCTTTCATTGGAGGATCGAAGAGTGGAATAGGCTGATGGGCAGCCTCCATCTGTCTCTAAGAGGGCAGGGAAGGACATCCCTCCTATTGTGTGATCAGGACTGACCAACACTTTGGGCTCTCTGCACATGGCCCTGTGCCAGGCTTCCATCCTCCTCTTCAGCCATACCTTTCTATGCCCCTCTTCCATCCAGAAAGGGAAGGTGAATCAAGGAAACATGAGGAAATATAGGAAAACTGCAGAGATGGGCAACTTTCAGAGGGAACAGAATTTTGGTGAAAAGAGGCAAGAAAAAAGTTTGAGGTTCCCCATCAGGAAGCCAGGCTGTGTCCCAGCCGTGGAGTGCCAGGGACTTCCCAACTGTATTTGCTTATGGTGTGTAACTTCTGCTGAGTGGAGCCCAGACGGGTGTGATGACTTGGATGGATCCACGCCAAGGCTGAGCTGGTACAGGCTGCCATGGGACCAAAACTGGGGCTGCCTCAGCTGGTCCTGGAGGTGGCTGGGTCTGGGGCGAGGGGACCTGGGTCACAACAATGTGACCATACATTTTGGATTCAGTTGTGACTGAACTTGTCACAGAAAGGGTTCATGTCTGGTTTGATACAAAGTTCAAGCTCCAGTGGGTGAAAAGTGGGAAGGAGTTTGGGTTCAGGGGCCAGAAAGATTGAAGGGAGGTTGGGGAAGGTCAGTGGAGGAAATAGGAAGAGCCATGGAGGAGTGAGCAGGAGGCAGAGTAGAAGGGAATCAGTGGGACTGGGATGTTGGAGGCAGGAGTGGGGTTTGGGGTATTTTCTTCTCTCACAATTACCTCCTCTGCTACTTCTTTGGGGGACTCAAAAAGGTCTCCATGAATGAAGAGCTCAGCGAGTGCTGGTGCCCTGCAGCAGTGCCCTGGTAGTGCTAAACAAGTAAAGCAGATGATTTCCAGCATCTAATAAGGATGTGTTTTTCAAAGTAATAATTGAAGCAAGTTTGGAGAATAGATCAGTGGAAGAGCAAATGTGCAAACATTTGTTGAGGCTTAGCTTGTCTGCAGCCAGTTCCAGCTCCTAGCTGGTTCAGAGGCTTTTCTAAATGTCCCTGTGAGCACCAAAGCTACTGAAAGGAAGAATTTAAGGAGCTGGGCTGGGTCATTGGACATCGGGCTCAGAACAGCTCATTCAGCCTCTCTGCTCTTCTATCATCAAAACTGGCACAAGAATCCATTTTCCCTGTCCTCTTTCTACTCTCTTCAGAAGAAAGGTTAATCTTGGTAAATGCAGGCTCTAATGCAGTGGACCTTTGATTTTGTTTAGGCTCCAAGGCACTACTAATACACATGCCAAACTTGTTTCTCTGAACAAAGCATCTTCACTCCTCCTTTGAAGTCAAAAATGAACAGATGTTTCATCTGCTCTGGACAGCTTCGGGCATATGTAAGGGATGTGATGACCTTCATTTAGGGCTGTCTATAGTGATTCTCTACAACTGTGACTGTCGGATGTTTGATGGAGTGTCAGGCCTTCTAAATACATGTGGTTTTGCTCAGATTCCTGACAGGGCTCTGAAGACATTTTGTGGGGGACTACAATGCTGCTGAGCTCATGACTACCTCTGAACTGTTTGAGTTGTATCTCTTTAAGTAACACAAAGGGAGATAAAGTTGTATGTGTTAGATCTTACCTCTGTTAATGAGTAAAGAAATGTAAACAATGTTGTTTGGGTATTGTGGGTGACATTCACCTTTCCAACCAGCCTCTGATGGCAGTGGTACATGTGTACCCAAAATTAACTAAAGAATTGCAGTGGCCATGAAGAACAGCTCTACGGGGTCCCAAATATTAGTTTTTAGTGGCTGTGCTGGCAGTTTGAACATCGGGGCTACTGCAAAGAAGTAGCCAGTGGTGTGCCTGAGTTAGGAAGAAAACTCCAATTTTTTCTATACCTTCTCTTCAAGAATTATCTTCATAAATCTGGGGATTTGCCTGTTAGAAAGCCAACTTCCTAATGCCTGAGGCATCTTGGCATCTGTAGGTGAGTCACTGGCATAGTGCTGCTCTGAAAGAGCCCTGTGAGAGCTGTGCTGTAATGGTCTGCACATCAGTCAGGTTTTAACCTGTACCACCACACCACAAGCTGTGCTGGCAGCTCATGAGAAGTTTAAACACTCTGTGGATCTTGTTGTGGCAGTTTGCCAGAGAGATGGTGGTTTCTGGAGGCCAGCACATGTTCCTGTTACCTCTTACTGCTGCTGGCACGACTCATGATGCTGATTATACCCTGGGCTTTTGTCTATAGGACCATGAACAGGATGCTGAACAGATGAGAAAAAAAGCCTTGTAAACACAAAATCTGGGTAACACTAAGGCCAGACCTGGCTGTTAAATTATATCTAACTTTTCAGCCCTCCCATGTTGACAGCTCCTCTCAGGGCTACCACAGTGGCACAGAAGCATGGGCTCTTGCAACAGTAGATCCTGATCTTTGGAAGAAGAGCCTAATCTTTCTGTTTTATCTCCCCCCTTTTCCCCCGTCCCATTTGCTTATCAGCACTTGCCAGTGAGTAAGTTACTTTTGCTGGGACCCAGGGCAGAAAGTCTCTCTGAAGCCCTTGTCCATGATGCTGGCCTGCAGCGGTGTTTGCTAAGCCTGTCATAGCTGGGGCAAATGTTTTCCTTGGATTAAAATTGGTGCCGCACTGTGAAATTCCCAAGATGCCACACCACTGTTGTGCCTGGAGACCAGCCTGTGGCACGTCCCTTCTGCTATGGCTGCTGATCTGCTGTGCTCTGGGGACAGATGGCCATGAGTATGGGCAGGCAGCAGGCACGATGGCTCAGCCACATTTGTGTGCACGAGTGTACCCCAATGCACATGTTGGGAATCTCTGATCTAGGACAGGCATGTGGATTTTGGCTCTGCTTTCACCCCCGATGCACTCAGAGACTCCTCCATCCATCCCAGAGATGGTTTGGCTCCAAAAGGCTCAGAGAGCAACTGGCCAAGGTGACTCTGGCTGTTTACACCTTTGAGCTGTTTATGCCTTCCCAGGTTCTTGTGATAAGACGTTACCGGTTTGGAGGAGCCTGTTCTGATATGGCATAGGGGAAGTATTTACCACATGCCATGGGCTGGAACTTCCCCATGCAAGTGTCAGGGCTCAGCACAGTGGCTTTCATTCACCGTCGGCTGGCAGATATGTGTAACAAGTGCCAGCACGGGAGCCCTGACTAAAGCTCTGTACTTATCCATGGAAACATTTGAGTTTTGATGGGACATAGTGATGCTGATGCTTGTGGGCCCGTGGTTGAGGGCTGTTTTTTGCATGGAGGTGGCAGAGGGGAAATCAAAGGGCACTGGCTGGGGAAGGGACTCCGAGATGCAGTGTGTGGTGTGGGGGCTGCAGTTCAGCTGTGCACTTGTGACCAGTGGGGTGGGTATGTCCTTTGAGGATATAATTGTTCCCCAAAGTGGAATTGTTTCCAGGTATGGCTATAGCCTGGCCAGGCTGTGCAGCAGCATAGTGTACATGATGCCAGAGAGGCCACTCCATTGCTGCCCTGGGGTATGAGATATCACACCGTGGGGGGCACCTTGGGGATGCATGATCAGCTGCTCTCTACCATGACCTCGTATGTGTCCCACTTTGCAGCCACCACAGCCTCTCCTCATCTCCCTCTCACCTTCTGAGCCTCTCCACAGTGCAGATTTTTGCCTGAATTTTATCAACTCTTCATTGGCAACAAGACCAGCCTGTGCGAGGGCTCTGAGTCTGGTTGTGTGGCAGATCTGGGGACTCTTTAGAACCCTCTCCGCTGTGCCCACCCGGCAGCAGGCAGGGGCTGTTCACCGCGGGATTGTGCGGGTCTCGGGACGGGGCTGGGGGTGGATCCTTGACACTCTCTCGCCCCGCTGCCCCTGGGTGTGCGCACGGGATGTTGCTCTGCGCGGGGGCCGGTGCCCGGGGCTGGTGCAGGGTGGCGGGGCGGGTGCGGGGCAGTGGGCGGTGCGGAGCCAGGGCCGGGGCCAAGGGA
>VZTD01005606.1:85976-265659 GCA_013397725.1 Rhagologus leucostigma | reverse complement strand
CGGCGGTGCTGGATGCGGCGCTGAGACGGCACTTCCCGGCGCCCGGCACGGTGCAGGCGGCCCGGTATAGCCCGGGCAGTCCCGGCGATTGCCGCGCAGCCGCCTGCCGCGCCCTGCGGGCCGCCCTGCAGCACCCCGCAGGTACCAGGGTCGGGGGACCCCTTCCTCCCTCCCTCCCTCCCTCCCTCCCTCCCTCACCCGGGGGCCGGGGATTTTTACAGTGGGATTCGCTCCGTTTTCTCATGGGATCTTCCCCTTCTCAGTGGGATCTACCCTATCCTAATGGGTTCTGATCTCTCCTCATGGGATGTCCCCTGCAATGGGGTCAGGCTTTTCCCATTAGGATCTGACCATTCCCGATGGGATCTTCTCCCCATCCAGTGGGATCAGGCTTTTCCCATTGGGAATGGACCACTCACTACTGATGGGATCTTCCCACACACAATCAGATCCGCCTTTCCCCGATGAAATCTCTTTCATGCTAGTGGGATCAGAGCCTTTCCAATGGGATCAGCCTCTTTCTGACGAGGTTCCCAGTCCTGGCAGCCAGGGAGGATAAACTTCCCAGCAGTTTGGGGAACACTAGAGTAGCTCACAGGTAACAGGGATGTGGCAGCTGATAGTGTGACATTGTGGCCTTCCATGACACGGTGGCCTTCCCATGCCTATGGATGTGTGTTCTTGCGGGATGCAGGACTGGGATGTGGCCCGTGCTGTAGGGTGCAGGTGGGACATGACCTTCCTGCAGGAGGAAGATGCTTGTGCTGATTTTGCATAATGAGTAAGTAACAACAGCAAGTCGTTGTTTGTGGGTAAAACCATAGGTCATGGTGAGGATGGCAGGATGAAAGCTGGGTGTCAGACGCCTCTGAGGAATAGCATTTGCCCTGGGGTGAAAGGCGAGGTTTGTGTGTCAATGCAGGGTGATGGGCAGCTGGGTAGGCTCTGCTCTCACAGCTGCCACACAAAACATTTCAGTCTTTGGCACTGCTTGTCTTGGGCTGTTTCCCTTCCCTCCTCCCTTCTTTAGATTTTTCCCACATTACCTTGCTCCCCATCATTTCCAGGGGCTTGGCTGTTCTGCTGTCTCGCTGCCTTTACCCTGAGGGATCCTGGCACTTGCCTTCAGCACCACGTTGACAGGGTTCTCTGGGATCCCTGGGACATGGAGATGATTGGCTGCAGCTCAGGTGCTTCTTTCCATCAGCTCAGCACAGAATCCTGGATCTGAACACTGAGGAGCTTTGAGATGGCTGGGACCCATTATGAAGGCACAGGGCTGTCTTCTGCCACCTCTACTAGGACACGCACAATCCTCTTTCTGACTTCTCTCCTTTTGCATGCTTCTGTTTTCCTCGCATTGTTCCTGCTGCAAGAATTTCTGGTGTCCTCCCAGACACCAGTGAATCCTCCAGTTCTGGTTGCAGCAGCCTGGTGGGACAGCAGCTGCAGAGGCAGAAAAGCATCCCTGCATACGTGACCTTTTTCTGCTTTGGCACATTGCTGGTGCTTAGCTCAGTACATGTATTTTTGTGGCCAGCTGTGGAGAACGAGGAGCAGGAGGAGCTGGATCAGGTGTTACAGCCTGTTTGTGTGTGCTCATCGACTTCTGAGGCTCTGCCTGGCCTCTCAGTCATTAAGTGTCCCAGGACCTGTGTGTGTAATGAGGACACTCACCAGCTGCAGGGTTTGGCCTCAGGCAGGGACAGTTTCTGTCCATCCTTCTGTGAGCTTTTCCTTCCAAAATCTCCATGTGGACAGAGGGATCCCAAGTGTAGCTGTGCCTCCAAAGAGCAGTTGAACACTTCAGGCAGTGCACTGGAGTTTTTTGTTTGTTGACTGCCAGAAAGACACTGAGCCCTTTAGTGTCGCAATGGCTCGATAAACTGAAGGACGCTGAAGGGGTTTATCATTTGTTATCTGATTAGGAGGTGAAAGGCTGGATGATATTTCAATGGAGTGCTGAACTGCTGCTGTTGGAGACCATATAACATACGCTGCTGTAGTATTCTACAAGCTGCTGTAGTGTTTTACTATAATGGCTTGAAAGTCTGTAGTAATTTTGTTGTCTTCCAGAATAAACATCACATGTTGACCACATGGTTTCTACAATCTGCAAGCAGTTACAGCTGCAGTTTTCAGTGTGCTGCTGCAAGACTGTGTGTCCAGCAGGTCTCCATGGGAGGGAGGAATTGCTTAATAAAGCAGGGAGCAGTAAATAGGTTGATGTGGTAAAAGCTGTGTGACAATGTAAAAGGAAAACTTCCTTCTGTGGGAATTCCCTAACTGTGTCAGTCCCCAGCCTCACCATATGTGCCAGCTGAGCTCCTGCCAGATTTCTTGCTCACTCTCGGCTGGACCACATGGGTTGGTTTTGGCAGCAAGGTGGCAAAATAGAAACCGACACCAGGCATAAATTTTCAGGGTAGCAGAGAGGTTTCAGCCAGAAATAAGGATTGCCAGGTGTTGCCCTGTACTTTCCAGTGGTGGGCTTCATGGAGTGGACCTGATTTTGTTGCAAGGACCCCGTTTTGTTGCAAGGCTCATGGAGGGAGAGGTGAGGAAGCAGCAGGGATGATCTGCTACCAGTCTGAACTCATCTTCTCTGGTTTATTCAGAAGACATGAAAGACAGGGAGAGGTGGAGGCTCCCATCCTTCCTGCAGTGCATTTCTTGGAACCAGAGGACCTGGAGAAAAGATTATGAAGCAAAAGCTGAAAACAACATTCATGAAGGTATGCCCAGCTCCCTCCCTTGTACTCTGCTCTGATTGTCAGAAGTTCCTCATGATCCCTTGGTGGTTCTGGTGTCCAAACCCCTTGCTGGTAGCCTCTTCCAGCTATTTCCAGTTCTGCAGTTGACCTTGCTTCCCTGGCTGTGATTTACCCAAACCTGAAGACAACCAGCACATCCAGCTGCTTCATTGCCATCTCCTTGTTTTCTGAACTTTTGCTTGTCTAAACAAAACCACGCTGGGTCCAGTGCCCAAATATACCCCTGGAAGCACTGCTGAACTCAGCTGCATTTTGCTTGAGTGCTTGGAAGCAGAACTGCTGTCTGTCTAAGCAGTGAATTGGAAGCATCCTGATATTATGTGATGTTTTCTGCAAACATGGCTGGAAGGAGTGTTCCCAAACCATTTGCCTTTGAGGCTGGCAGAGAGAAAGGAGAGGGCAGTCAGCCGTGGGGTCCCCGATTCTAAAGGAAATTGTTCAGGTAATGCATAGCATAGCATTCAGCCTTTGTGCATGGCTGGCACTTCGGCTTGCACTTCCCAGCAGCGATTTTCTTTTTGCAGAAGTGCCTCATGCAGGAGGTTACAAGGTGTGTGGTGTGGAGATCCAGATTGTATTATGAAGCACAAAGAGGAGGGAAAGCTCCTTCACTGTAAAAAGAATGAAATAGAATGTTATATTTTCACTTGAAAGGGATCTACAATGATCATCTAGTCCAACTGCGTGACCACTTCAGGGCTGACCAAATGTTAAAGGATGTTGTTAAGGGCCTTGTCCAAATGCCTCTTAAATACATAAAATCCTTAAAGAGCATAAGAGTCAGACAAAGCAACTGAAATGCCCAATTTATGCAGCTTTGAGACATGTGAGATCCACTCTCCATGGTCAGAAAACTGAAGTGCCTGATCTTGCTGTCAGTGCCAGGCAGGTGATACCCTGTGGCCATGCAACTTGTTCTGAGACTGCTGAGACTTCAGGAGGCCAGGAGGTGGGCCCTGTGCTCCTTTGCTCTATTTGCTGAAGCAACGTTGAGTTTGTAAAACAAAATGAAAATCAGTTTTGAAAAAAAATCAGCTGTGCTTAGGTTGTGACTATGTATCAATTGCCTCAGCCCATGCTTTCTTTTCATCTTAAGTAGCATTTTCTGGGAGGAGGGGTTTTCCATTCAGGTCTCCCTTGACCTCTCTCTGCTCCCTGCAGATGACCTGCAGGACCCTGAGGAAGAAGTGGCTCTGGCCAGCCTGTCCCCCAATGGAAACTGCGAAGAGGCTGCTGGAGGCACAGGCACCTAGAGCTGCTGGCACCCAGCAGAGTCCACATCCCAGATCTGCCCAGTGGATTTGGAGCAGTGGGAGGAGGAGCTGGTGCAGGCCCTCTCCTCCAAGGACCCACAGCTCCAGGGAAAAGCTGCTTGGCTGAACCCATCAGGGTCTTTTGTAGATGCCAGCAGCCCCTGGGGTCTGTGCCAGAGAGCCATTCCCTGCTGTGCCCTGCTGCCCCGGGGCACCTGGAGCTGCTGTTGGACACTGGGCTTCTGAGAAGCCCTTTGGGGATGCATCCCATATCCTGGGCAAAATGATGTTGGGACTTTGAGTGTGAAATGCAGCCACCTGTTCGAAGAATGAAGAATGTTTTCTAATTCTGAGCAAAGTTCCCTGCTGAGGCTGCTGGGGCTGGCCTCCCTGGCAGACTGATTCTGCTGCCTTGTTTTCCTGCTTCATTGGTGCTTCGAAGTTCCCACCCTCTTGGTGATCAGGAAAAAAAAAAAAAAAGGACAAAGAAAAAGACAAGTAACACTGTAGCTTGGAGACTGCAGTGGGACTAAATGAGAGCTCTTGGATCTACAGCTACTGAAAAGGCTTGAGTGTAACAGTGTAACATGAAGAATGCAGTAACAGCCCAGCTTGGGTAGCAAGAATAACATAAAAGATACTGATAGTAATGGCATCTAGAGCAGAGTGGGGTTTGGGAGCAGGATCTGTCCCTCTGGCTTGTCCTGGTGCTCAAAGCCTGACTGAAAGACTGCCTGGGTTGGAGGGGTGGCAGGTGGGCACTAAGGTGTGGCTGGTGCTAGATGGGGCTACAGGAGAGGGCCATCTTATCTGGGACATCTCCACAGGCATGGTGGCGCACCTTGGAGGTGGCCTGCAGCACAACAAGATGTGGCTGTTTCATAAATAAATATAAAACCATAAAAATTATCTATTTAAGTAGTTCCAAAGGGCTGCCTGTAGCCTTTGGGGAAACACAATTAACTAGAAATCCTTCGTTTATGAGGAATATTACTCTAATGCTAAGAATATCTTTTAAATTCTTTATGCAACATAAAACAGGTCTTGTTTGAGCACAAGCTGCTGGGTTTTGTTTGGGGCTGCCTTTCCTTTAGGAGTTTCCTCCAGCTCAGATCAGAAACTTCAACCTGCCTACCTCATCTCTGGGTTAACTGCCAAAGTACATTCTCTGTGCATGTCTGTCCACTCTCTGGCTTTTTTCCTACTGGCAGCTGAAGTGTCTGGAGTCTTGCCAGCTCTGGCCAGAGCTCTCTCTCAGCAGTTTGCCTTCGGCATCCCTCTAGCTCTTACCTGGAGCAGGGGATGCTTCTCTGCAGAGAGGGCACTGACCCACTCTCCTTCCGGCCTGCAGGATTTCTGTAGGATTTCTGTGCTTATGACCTGTGGAAAATACAAATGTAGCCAAGTGACTTGGTGTGGGTGGCTGTATTCCTGACCCCACGTTTCAGCACCGAGCACTCAGTGCATCTTGGTGAGATGAAGGTTCCCTCCTGCTCCATCCCTGCACAGCCCAGGTCGCTGGGCAGGTCTCTATTTCCCAATAAAGCCCTGGGTTAGGTGGGTCCAGCAGGACTTGCCAGTAGGAATCCTTATTTTCTTGCAGCATTTTGGTGCCAGGAATTTGCCAATGAAGAGGTGGCCCAAGAGCACAAACTGGCAGTTAAACCTCCCGTAGTGCTACAAGTCCACTGGATTTATTCATTAGTAATTTTTAGGTAAATCATGCAAGTTTACCCTTGCAAGGAGACTTGTGGAAGTGGATGTACTGCCTGGGCTTTAGGAGGTGTAAGCAAGAATATATTTGACCAAAAGTGTTGTTTTTCTTTGACTGAGGAATAAAAATGACTTGAATACTTTATTTTTCTCTTTTCTTTTTTCATTATCTGTGTACTTGGAGGTGGAAGCAGATAGTTTTACATGTTTAATTGAATAATCTAAGGGCACTGTTATGTGCTTGTTGTAAAGAATAAAGACATTTAATGTCTGAATTGGAATGTGCTTATTTATTTGCCATGGTGTTATCCTTAAAAAACCATTATGCATGGCTTACCTCATATTTGTCTTGGTTTGAAAAAACTGGATATTGGGATGGAATGGAAGTAACCCCAGCATCTGATACGCAGAAGATCAGCAGAACTGAGTGCAGCCCAAGTGGGGCAATGGAGAAGGCTGGAGATCTTCCCAGTTGTCCAAGAGTGCAGCAGCCCCTCTCAGTGTTGTGGGTAGGGTTCTGATAAGCTTACATCAATAACTTTAATTAGTAACTTTCACTAACTGATACCATTATCATCCTCAAGGAATTCAAGCCCTTCAGAGGGTATTTTTTCCTATTCGGTAGCAACAAGGAGAAATGAATGCTGCCGAGATCCGGGCACTTTGGTCTCTTGTGTAGCATCGTTGCTCCTGAGCTGGACTTTCCTCGCTGCAAATCCACCAGCCTGTGTGTCCCATCTCTCCGTACCGGAACCAAAGCAGAAGTCAAAAAACTCCACACTCCTCCACAACTGGGGCACCGTCAGGTCCATGTCTGTGCAGATCTGGACACTGCCCTATGCTCTGACGTGATGGATGGGGCCTGTCAGACTCATCTCTACCTGTGCTTCCCTTCTAAGGGACAAATGCGGTTTGGTGGGTGAGGCCTTTCCCCATGGAAATGTGAGAGGAGTCGGAGCCCGCAGAGGCATTAAAGCCATGACATAAAATCGCTGATGCCTGCACTGCCATGGGACACGCTGTGCCCCCAAAGATGCCCCCCCATTGCGGCCGGCCTGTCCTGGCGAGGGAAGCAGCCGCTTCTCTGGGCACGGCGCAAACACGGGCACCGGCGGGGTCACTCGTGGGGAACTCACAGCTCCGGCCCCGCTCGCTCAGGCAGTGGTGTGGGGTTTGCGCCGTGGGAGGTCGTGAGGAGCCCGTGGGGGCTGTGGGGGAGCCCCGCGAGGCCCGCGGGGTGTCCGTGAGGGGCCGCGGACGGTACGAGGCCCCCGGCGGCAGGGCTGCCCGGCTCCTGCCTGCCTGTTCCTCCGCCGTCCCGCGCAGGCGATCACACGGGCACCTCTCCCGGGCGCAGCGCGGAGCCGCCGGAAGAGGCCCTTGGCAGCACTTCCGGGCCGGGCAGCGGCGGCGGCGGCGGCACCGCGGTTGGGCCGGACCGGACCCGACCCGACCCCCCCCCGGACCCTTCGGACCGACTCGACCCCCACTCCGAGGGCAGCCGGGCGGCACCATGATCACCTCGGCCGGTGAGGCAGCGGCGCGGGGCGGCGTTGTCCGCCGGGGTTTCGCTGAGTCAGGGCCGTGACTGGGCACCGCCGCGGCTCCGCGGGGCCGCCCGTCACGGGGCTCCCCCGCCCCGGTTACCCCCGGACGGCAGAGAGAGAGGCCTCCCTGGTGCCCGGCGGTCCTGCACGACCGGCTGTTGAAACCCGGTGCCTTGTCCGTCTCCTGCCGGTGTCTCACCAGGGCTCCGGTGGCTTTGGGGGTCCCCGGGCAGCGGTGCGGGGATCCCGCGATGTGAGGGGGAGGGTTCAGCTGCTTCAAGTGAACAGCGCGTTTTCGGTGTAAAACCGGAGGGCTCTCGGGAGGTGCAGCAGGAACTTGAGAGGGGGAAGAGGAAGGAGTCTGGAGTTCAGAAACGCAAATGCCTTGCAGAAGAAACGTCAGTCTAAGGGGTGCGGGATAATGAAGCGTGTGAGGAATTGGATGTTACGCGGTGTTTGTGCATTTGTTGGGAACTTGATAGTGTGAGAAAATATGGGAAGTATTTCCACAAATACTCAGGCCAGAAATTAACGTGCGGCTGGTTGTGGCTTGGCGAGAGAAACACTGCAGAGGGTGACAGCATCCAGGTAGCTTTCTCTTCCTGAACCCTTTGCTTTGTTTAAGTCTTTATTTTAATTGAGGAAAAGTAGGAATTCATTTTAGAGGCATTTTAAAAATGTAAAAGGGTATGTTGGAGTGAGGTATGTAGGTGGTGTGTAGGAGTGGGATTGCTTCCTCCTGATAGATCAGGTAAATGGAGGAACTTATTTAAAATACTAGTAGTAATAATAATAATAAACAAAGCAAACATTTGGTGTAGAGATGCAGAAAACAGCTGGAAGGAGCACAGTGGGATGACTGCTGACTCTGCCTTCTTTGCCTAAGAGCCAGATTCACGTTCCTTCAATTCCTGTTACTGATGGATGTGTGTCTAACCTGGTTTTTAAAAACAATCCCTGATAATGGAGGTTATGTGACTTCATTAGGCATCAGAATAAATGTGTTTCTGTGAGAAAACTTTTCATATCATCAAACCTCATTCTTTGAGGCTTCGCTAAAGTTTGGTCTTTCTGTTCCTGTTCATATCTGACACAAAGATCAGATTATTCCCTTCCTGCTGGCAGCTGCCCTGAACTCTGCACCCTTCCCAGGCTTCTGTAGACCAACCAGTTACAAGCCTCCAGCCACCCTTCAGGAGCTGACTGCCAGAGCTTCCTGTTCTTACTGCCCAGCTCTAAACACCCTGGTTTGCTCGTGGCTCAAATGTGGTGCCCAGCACTGGGCACAGGGTCTGGCCAGTGGGTGCCAAGGAGAGGGAAGGTGCCTCATGGATCTGCCAAGAACTGCTCTCACTTGCACATCTGTGTGAGGTTTGGGTTCTCTGCCTCCCACTGCAGCTAAATTATATTATTGATCATATTTCATCTTAACCCTCTGTACTGTTCAGATTCTATATTTGTACATTTTGGTTTGGACCTGCACATGCTCCTTCTAGATTTGTCAAGATCTTTTGGAAGCCCAGTTCAGCCCTCCATAGGCTTCCTGGCCTTTCCAGTTTCATGTGTTTTTTGAGATTTAAAGAGGTTGTCAAGCTGTACAACAGATTAAAGATTTAAAGCAGTGAATTGTGTTGGACTTTGATCGGATCATGTTCCAACCCTTTCCGTTGCATCTTTGCAGTCTGACAGTGAAACAACCTGTCCCTGTGCTTCAGACTGAGCTCCTGTGAGCCTCTCAGTCATGTCAGTTAAACAATATTTCTGTAGCTGTTTATACAAATGTTCTGGGCCAGCATCAGGAGTCTTGCTAAAGCTGCAAGGTACAACATCTCCTCCTGTCCATGAGGCCTGTTTCCTTGGCATGGAAAAATTCTGTTTTCCTCTAGAAACGATCATCTTTTATAAACAATACACTTTTTCAGTTACAAATTCTGAACTATTTTACATCATGTTTAATACAAACTTGAATCTGATCTTTGAAGTTTTATACTGAAGATTTAAAATTAGCATTCCAGAGACAGACATTCTCTCCTGTTCTGTTGGTTTTGAACTGAATGACAAGCTTACTTTTGATACAGAAAGACCAAAATTATCTATGATTTTTTTTTTCAGCTGGAATTATCTCTCTTCTGGATGAAGAAGAGCCACAGCTCAAGGTAAGCTCTTACATCTGAGAGCAAATAACAGCAAATGCATTATTTGGAGAGCTTAAAATCAAAAAGGAGCAGATCTCAGTAATTTATGGTTGGACAGCAACAGGTGGGCACCAAATTGTGCCTGAAAGCTGAAAGAAAGGGCTTAAATAAATGATAACAGATTGTAAACTTCCTTGTTTTGAACATGGATCAAACTGGAACTTCATATGCGAAAATCTCTATTCATGAAAGCTCCCAGCTCTCTGATGATAATGGGGCTTTGTAACTTAAAACTATTCCAGAGACTGCATTTTGACTATGTAAAATTCAAAGCTGAAGAACATCCCAAGTTTTTAGAATAGTTTAACCAATGTAGAACAAAATCACAGTTACAGTTTTCACTTGGAAAAAAATCACAGTAGTAGTATGAGAAAAAGAAAACAGCAACAGAAACTTTCCAGTGCACAGAGTGTGAATCCACAGAACAACACTGAAAGTGGTAGTGTGTTGATGGAAGGTGCACTTTTTAATATTTGTAATTACCTAATTGTTTTTCTTGGATACAGACACAGGTAGTGATGGATCTGAATGATCCCTGCTTTTGCTGTGGCCTGATTACAAGTGGGCTGATTCTGGTTTGTTTATCAGCTAAAGTACTGTTTCTATATAGATAAATGGAGTTGGCTGCTGTAGGCCACAGGTTGATTCCATGTGCTACACAGAGGTTGTTACAAAGACTTTGAAATCTTTGTATTTCAAGGAATTTCATCTATCGGACACTTCAACCAGTCATTCATCACAGAGAGGCCATGGGAAGGAATGCTAGAGTTGTCTTATCTGTTAAATGAACAGCTCTTTATTTGCAGAGGACTTGCAAAGATTAGTGAATGCTCACAAAGATCTTTTAAAATAGAATTTGCTGTTGAAATGGGTTGGTGTTTATAATATCCGTCCTAGAATGTACTTCATTATTACTGGGGAAAGGTGGTAAATGCGTTTTTAATGTAATACAACTTTTTTTTTTTTTGGTAGGAGTTTGCTCTTCACAAGTTGAATGCTGTTGTCAATGACTTCTGGGCAGAGATCTCTGAGTCAGTGGACAAAATGTAAGAGAAGACACTTAATACTGCTTAAAAAGAACATGAGATATGAAGTGGATGTAGTTCTAGTTCCTTGACAGTGGCTAGTGCAGCATGTAGCTCCATATTTCCTAGAAAGCACTAGTGTGTGTGGATGTGGGGTTGGAGCTGTGGTCCCAAAGATGCAAGTTCAGTCAAGTCTGTACTTGTCACATGGTCTTAAAGAGATCTGAGCGCACAGAGCTGATGCTCTTCTCTCCCTCCTCTGCAGTGAAGTTCTCTATGAAGATGAGGGCTTTCGGAGCCGCCAGTTTGCTGCTCTCGTTGCTTCTAAAGTTTTTTACCACCTGGGAGCCTTTGAGGAATCCCTGAACTATGCCCTGGGAGCTGGTGACCTCTTCAATGTCAATGACAACTCGGAATATGTGGAGACGATCATTGGTAAAGAACTGTTGCTGCAAAAGAAAAGCTCTTATGTTGTCAAAGCTGCTGTAACTTTGAAATTTTACTTGGTTTAGCTTTTTTCTCTGTATTTTTCTTGCTGTCGTTGTGTTCATTTAAACTTATGCTGCAGCTAATTTTACCCAGTTTATTTGTACTTTCTTTCTTATGGTTTGGGATTCTGCAATGTAATTGACTTAGGAGTTCTGGAATTTTTTTCCTGTTCTTGACCCTTATTCTATAGTGAATTCCTAATAAGAAAATTACTTTGGTAGTTTGTTGTCCTTTCTCTCATTTGTGTGCTGATGTTATTATCAATTTCAGTATGACTTTGAAAATAAGTGGCTAGTAAGTCTAGATGCACACCTAACTGAGGGGGACAATTGTGTTTGTCCACCCACAACAGCAAGTCATCTGTTGACTGCAGGTATAATTTGAATGCCTTTTAAAAATCTCATCTGCTGGAGTCACTTGCCTTGTACAGGATATGATGGACCTGGGCTGGCTTCCAGTCTCCCCAGCTGGTGCTTGCAGTGGAGCTAGGAAGTCTCCCACTGCTATTTTCTAATTTATTTAACATGACACTTGAACAAAGATCATATCCTTGGTTTAATTTTTGAAATACCTACCTGATTTCAGCACTAAAATCAGAGTTTATTAGGATATAATAGAAGTATTTTCCACTATTCTCTGTATACAACTACACAGATGTGTAATTTCCCATACACTCTACTTGCTGGTAGAACATGTTCATGCACGTGCTGGTCCCTTCACCTGTACAAAACTGCAAAAATCTAGGAACTTGACTATTTCCCCCATATTTGTTCATTATGTCTTCAGCAAAATGTATCGACCACTATACCAAGCAGTGTGTGGAGAACGCGGAGCTGCCGGAAGGGGAGAAGAAACCCGTGGATGAGAGGCTAGAAGGGATAGTGAACAAAATGTTCCAGCGGTGCTTGGATGACCACAAGTACAAGCAGGCCATTGGCATCGCTCTGGAGACGCGCAGGCTGGACATCTTTGAGAAAACCATCCTTGAGTCGGTATGTGCAAGAGACAGGAGGTGCCTGTAGCTAGGCTTTTCCAGGTATGGATCCAGAAGTCAAGTGCAAGATCCATGTTGCTGTGGAACTTGCCCTGTTTTGTATGAACAGAATAAAAGATCCCTTTTATTTAAACTCAGGGCTGTTCAGTTTAGCATGTTCGTGGAAGGCAGAGCCACTCAGGGCTATCAAATATAGGAAGATCCCCCCTACCTTTAGGAAATCCTTGAGCTACAAGTTGATGGGAAAATATTCCCAGGAAGTTTGGCTATGTGCCCTCTTCTTAAGGTATTCCCTGTCAGCTACTGGCAGAGATACTATACTGGTATAATGTAAGAACAGCTCTTTTATTTAGTTGTGCCTGTCATCTGCTGTAATTCACTGTGGGAAGGGATCCTTAGGGCTGGGTAAGTGATTTATTAGTGGCAAGCGAAAGAAAAAACTCCAGTAGCTAGGTGAGGTGCTCTAATTTTCATAAGTGGCTGTGTGCAGTCTTGGCCTGCCCTGACTCCGAGGCAGTGCAACTTGGCTTTAACATCTTTTCGTGGTTTAGCATAGCTTGGTTTTTAGTTACACTACACATCTTTCACTGAGGGTTTAAGGTAAGTCATGTTACTGTTAGTGGCAGCAAGAGAAGCAGGCCTGTAGTCATTTGCAGCAGCTCAGCAGCTGTGTGCACTCTTGTTATGCTGTAGTATCTCAATCATATGCCAGACACATAGCTTGAATCCTTTAAATTTTACTGCTTTTCAGTTTAAACTTTTACATATGTTTGGATGTTTCCTGTGTCTGTGTATGAGTGATAATCATAAGGCATCCATCTTGCTTTTTTTGTTCTCTTTGTTGTCCTATACATTTACTAACTTGCTGACTAGAAATCTCCCATTTTGAATTACCTTTCTGAGGTCTAGTAACCAAATCTGTTTCTCAGGCTTGATCTTTTCTTGGTGCATGGTTTGTTTTGCTGACATTTTATGTTAGCGCAGTGAATTTCACTGCATTCAAAACTGGTTGTTTGAACAAGAAGGGTGAAGGGGAAATAGGTATTGTAATTTTAAGTTAATATTTTGCATGTTTTAACTGCTGAGATAAATATTGATCCTGCATGTTTTTTATAGTGTTTTTTCTTTAGACTGCAATACACCTGTATATAAGCTTTTCTGAAAATGGGAAAGCAAACTGTGAAGATTTATATGCACGTTTGCTCTGCTTTTTAAAGTAGGAAAGGGGTAGCTTTATTTTCCTTTCTAAATCCTGCTTGTCAGTCTAAACCCATGTTTGATATCCCTGAATTTTATTTCAGAACGATGTTCCTGGGATGCTGGCCTACAGCTTGAAGCTCTGTATGTCTTTGATGCAGAATAAACAGTTTCGTAATAAAGTCTTGAGAGTTCTAGTTAAAATCTACATGAATCTGGAGAAACCAGACTTCATCAATGTGTGCCAGGTAAACTTTTCAAAGTCATGTTTAAAGGTAATAAAAAGTTACTCTTCGTCAGGTATATTTGGCTTGATCTTTTCCTGGTTGCGGGCTTCCAGCATGTATCAGAGGGGGACCAACTTGAAAAAGAGATGTAAATATTGCATATTTGGTCAATTTATAGAGAAAGAAATGCATTCAAAGGCAGTTTGAGGACACAGACAACTCTGACAGAATATTTTAAGCCTATGTAGGGGGTATCAGATGGGAGGTTCACAGCTTGGGATTTTATTTATTCCTCACAAGAATATTTCCAGTGCTTTGTTTTTTTGGTAAGCCATTGTCTAAAAGTGTTTAGACAACCAGTTGTGAAGTTACTCAGATGTTCTCAGGTCTTTGCCAGTCTTGGTATGCCACGTACACGTGACTCAGTGTTACGCCTGTTTCATTTCAGCTGAGACATCCCTACAGAAAGAGGGGTGCTTCTTCAATGTGCTTTTGAAATTTCTGTGTTTAGCAGGACAAGTCTTGTTTTTCTATGAAAACTCTTTTAAGTTTTCTGTTGTCTTAAATGAAAGAGAAATTTTCTTTCTTTGGAGGGGATATTCTGTGGAAGCAGCAGATGTGAGGGTGTTGGAGTGTGGCCTTGAGTAGTGTTGCTTTCTCATTCTGAAGTATCTAATGTCTTCTCCTGGTTTGTTGTTTTTTTCCTGTTCTTCTCTTTCTCCTGCTCAGTGCCTGATATTCCTGGATGACCCACAGGCTGTGAGTGACATCTTGGAAAAACTGGTGAAGGATGATAACCTTCTCATGGCCTACCAAATTTGCTTTGACCTGTATGAAAGTGCAAGCCAGCAGTTCCTGTCTTCTGTCATCCAGAATCTCCGCACGGTTGGAACTCCCATCGCCTCCGTGCCTGGATCCACCAACACCGGCACCGTCCCTGGATCAGAGAAAGACAGGTGGGGAGATTGACTTGGGAGGAGGTGGAATTGTTTGGCTCCAGTCGTGCTCCAAGAGAGCCTCCTGTTCCATGTATGGATGCTTTTTACAAGCTATCAAGTTACTCTCCTTTATTTACGTCAAAATTATAGGCAAGACATGCTATTTGCTCAAACCAAAATTGTGCGTTACCAAAATCTACTGGTTTTTAAAGGGATTTTTCTTTGCAGTTGAGATAAGCACAGAGCATTTACACTGTGGCTCATCTAATGAGCAGTAATTCATTAAGCCACAGCATGAGTTGCTTGGGCATGCTGATGCTGTGTGGTCTTTGCAGCAACTTGCAAAGCTGAGGAAGGGGGAAGTTCAGGGAAAAAGCTCATCACAGCTATGTGCAAGTTTGGTTTCACATCACAGCTTGTGGGAAGAGTGAGCTCAAATGATACTGTGGTGTCAACAGACCCTTTTGTACTTGCAGCTCAAAAGAGGTAGTTCAAATCTACTTCAAGTTTTTTAAAATATGTTCAGTGGTCAATACCATAGATCTCAACTGCAGGAAGCTGCTGTTAAGAAAAATCAAAGTTGACACTAACCATTCCATCATCTTTATTTCTTCTTTTGATGACTTACAGGACAATTGGCCAGTCTATGCTGGGGTTGCTGCCCAGCTCAGGGGCAGCATGGAAGAAGTTTGTTCTCCATCTGCTCTCTAATCACCATAGAATGCTTAACTGGTACTTTCACCAGAGCTCTCATGTTTGTGCACAACCTGCTCCCTGCACTGTCTTTGATAGTGCGTGGTGGAGAATCCCACCCAGATCCAGGCTGGTTAAATATAAGCGTTTATCCAGCTGTGGAGCTGAGTATAAATACTTTTGAATGAGTGACACAGGCATTTTCGTCTCTTCTTTTCCAGTGAAATAAAAGGAAAGACACAGAATAATTTATGTCAGCCTGTATAGCATTACAACAAGGTGCCAACAACAGCTTAATATGTTTCATTTCCATGTCAACACTCTAGTATCCATGCTAATAGTGACAAGCACAAGGCTTCTGGGGGAAGATATAATTAGCCTTGATGCCTTGTTTGTTGACCTTGTTTTCTCGCCTGTGTCTGTCTGTTCATTCCCTACAAGCATCTTTATTTTTGTAGTCTCTGTAGATGGAATAAGAAAATAGGATATTCCAGGCCATTGTCCTCAAGTTCCCTGAAAATTGAGTGGGGGAGGAGTTTTCTGCTCAGCAATGAGCTCCAGATAGTCAGCGCTTGTTCTATCAAAGTCCTCAAAATCCCAGGCTACTCGTTCAGGACAATGTTCAGCCATAGTTACCATTCTTGACTAGTTGCAAGTGATGCATTTTTCATTTTTATTTTATTTCAGTGATGCTATGGAAGCAGAAGAGAAACCAGGAAGCACTTGTGCAGCAGGGAAGTCTGCGGAAATTGTGAGTGCTATTTCCAGAATAGACCTTACTTTTAGTTTTTCTTATATGTTCTCTTTGGATCTCTAGGATTGCTAAATTGGTTTGGCTAATAAAGAATGGACTTCCTTTTCTGTCTGGGAGACAAGGTGACAGATGATCTCTGAGGGCCAAATATCTGACTTAAAGTCCAGCAGTTCAGATACTGAAAGCTGTGTGGGAAATGGTCAGAGCTCAGTAGGAATTACTGAGTTCTGAAAAAGAAGACAGAAGGATCTGGCTCATGTGTTTGCTTTTTGATACTGAAGCAATTAACTTGTTCCAGAAGAAAGGGCTTGAAATTTAACTGCTGCTGAGAATCTTAGGGAGTGAATTAGCTTGATGCATTTTATTTCTTCTCCTTCAAAAATCCAACTGTAGTTCTGACTAGCTAGAACTGAGGCTGTTCTGCAGGAATGGTAGGAGGGAATGCTGATGTAACATAGTTTCTTTTCCATGAAGCCATAAAGTTGCCTCAGGCCTGCAGGGTGCTGTGTTGCTGGGCCAGTTGGTTGGAATCTTTTTGTTTAGTTTCCTTTCCCAAGTGTTGGAGAAAGTGAGTTCACTTCTAACATGTGCATACAGTTGCATTTCAGCATGTAGAATAGTTAGTGCAATTCTGACATTTCCAATGCTGAAGACAAGAAGTGCTACCAGAGGGGAAAGTAAAACCCAAGACCAGTTGTTTTTTTTTTTCTTCTTTTTCCCCCATGGTAAATGTTTGCAGACAAAACTTGGGAATCTTTGAAAGATTCTTGCAGATCACTTAAAAATTAATTAAGGGCAAACAGAAGTGTTTTCTTCAAATTGTATTTCACAAGGAAAACAAAAGGGGTTGAGATTTTTGCCCCAGCAAGGAACCTCGACAGTGCTTCTGTGCAGGAAAAGTGTCTTGAATCAGTTTCTGCTGCACTGGCTTTGCTGATTGTACCAAGTACACAAAAATGATCTGTATGGCCAGAAATGTTCTTTAGCTTAATCTTACACAATTCACAGTGCTGCCTACAAAGAAATAATTGAGGGAATTAGTTTAAGGGCTGAACTACTCATACTTGGCTGATCTGTGACCCGCTAACAATGTCAGGACAAAGAGCTGCACTGTACTTTTCACCCTGCTCAGAAGGAACTTCAGTTTCTACAGATCCATTTTCAACTGTTCCATCATGAGGACGGAGACTTTCTCAAAGAGCTCTATAAGATTAATGTATTAGAGTTTCCTAGTTCTGCTAGCTGTTGTTCTAAATAAAGCTTGTAGCTCACAAGAATGATGCTGCAGCTCAGCAGGGTCATGCAAAGTATTGTAACTTTGTGGCCCTGTCTATGAAAGCTTCCATGGAAATACAGGTTCACGTTTATAAAAGGGTTTGCCTCTAGCAGGAGACTTACTGTCTCTGTAAGGCCAAACAGCAGCTTGCAGAATGTGAGATGTCACCCACACCCTTTTGCTTTCAATGAAAGAATACATTTTTGAAGAGTCTCTCCTCCCACCTGCACTGCTGTGCACAAAAGATTTGATTTCTGGGAGGTTTGGGCTTGTGCACCGAGGACAGAAACAATGTCTTTTTAGTCCTAAAACCTAATAGGTTTTGGGATATGGTGATGGGAACATACCAGAGCGGCTTCTCATGAATTGTAATTTAACAGAGCCATAGCTGGGTTCTCATCGAATTTTTTTCTCCTTTTTGCTTGTATGTGAAGAACCCAGAGCCTAAGGACCAGATCTCAAAAATGATTAAAATTTTAAGTGGGGAAATGGCCATTGAGTTACATCTGCAGTTTTTAATACGAAACAACAATACAGACCTCATGATCCTCAAAAACACAAAGGTAAGAGACTTTGTTAAATATAGTATGGTTGTCATCCTGTGTTTGTTTTGACCATGTTCTGTTGTTTTTAATGATAGGCTGCTATTAGCATGTTGATATTTTAACTGGGTTTTTTCTGATTGGTTATAGAAACTAATCTTTTTCTCACCGTTTTTTTGGGGTTTTTTTTTTTTTTGGTGGGTTTGTTTTTCATCTGTCCAGTAAGATGGGCAAAACTCACCCTGCAGCTCCATGTCAGATCCATTGCAAATGCTGCTAGTTGAGAAGGGAGGAGTCAGCCAGGACTACAGGTTACAGTATGTTGGTATCTTGGTTGAGGTGTTATGTGAGCCCACGCCTTCAGCTTGGCTAAGGGAATCCTGGTAATGTAGTAAAAGACCAATATTTCCACGTTGGAGACAAAACCAATCAGATACTGTAATGTAGGCAGAGCTAGTGAATGGAGTGACTGGTTTTGTTTTGGAAGGTGTTACTCAAGGGTGAGCAAATGAAAACTTACAAGTAAACTAGACTCTTAAATGATTACTAGAAACCACAGAAGTTTTTTATACGTGAAATAAGATGCACATCATCAGTAAAAGTAGTAGGGATTGCTTGTTAGCGGGTTCATCTATTTCAGACGACACTTCAAATGCATTGGAAAATCTTTTCCATCTTCTGGTTGAGTGCTCAGGAGTGATTCTGCAGTAGAGTTCTGAGAATGGCCTGGAAACGTCAGCAGCACACGCTGTGCTGTGCCCAGTTCTGGGAAACGGAGGAAGGGGTTTCTCCAGTTAAGTGGCAATTGGAGTAATCACATCTCTGAAAGAAACTCACAGAAGGGATCATTTTGCATGGGAAAGATGGCTTGAGGATATGTTAGAGTGTATTAGCAATCTATTAGCTGATTACACGGAAATTGCTGGTTAAATTGAGGATCATTACAGTCCATTTTTCTAGTGTGCTGGCAAGCATATTAAGCGACCTTGGGTGTATCTTTTGCTGAGTGATGATACTGATTGTTCTTGTTCTTCCAGGATGCAGTGAGGAATTCCGTGTGTCATACAGCAACCGTTATAGCAAACTCGTTTATGCATTGTGGGACAACCAGTGACCAGTTCCTTAGGTAAATCTATGGCAAGGAAGCTCCAATGTCATTTAGAGGTGTTTGAATAACATTGTTGCCCTCCTTTAACTTGATGCTTCCGGAGTGGTAACTGCAGAATTCTAATGCTCTTAGAGAATTGTTTCCTTTTCTCTATCCTCACAAACTGGCTTTGTTTGACTGCTAACTATATGAGCAGCTTGGAGGGTGAAGATCTGGAGTTTCTCTTCTCTTTGTTTACCAGTTAGAGAGTTTCTGAGATGATGTATCTTTTTATGGTAGAGACTGACAGTACTGAATGACTCTTCTAAGGGAAATGCTGGGGCTGACCTTACCAGGGACTTAAGGAAAGCTGCGGAAATTCTGCTGAAGTTTCTCCCAGAGCGTTGGTGGACTGCATATTGAGAAGTTGTTCTCTATCTTTCACTGAGATCACCGACATCTAGAAGCTTGACTAGAACCAGGCAAAAGTCAGGACTGATGAAGGGGAGAGAAATGTTAAGTGGAAATGTGTTTAGCTGCCTTCCTTTCTGGAGCTGCTTTCTAGTTTGAAGAAGACTTCAGTGCTCTTAAATCCTGCTTGCAGGATGAGGAACAGACTGTATGAAAAACTTTGTATAACCTTTCTCTTTTTTCATTTAGAGACAATTTGGAGTGGCTGGCCAGGGCGACTAACTGGGCTAAGTTTACTGCTACTGCCAGCTTGGGTGTTATACACAAGGTAACATTTCGTTCATTTCCCTCTGCTCAGTGTAAATGTTTGACTTGTGAATACTGTAAATGTGGACATGGAGATTCTGAATGGTGCCTGTGCTTATATTATTTTGTCTGACATCCAGTATAATTTATGGTATGTTCTGCTGAGAATCAAAAAGGTGCTAGGATAACATGGCTCAAGGAGAGAGTATTTTTTCTCTTTTCTTCCTTTGTGACTTGAACAGATTTAATAGTTTCTAGCTATTAAAATTGCAGGTGTTTCTTAAGTGATTTTGGGACATACCAAAGTTCCCTACTGTAGTAAGTTTCAGTAAGTGTGAATGGTGGCCTGTGGCACTGAAACACCGATTTGTGTGGAGAAAGTAATGGCTATAACACGTTTAAATATTATTTTGCTGTTTTTTCACCTTTCTCTTCCCACTGTCTTCCCTTCCCGCTGGACACTGGACATCCAGGGCCATGAGAAAGAAGCATTACAGCTAATGGCAACTTACCTGCCCAAGGACACCTCTCCAGGGTCAGCCTACCAGGAGGGAGGAGGTCTCTATGCCTTGGGTCTCATCCATGCCAACCATGGCGGGGACATCATTGACTACTTACTGAACCAGCTGAAGAATGCCAGTAATGATGTGTGTACTGGGCTCAGCAATGAGCCTTTGTTTTGTTTGGAATATGCAGGAGGGTGCTGGCTGGTTTAGAAGTGGGGGGTAGAGGTAATTAAGGTCGTGGCAGCAGTGTGGTACTTAGACCTCCTCAGGGCCTTAAAGATTGGATAAAGGTTGGTTTTAACAACCTGTTGCTCAAGGTTTAGGTGTGATTTTTAGGAAATTCTTATGTACTTGGCAGTGACTGTAGCTTTGTCATATTTACTACTTGTTATATCTACTTTGTTTTGCTAGTGGAACTGCAGTATTCAGGCATGGTTATTGTTTACAGCTTAGTTGTCAAGGAAATAAGCCACAAAATGTTTCTGCTGACTTGTAGTTTTAGTGCATCTTGCACAATAAGAAGTGTTTTACTTCACTACTTAGTGTTTGTAGACCTCTATGAAAAATACCCTTTTAAGTTGGGAATAGATCATTGTCCCAGCATGTTCCCTCTTTCTCCTTGTGGAATCTCAGATTACTTTTATTTAAAATTCTGTGAACAGATCCCTCTTATCTTACTGCAAATGTATCTGTTGTTAGAACAAAAGAGGTTATAGACTGTTTATAAGTGGGTACTGATTTACTTTTTTATTTAAAAGCTATTACTAGCCAGCAGTTTTTACACGTGGCACAGATTTGTGGTTTTACATAAATCATCCAGTGGGGGAAAAGATCTTGAAGTTACTAGAAAGTCTTCTGTGCTGAGTGTAAAGCTTCTGTAACTCACTGTTTATGGGCTTTTGAACTGCTTCTCTTCTATTTTCTGCCTTTTTCATTGGACCTACTGCCTGAGATTGTGAAAGTGGTATTTCTAGCAGGTCAAGAGATCATTTTGGGTTGGTTTGGGGCTAAAAGTTTGCAGATTTATATTGATGGAAAGATGTCTACTTCACCTGAAGCCATACTATTCCCTGTTGTATGATGACTGAACTTGCATATGCTTCTCTAGATTGTGCGACATGGTGGCAGCCTGGGCTTGGGGCTGGCTGCCATGGGGACAGCACGTCAAGATGTGTACGATCTGCTGAAAACAAATCTATACCAGGATGATGCAGTGACAGGTAAATGTTCTGCTTTCAAAGCAAATAACTATCAGAGGCCTTATCAGGCACCTGGGGGTTTTTGTTGTGTTTTTTTCTCCAGATTTTCTGTTAGCAGCATAGATTGTTTCTAGCTGTGTTTTATTTACTGAGCTTTCCCTGATCATTATGGTTCTTTAGTTGTGTCAGTAATGTTCAGAGGTCCTGTCATGACTGGCACTGTACCAAGTTTTGATAAGACATGCTAGGTCTTTAAACAGCCCCTTATTTCGCTCTGTTCTTTTCTTTGTTGTGTGATTTTTGTTTAGTGTGGCTGATCTCCAGTGCCATGTGCTTTTTTGAGCTGAGAGATAGGCTTGGAGAAGCTTGTGAGAGCCACTGCTGCATTGTTAGGAGCTCATAGGAAAATGATCTCAGCAGCTCTTGGCCCAAGGAAGTGATAATTGAACTTGGTAGAGAAAAGCACTAAATTGTGGTTACAAGCACATTTGGCCATGAATAATGGAGTTGCTGGGCCTGGTGATGTCCAGAAGTGATCTACTGGCCTACATCGGGCGTGATTCTCTAGATACAATATTTACTACTTCTGGGAACAGAGTTGACTTGACGTTTTTGCTTGTCTGTGCTTTTCAGGTGAGGCAGCTGGCCTGGCACTGGGGTTGGTTATGTTGGGATCTAAAAATGCCCAGGCTATTGAGGACATGGTTGGCTACGCACAAGAAACCCAGCACGAAAAGATCCTGCGAGGCCTTGCGGTTGGAATTGCTCTGGTCATGTATGGGAGGATGGAGGAGGCAGATGCTCTCATTGAGAGTCTCTGCAGAGATAAGGTAAGTTGAGCTGTGACTTAATCCCTGACTCTTGTGTTACATGGCTGACCTTCCTGTCTGTGAGTCTCCAGCTTCGGTGGGTTGGCTGTTCTGAACCAGAGAAGTTCTTACATAGGTCTGAAGTGGGACTGTTTCACAAATACAAATCAAAAATACAAGAACAAGAGTGCTTAGCTGTGTATTTCTTTAGTGTCATACTTGGTCTTCGTAGTCATGTGAGCAGCAACAGGGACTAGAACAGGGTGTAGTGGTTAAAAACAGATGAGGCTTGTTGTAGATCGATCATCTCTAGGCTCTAGTAGTGGTCATTGCAGATAGCAAGTAAGAAACAGAATGACACCTCTGCCCTATACCTTTGGCAGCCTGCAGCATAGCAATTCTGTGTCCTCCTGAAATTGGTAATGACAACCCTGCTTAGGTGATTGTCCTGTTATTTGTCCCAAATAAACAATTAAGCAATGAGGCTGACCTGTGACCTGTTTGCAGATTCAAGACACAAGAGTGGAACAGATTTAGAGTTAGAATTATTGAGTCACTGTTTGGATGGATGTTAAATATTGATGCTTTCTCTTCCAGGATCCAATTCTCCGTCGTTCTGGCATGTACACTGTGGCTATGGCATACTGTGGCTCAGGGAACAACAAGGCTATCAGGCGCCTACTGCATGTGGCTGTAAGTACTGTGGCCTTAGGAGCACATAGGAAAAAATCTGTGGTGAGGAAGCAAGCACATCGCTTTGTCAGGCTTTGTGTCTGCAGTGTTAATATTCTGGTCCAGATCAGAGATTGTGAAATGATGAAAGCTTTTCTTAGTATTATGAATAGAACTAACAGGGCCTTAGGGTAAGTAGACTCAGACTTTCAACCTGGTATCACAGAAAAGGAACCTATTAAAAATTAAAACATGAACCTAAACTACCTGGGTAATAGGTTTGCAGTGAACAGTCTGTGTAATGATGGGCTGGAGAAAAAATAAATTAAGCTCTAAAGGATGAGGTCTGTCTGTTCTTTGATCATCTTGCAGTCAGTGTGCGAACACAGATGAGGCTGTTTGGGCTAAGGCTGAACATGGGTTTAACTAACTTTCTCTATAATCCTGTCTTCGTGATTAACTGACACCTGGCCTGAAAGGCTGCAGAGTCCTCAAGTGTTTTAATTGTATTCTGAATGTCCTGTTTTCCCTTTTGTAGGTGAGTGATGTGAATGATGACGTGAGGCGGGCAGCTGTGGAGTCACTTGGTTTCATTCTGTTCAGGTAAAGTGTCTTCCTTGCTCACTCCTGCAGCCTTCAATTTAATGTGTGTTACTTTTCCAGAAAATGAGTATGCTACTGCTAATTGAATGCGTTTTGAAAAGTGAAAAAACTGAGAGATTGGTTTAGAATTAGAAGCCTTCCTTAATGTTCAGCAGATGTTTAATGAGTCTTTCTATAAGTTTCCAGACTTGTGGCTTAACTGTCTGAACAGAGCTAGATGAAGTTGACAAATAGAATGAAAAATTAATATTTGTGGGATTGAGAGTTAATTAAAAATTAAATATACCGTGCTTGTGCCAAGCCTCTTAAGGGCAGCAGTACTCAGACATAATACATCTGCCTAATGGCTATCTAAAATGTTGTGACTTTTATTAAAAATAAAAAAACTGAAGGAGGATCTTGAAATAGTCTTTGTTTCTTAAGTATCCACTGTTAAACCCTGAAAAGTTACTGGGCTTACATTGTAACATGAGCGCATCACAAAATCGTCACAATGTTTCTTTTGGTTGTCTAAAGTGAAGCTTGTTGTTGCGATGATATTTTGCAGTGCTCTATAGTTCCTTGGCTAAGGGGTGATTGAGGTGGGTTTTTTCTTTTTAATTAGGTTGGGGCATTAGAAGGCTCCCCAGGGACTACACCTGCATCTGTTAATACAATAATCTGTGTAATCTAGGCACTGAGCCAAACTGCAGCCTTTGAGTGTGGCTGAGAGGAGCTGGTGCATACTTGGGTCCATAATTGTAATTTAAAAGTCATCATTCACATCTTCTTTGGGTTGGTAGCTGTCCTTAAAAGCAGGATGAGAGGTTCTTAAAGATGGGGTTAAAACTTGGGTTACTGATGTGAGCAGTCAGCTTTTCTGTAAGCAAGTTATTCCTCACATGGGAGTGACTCTGCACCATTCTGCTCTATCTGAAGGATAATTGAATGTGGTTTGCAAAGAGGACAGATTCTCTCGGTGGGCAGCAGGCGTCTCCCAAGTGCTTCTGCTCTGTTACTTCCAAGCAGCACAGCTTGTTCCTTGCTGCATAGGGATCTGTGCCTCTCCTGAAGCCAAGGAGTCTGTTTAGCTGACTTCTGTATCTGTGTACAGAACAAAAATTCCATGCACACCTTCCATAGTTTCAGGCATCTTTTTTCAAAACAGGTTGTGACAAAGCCCTTTTGATCTCAGATTTCAGTGTAATTTTTCTTTTCAACAAATGCAAAACACAATTGGACATGGATAGCTCCTACCAAAATGAGAAACTTTCATGGCTCTGAGCTAAACCATTTACCATGTGCTGGCTTCTTGCTGTAGCAACATAGTTTGGGGCCTGTTCTCTCCATAGCCAGCAATGAGGAAGTGAGTGACATCATCTTTGACTCTTTCACCTGCTGTGCAGTGGGTCAGATATTATCCTGCCTCTTCCCTTTCTGGAGACTTGCAGTCCAGAACCTACTTGTGCAATAAGGAGGAGCATTTCTTTGTAAATTCCAGTGTCCACCTTGCTTGGTAGTCAAGGACTAAAACTTTTTAGCTGATTATCACTGGCTTCTGGAGGCAGAAGGTTTGTGTTAGGCTGTGGTAGTTGCCAGCACTTTTCACTTGATAACTAGTTGTGTGCTCTGGCCCAGCTCAACAATGCTGGTGTACAGAGACGCAAAGACCAAGTGGGTTGTGAGTTTGTCAGATTTTGTGGCTAAAATGATATTTCCTTCTTAGAACTGTTGTTTGTTGAAGTCTAACTGGACTTACTTGTAAAGGCCACTAACACAGCATTGAATACTGGCAAGAGTCAGTGATTTGTCAGCTGCTGGGTATACAGAGCTTTTGAATGAAGTGTTTTGTGATGGGAGGTGGGCAGCTCTGCGACACAGTGGGTTAAACCCCAGAAATTAATCTCCTCTAAAGTGAAGGAAACATGACTGAAAGTCCTATGAGAAGAGTTTTCATTGAATTCTTTGTATGCGGTTCCAGAAAGGAACCTGTGAAATCAGGATTGAAGTAAGAGAATACATTTTTTTAATGCAGTCTGCATTTTTCTTGGGGAATTCATGGCATTCATGTAGGGTTGAATATGCTGGAGGTGTGACTTTGTCTGCTGGATTGTTAACTTTAGCAGCAGGAGTATGCTCAGACTTGTGCTTCTGTCTGTTCCTCCTATAGGAATAGTAAAATCCAAATAAGGGTGGAGGTTACAGAGTCAGAGGATGGTAATTTCCTTAAAAGCACCATTGTTTGAACATGACAGAACTACAACCCGCAAACTCAAGTTGTGTCATAAATATCCAGTTTGTTTTCTCCTGTTGTTACAACTATCTGTGAATAAATGTTCTTCCTCTTGGATTTGAACTAAAAGTGTCATAAACGTCACGAAACTGCTAATTTTAGGTAATGCATCTGTATAGCAGAACATTCTGTAAGGCTTTGCTGTTCTTGTTTTCCTCTGAGAGTCTTCCTTGCTATCACATATATACAACCCTGCATATACTCACTCAAGAGCACATCTTGACTTTTATTGTTGGTAATGAAAACAGCACAGTATCAAAGTAAAATGTGATGGAACATAATGTAATAAAATGTGACATGTAATTTTTAGAGCGACAAGGTTTTGCTTGAATTTGAAGATTAACTCTTTTATATTTTTTTAAGCATGGAAATTCTTTTTTTTTTAATTGCTCTTTTGAATTACTGGAAAAATCTACAAAAGAATGTATGTGGCTTTTTTCATTATTCAGGATTCATGAATCAAGGTTTAGATAGAATTTTCTAGTCTAGGTTCTTAAGTTTTACCTAAGAATTGCAAGTTTAAATTTTTCAGTGTGTTATGAAAGATACTAAATCGCCCAGTTACAATCCCCCAAGGGATTGGGGGAGCAGGGACTAGGGCTGGTGTAACAGTTTCACTCTGGGATGTTGGATGCACGCTTGCCTGGCTGTGGGAATGTCTGCAGGCAAGTCACCTAAGGGAGCAGAAGTAGTATCAATCACACTGCTTAAGTGCAGAATACACTGTAGGTCCTATTCATATAGCACAAAACTTCCTTGTCCTGTTGTTGGGCTCCACAAAGCTTTCCAGGGGACCCTGTATGTAGAATTGAACCTTGACCAGCAGCATTGCTGCTGTTAATTCTGGTTTTGCTGACTGTTAAAAGCAGTCAACAGATTCAGACTGGGGATGAAAAGCACAGCTTGCTGCCTATAGGACTTGGTGTGGCTCTTTTCCCCTCTTGGCTTAGTGCTATACAAAAATTAGGCACTAGTTATGTATTTTGAAGCAGATAATTTTCTTGCCACTACATTAAATTATCAGAAAATGCTCTGGTGCGAGAGAATTGTTTCAAAACTGCCTCCTCTTTTCTTCCTTTTCCCATCTAAAAAAAAACATTCAAAACTGTGTGGTGCAAAAACCCGAGACTTTGCATCTTCTCTCTTCTTAAAAATGGCCACCTCTTACAGGAGGCACTTCTAAGTAAAATGTTATTGTAAAGTGATACATGAGGCGTGAATAAAGCTTGGGATGTTTGGAGCTTGCAGTGTGGATGCAGATACAAAAGCTGTATTGTGAAATAGGAAGAAGAGAAGTGATGTATTGACTTGGCTACTCTTAAGGTGTCTCTTTTCTCAGTCCTGATCCTTTTGCCAGTGATCACAGATAGCAAACTTACCTTATTGTTGATGTTTCTATACTGGTGGTTCTTTCTGCTGAAGTGGCTTATGAAATATTTATGACTGTTGGAAAACAGCATTTAAGGCGCTTGTGATTTCTGGCCAGCTTTTTTTAAAGACTGTTATGATGAGATGGAAAACATGATAAATTTAAAGTGTTTTGCTTTATAAAAATGGAAAGACTTTATTTTTATCATAATTTTTACCACTTTAGATCATGAATTGATCTTTGTTGGTATTGCAGAGTGAGATGTGATTGGATTATGTAGTCAGCCTTATTTTTACATTGTTAGAGCAGTGCTGCAGCGTATCTAAACACTTTAGTTTATATACAAAATGAGGACGTAGATGTTTTATGGATAGAACAAATTGATTAGGGAGAAAGCTTCTATGTGGGATGCAGCACTGCTTACAAGCATGAACTAAAAAGGTTTAATGCTCTCATAGCAGTTGTTATATCCAGGGGAATGAGAGTCATGGGGAAGTGGGACTTGAGCTGTAGGGTGCTGCTTTTGTCTTCATGCAATACTGTTGGGAAAAGGCTGAGGGCAGGACAGGGAGCAATGCAGCCTCTGGAGAGTCCCAAAAGGAAGATGTAGTCTCAGCTGATAAGTGTAGGCTACCCAAACATAAAGAACTCTGCATGGCTTCTGTTCAGTTTTTCATTTTAGGCTGATGCAAGTGAAATAGTAATGTTTCCTGCTTTTGTATTCTTTGTGTTTACATAGCCTTTGGTATTTTAAGGCTATATATTTGTTTTAAGGCAAACAGATCAGATACTTGGATTTTATTCCAGGAAGACTTGGACAGTTTGTTTTCTTTATATCCTCTAACCTGCCTTTATCCAGAAGGCAGATAGCAGATGATCTGGGTAATTGATTATGAGGACAGTCACTCTAATGTGATCTGCACCAGTGACTTTTTTAGTGTTTTAATTGTGAAGAGGAATTTAGCGAAACATATCTGCTTGTTAGTTCTTGCATAGGAAAGATTAAAAGGGTTTTGTTTACAATCCAACACGTTTTATCTTTGTCTTACTCAGTCTTCCTGGGAGAGGAGAATGAAGGTCCCTTTCAAAGAAATAGTAGCAGAAATCTTAACTATAATCAGAAGAAGCCTTAGACTTTCACTGAAGTTGTGCAGGGTTTAATGAATTTGAAAATGAGTTGCCATTACCTGTGTAGAGCATTTGTAAAGAGGATCCTTTAGGGAGTAAAAAGCTCTTCATTTTTAAGAGCATGGTCTTGTTTTTCAGAGGTTGGAAAGGACCTGAATACCTGGATGCAAGGAATCATAGCTGTGGCTTGACAAATAGGAATTACATGAATTATAAAAAATAAGAGTAAAAATGGACACTTTTAACAAGCCATCTTTCCTATTTTTGTACATAGCTTCCCATTGTTAAATGAAAGGGCTTCCTCTCCTCTGCAGGGCAGAAGTCTTCCTTTTCCACTGGAGAAAACATTGTTTCTCGTGGGAATGGACACTGATAATAAACACCATGTTGTTATGCCAAGGCAAAATTATGGAAATTACTTCTCTCCTGACTATTGTTTTTGCCATGTTAATGGTTGCCTGGAGAGCCAAAGGGGAGGTGAAACAAAGAAGGGCTTCTGAGCAGTTGTACATAGGCATCTTTATCAATATGAAGAAAAAAATCTAATGCTTCATGGTAATATTAAGTTAGTGCTGAGAACTGGCCAGAACTCTGGGACTCCTGGCCCCAGCTTGCAAGGCAAAAAGCCAGAAGATCTCTGGCAAATATTCTGCCTCGTTGGGCTCCAGTGTCCCAGGTTGTTCAGTGTGCCTTTATTTGGTTTATTGTGTTTACATTGCTTTACTTTTTAAGTTTGACGTTACATACAGCAGCCTAGAAAAAGATTTAAGGGAGTAATGTTGTTGTTTTCCTATACCAGCTTGCAGTGATGTGGATTTTTGCACAGTATGAAAACAGTTGAGAAAAGCAACAGTTTCTGTGAAGCACTATAAAAAAATCCTGCATGCATCTTGTGTGCAGGTTTATAGCATCAGCCTCTCTTCTCAGTGCCTTCTGCTTAACACCTGATTTTAACTATATTTGCATGTGAAAATTGATACTAGTATGGCCTAGGGTGATATAGTTAGGAAGAGTTTTATACTTGTAGGATACAAGATAACTGAGTAATACATTTTTCTATCTGCCTATGAGTTTCTTGATAGCTAAAGGCCTGCAGCTTATAGAACCCCAGATGGTTTAGCACTGGCTTCACAAAAATCATTTTGTATCACATCACTACAGCTGGGATTAGCTGAATTTCTTGCTTCTCTGTTTCTCAGAGTGACTTAAAGGTTGGGATTTTGTTTGGTTGATTTTTCTGGTTTTGTCTGTTTTTGTGTGGTTTTGTTGTTGTTTTGTTTAGTTTTTTGTAAGGTAATCCCTTTATTTGCATTTCAAGACACTTATTTATTAGGCTTCGAACTCCATTACTTTCTTCTCTGCAAGACTGCTGAGTCCTTATGTCCATGTCTGTGCTGTAATTTTTAATTAGATAGGCAGACAGAACATTGACTAAATATCTCCTAATGTATTTTAAATAATTAAACAACAAAACAACCACCATACTTGCCCATTGTTCTTCTAAAGTGTTCTTCCCATATAGCTTGGATGTTGCAGATCAGCTTTGACTTCTATCTTGCTTTTAGGTAGTTTAAAAAGAAATTAAGTATGCCAGATAAAGGTCTTTGTGATAAGGAGAAAAGTAGAACTAGGTAGCTCTAAGTTATTTTATGGAGTGTATAGAGACTATAGAGCTGGCCAGGTGGCTGATTCGGTGTGGGTCAGATTCTGAAAGAACTGGGAACATTTTGCTGCAGAGAAAGGAATCCCGTTTTTTTGTTCGTGTGTGTTACATGGGAAGTGCATGACCCCTTCCTTCTGTAAAAATGTCTTGTGTTCTACAGCCAAGTGACTGCAAAGCTTTATCAGTCATTATTTATGCTGCTATCTTTATGAAAAAAGCTGGAAAATATTATAATGCTATGAAAATACTCTCCCTTTGCAGACAGCATATAAAAATGTATTTTATAAATTTGTGTTACCTAAAGGCAGTGCTCAGGATGTAGTCCCGAGCCTCCTGTTGTGCTTGTTGATACCACACGAGCAGTGTTGTCCTTAGCAACCATACAACAAACTGGTGCTTTCTTACAGGAGCTCGCAGTGACTCTCTCATGATGTCCTACTAATGAAGGTGATGTCTTTGTTCAGATCTGTTCTTGTAGATACAGTTGCTAAAACAAGATCTCTACTGTCCATTATGTTTTCTTATTTCATAGTTCTGCATCTTCATCTTTTTTCTTGCTCTGTTCTGCTTTCCAAGGCTGTTACCTGAATTCTCAGCTTGTTTGCTTTGTAAGTGGACAAGCAATGAGCAATGTCTTCTTACACCTAGCATGTTAAGTGGAATGTTTTCCACTTGGAAGGTGGAAGCATGGAATGTGCGTGCTTTCTTGCTGATGTGTTTCTGTCCATGGAGAAATTTTCTTTCCCTGTAGGAAGACTGGACTTTTGATTAGTCACTAGTCCTTTAGATTGAGGTTTGTTGTTGCTCACTGAACTCAGTAACTGGAACATGCTGAGCTTCTGTTTGCAGTTACTGAAATTGAGAAGCCTGTATATTGGTTTGAGAAAATACATTTCTGTTGGGTGAGACTTTTTCAAGGACTGTTTCCTGTTGGTGGAGGTCTAAGTACAGATTATAAAGAGGCCTTGGAATCTTTCTCTGTGGGACATTTAGGGCAAATTACTCCTTGTGTAAGACAGATTGCAGACTTGACAGCTATACAAACAGGGTCAGACAGAAAAGAACTAAGTTACCTCTCAGTTTTTCTAGATGCTCTGAGCCAGCTGTGATGTTTCTACTGGAAAGGGAAAATTTAAGTTGTGGCTGAAAGTAGACGATTGCTGCCTGCTGTATGAACTTTTTTTTGTTTAATTAACATGGATTTAATATAAGTATCAAGAGAGTTTTCAAAGATGACTGCTTCTTGCTTTCTGACTGCTGGGCAATAACCCCTCAGGAATGGTGTTTGCCTTTTGGTGTTACTCCTCATGAAGACTGGTTCCTGCATTGCAAAAGATGCTTTTAAGTTTTTTGCTGTGTTCACTCTGTGCATGGGTGTGATTGCACCTTCACCTGGTTCCAGAGCTCTGAGTTAAATAAGGCATTGCTCTGTGATGTTTTCAGTGACATACCTGGACGTTTTAGGGAGTTTGGGTTTTTTTGTATTCCTGTTCCCTCCCTATTTGAGCTTTGAAGTAATCCAGGTCTTATTAAAAGCATTTGATTCTCAAATATTTTCATGTGTAGGTGTCTTTCACGGCTATCGCAGTCCATCCATTCTGGCTTTTAACTACAGAATCCTCTTAAACAAATTTTGACTAAGGGAAGAGGAGGGAGAGCTGTTAGAATTTACTCTGATTTAAGTGGCTAGTGATTATCACCAAAAAGGGGAGGAAGGAGACAACTTACTTCAAGTACCACAGATGTATTTTTAATGCTTTCTCCTGAAACTCTCTGGCAGTTGTTATAGTAGACTCTGTTTTGAGCTTGCATATGTTTTAAATTAAATATATATAAATAAATCTTGGAAGGACATGTTATCTTTAGTACTTTCTGTTCTGCAGATGAAAAAATCCTAAGCCCTTTGCTGTACATAATTTTAGTGTAACTGAAGAATGCTGAAAACATTAAAAATGAAAACAAAGCCCAAGCTGAAAATTTTACTGTAAATGGAAACTATGGAAAAAATGGTGAGCTGGCTGCTTGCTGTAAGAACTCCAGTACTTTGGGGAAATCCGATTTAATTTCCCGAAGAGTCTGGAGCTGTCAGAGGTTTCTTATTTCCCAAATAACAGACTCTGGTAGCTGTTATGGATTGTGAGGACCGATTCTTTCTATTAATTTTGTGCTCGTATGGAAGTCTTGAGCGTGTTTGAGAGAGTGCAAACTGGGACCTGTAATTGGCCAATAGTCCACTTAAGTAATTTTGACCTAAACTAAGCTGTGAATATGCGCAGGTGTAGGCAGTACTGTTGTCTCTGCTGTCTCTTAAATATTTGCTCTTATTTTCATGAGAAGTAGCTGTTCTATTTGCGATTTCTCTACTTTCTGTGAACTACACTGGATGAGGGGAGGCTTTCACTGAAGTTCCCATGGTCATTAAAAAGGAAGCTTGTTCATATAAATTATATGGATGTTCCAGGCATTGTGTATCCTGTTTTACTTATGATCATTGATTGTGTATTGTTGTATTTTGATTAAATAATTCATTTTCTTAGTATGAAAAGAAAAAAGGGCAGTTTTCTTTGAATAATCTGGGAATACTGAGCTTATACGTATGTGAATGTAATGGAAATGGAATTCAGGTGGGTGAGATATTCTGCCCACCCCTACAGTAAAGACCTCATTTCCATACATGGAGTTTTTAATCATGCCTTATGGAATGGGCATGTACATTGGTCTCTGGAGCGAGTGATTCTGCTTGTGATTTACATACCCTCAGAGAACAAGGAAAGCTCCTATATGGATACAGTCTCAGCAGAGGAATGTATCCGTAGGAAGGAAAGCAGTGAGTTTATGTGCTGGTCTGTTTACAGAGATTTAAATTAAAAGCAGTGAGCTTGTATCCCTCTGCTACTTCCATTGTAGAGCATCAACCTGCAAAGTTTTGTCTTCTTGCCGGGGTGAATGTTGAAGTAGTGTTTGTACAGAAATGCTTTTCTTGTAAAGATGTGCTTTGAAGAGACTGAAGGTGATGAGAACTGAAGTCAGATACTTAAGTTGATTTAGCTTTTATTTATTTCCCTCTTCCTTAGGCTACAGTTCTGCATGAGCCATTTGTCGTGGAATGAAGTTGTGTGCCACCATGGGGTTGGGGTTAAAGTAGCGGAGACTTTGGAGGAGAGGCATTAATATAAATTTATAAGATATTGCTTGCATAAATAACAGAAAACAATAGTATTTATACCCTCTTACAGCACAGTTATCTAGAATAATACATACAGTAATGCTGTATGGACATGGCTGCCATTCCACTATACATAGCTGACTTGTTCTTCTGTTTTATCAACCTCGTTCTCGGTGAGCAGCAACGTATCCAGCAGAATGGCCGATGATGCTTGGATGGGTGAGCTCTTCAGCCTCATTGGGCTCTGGTACATAATGGGGTTAATCCCATTTCTCATCCCGTTCATGACAAAGAGCTTGGAATTTTCTGCCACAGAGCTTCTGAAAGAGATCCTGCTGGAGTGCTGCCGAAGGGCCTTGATAGGCTTTGTGGTCTGATAGTTGCAAGTGATGTACCTGCTGAAAGCCTCCCTGAATGTTTTGTTGAAGAGTGTATATACAAGAGGGTTCACTCCTGAGGATACATACCCTATCCAAACAAATATCTCCAAAAGCTTTTGAAAAACCTCCTGGTTGCAGGAGTTGCACAGAACTGAGCTGATGTTTGTTATGAAGAATGGGCACCACATCAACAAGAAAAGAAAAAATACAATCCCCAGAACTTTTGACGCCCTTTGTTCATTGGTTATCGTTTGCATGGACTTCCTCCCAATCGTGGATGTCCTGCAGAGAGGCATGTCACTGGACAAAGTCTGGTCCTTTCTGGAGCCATTTAGCATGGCCACCTTTTCTGGTGAGGAGGCAGGTGTTGTGTCACGCTGAAAGACTGTGGACACTGTTGACCAGGTGAAGCGCTGGGGTGGCTTGTTGATCAAATAGGCCTTTTTGCGCAGCACTTGGATTGTCAGGAAATAAGTGACGATCATGATAGCGAGGGGAATGAAGAAGGCAGCCACTGATCCGTACAGAATGAAGTCATGAAAACGATCAGGCATCAGGACACACGTGATGTTTTTAGAGTTGCCCTTTCCATCCTCAATGCCTCTGATAGGGATCGGAATTGCAATGCCTGCAGGAATAAAAACAAGTGGTTCAGCAAAAGGTGATCGCTTGCAATCGCTTCGCTGGGCCTGAAGCCTCAGGGTGTCTAAAGGAAGGTAATTCCTGAGCTCTGGAGCAGGCATGGGGTGACAGACACAACGTGAATTGTTGAGAGCATCACATGGGTAATTGGGCAAACAGTACTTTGTAAGACTTGGCAAGCTGAGCTTTAACAGAGTGCCCTTTCTAAGGAGATTGGGCCTAACCCATAGGGATTGAGGAAGCAGTCTAAAGTTGCCAACTTTTCAAGTGTAAAACACATGAATTGCTTTGACTCTTGTTGTTAGAATTAGTATGGCTTTTCCTCCAGTGAAATGTGTTTCCCTAATGGCATCTTCCTTTTTTTTTTCTCTTCCCCCGGGTAACCTTTGCACTTTTCGAGGGGCAATTTTGCAAATGCATAAATCTTGTCTTTCCTTCTTCTATTAACCACATCAGGTGACTGGACACAGCTGATTTTTTTCACCCTGCTTGACTCTTTCATATACACAAGTAGCTAAATAGTTGCCAGAATTATACAGTGTGTGTTTGAGATGGATTTGTTGTTTAAAGTCTCCTGCATATTTAGGAGTGTTTAAATGAGGGTGGCTAGCTCTGTAATTTACCACTCATTTGAAAAAAATGTTAGCAGTCTTGTCTTTTAAATGAATTTTTTATAACCACTAAATTACAGTCAGCACTTCATTTGCCAGCAGTCTGACTATACAACAAAAACAACAGGTTCCTTGCTGTCTGGTGAAGGTGATTTGTGCTGTTTTCTGATACCACTTAATGAGATATAGGGATTTACTGTGTTCCTCTGCTATTCTGCTTACTGAAGTTGGTTGAGAGCAGCAAGAGCAAAATGGGTTACCCTTCAGCAACTTAATCCCTTTCTTGATTAGAAGCACACCTTCAGATACAACAGGCATTTAAAATGAGGATTGAACCGAATTAACCTTTGATTTGGAGAACCTGGCTCAGCTGCAGAGTAGTTTTATGTTCGATAAAAAGAAATTGTAAAGTACAGCGCTGGTTAATGACAATAAATCACACATTAAAAGGTCAACTTTTAAGTGTCTTGTCATACTAAGTTTTTTTTGGGGGGAGGGAGGGATGGTGATAGAGTAGAGATAGCATCTTTTCTCCTATCATCACAGCTCTTCTGGAGTATTTTTCAAGTGTGAAATTTGGGGTTTAGGCACATTTGCTTCAGCCAAGAAGGTGGATGTACCCATTCTCTTATGCATCATTGGTCTTAATAATGCAGAATAATTTTGTTTGGTCTTGGACACAGAGCATACAGAACTATGGCTGTCTGCAGTGTGCATTAAGTTATTTGAATTAAATGTTTTCACTTCCTTAGCTCATTTAGCAGATTTATTTTTTTAAGCATTGAAGACAGGTGAGGTGCCACATGCACATCACAGAGATACTGATATCATAGAAGTTTGTACGTTGGTATCCTTTACATAAACTGTTCAGGATTTGTTGTGTTGGTTGGGGGGTTTTTTGTTAGATATTAGCCTTTCTATATGCTGTCTTAGCCTTCAGTGTTAGCCTGGATGTTACCAGCCACTCATTTATATCTTTGCTATAAGTAATTAACTTTTTTATACTTCCTTCATGCAGCACAGAATTTACCAACATCTACTGAAGGCTTAAAATTGTGTTTGCGACAAAATATAGCACCACAGGAACATGAAATCTTGCTTTCCCAGGAGACATACTATGCATGCAGATAGTGTCTTCTGATTTTTGAACTTTTAGGACCATGAAGAAGAGTGATGATTATCACTCTGACTCAATCCTTGGCCTTTCTGGTGAGCCTAATAAGGAGCAGTGGTTCAGGTAGATTTTTATGATGTAGCTGTGTATGATCCAAGAGGTGGACTTCAGCCAGCCTGAGTGTTATGGTCCTCCAATCAATAGTACTTGGCCAAATTTTCCATTTTTCCCACCTTTCACCTATTGTTTTGGGCATGAAAAGCTTTGGTGTTCCTTTTCCAGTCTCTGGGTCTCACATACCTATTGAAATGAGCCAAACCACGATGATTTTGATGATCGTTGTAGCCCATGAATTGTACTGACTGGCCTGGATTGGCTTTTTTATCGCAATGTAGCGGTCTAGTGAGATGGCACAGAGGTGCATGATGGAAGCTGTGGAAAAGAGGACATCAAGGAACAGCCAGATAGGACACAAGGCAGTTGGTAAAGGCCAGGTATTGTCTGAAAGAGAACAAAATACTCATTAGAATTTAAGTTTTTTGAGAACTTTCAGTGTGTGATTTTACTGTGGCATCAGTATCTTTGAGAAAGTCATAGTACTACAGGAGCTGAGCTTTGCCACTGCCTCAGATGGGTTCTGTCTTATATTTTAGTTAGCTCCTAACTGCCATGGTTGCTGCCATCATATTGATCAGGTTATTTGGGTACTGTAAACCTTTCCATGTCTTTTTGTCCTTTTGTGGCAAGGACTCTGGATTAAAAAGTTTGTGAAAAATGGACCATGACTGTTTGGTTCTTGTGAGCCTGCTGTTAAATGATTATTTTCAGCTGTTTCTCCTTGATAGTCCTGTGACTCAAGGTTATATTAAATGGAGCAGATAATGGGTCGTAACCAAAGTGTTAGTTAGTCATTGTAGAACCACTATTGAATCTTAAGAGTGATTTTGAAGAATCTCGTTCACACATCTTTAAAATAAATTTGCTGTGTCACTTGGCCAGATACAGTTGAGCACTAATGTGACAGAGTAGGGCTGTTCTGTCTCAGTAATGATTTTATAAAAATTGAAAATTTTTATGTGTGTCCTTTTTTTGTTTGTTTCCTGAAGAGCAATGGCTTGGATTTTAATTCTGGCATCCTGTTTCTTAGAGTAGTTACCTGTCCTTCATGTTAATCTTTATAGCAAACATGGACACAGTGCAGTTGACAGGCCCTAAGATGAAAGTTTTGTACTGTTCAGATTTCCGAAAGGCTTGTGTTTTTGAGAGCTGTGTCTCCCTTATCAGTGTCTACAATACCAGATGAACTTTAATGGAACTCTGATGTTTTTTTTAACTGGTCTATTTTCACTGAGAAGTAGCTTGTATTGCAATCCAGTGCAAGCAGTGTTTGAGGTGCACTTAAGTGTTGTGTGTCCATAAAGATGTTCTGTAGTCCCAGGGAAGAATGTCTGAACGAGGAAGATTTTTCTGTTTCTAATGGTGGAAGTTGATCTACTAAGTGTATTTTCCTCCCTTATAAAATTCATCTGTGCTCAATTAGTGGGTACATTAATAGTATTGCCAGGAAAATCAGTTCTTTGTTGAATGACGATTAGGGGGGGGGAAAAGACATTTCTAATAAATCAGATTGGTTTTTATTTCCTTGGTCAGCATAAATAGCCCTGCATGCTGAGAATGATAAGACTGGACATTACAGAAGTCCAGCTCATTTGGCAGTGTGATAACATTGCAGTCATTTGAGATTAAAACATTTTTTCGTAATATGACTGAGAGATGGAAATGATAATGGTGCTGCTTTGACTTAAATTACAAACTCCAGAGGATGGAAAATTTTATGAAGACAAACATAGCAAGTATTTGTCTGCACTCTTACCTACGCTGGGAAACCTTCCGTGTTAAACGAAGAAAATGGGTGGATGGAGCCCTGAACTGAACCTCAGCCATCCCCAAAGCAGAGGACTCCAGGTGAGGATGACGTAGGCAGTGAGGCAAAAGGGAAAGAGGCAGTCTGTTTTCAATATATTAACCAGTAAATTTTAGTATCTACCATAATTATTTCCTAAAATAGATTCTATGGTTGAAATGATGCTTCAAAAAAATTAGTCTGTCAGGCAGGTATGAGAAAGTTGTAATTAGTAGATTATGAAACATTTACTCATCTTTAATTTTCATGCCTAGACTTTTAGCTGGCAGTAAGGTATGGTGCATTTCTGAAACGGATTTCCTTTAAAAAGAAAAACCGAAATATATTGTGGCTCATGTAACCAGTTGTAATTAAAAAAAAAAAATACAGTTAAAAGAAGTAACTGATTTGATGGACTTGAAATGTTTTTGTTTACTCCAGAAAACTGACGGCTTCTTTTGACTTTGTGATGAAGGATTAGTTCAGATAAAACATGAACAATAGAAAGTGTGTTCTACAACTTGAAGGATGGCAGATAACACAGCTGGATTTCAAGTGAGCAGCTAATACTTCTTTTGGATAGTACTCACATGCCATTCCCTGGGTTATAACTGCTTTGCGTCCTGGAGAATCCCAGTGTAAAAAGTCTTTCCTTTTTTAGTTAATTTACTTTTGGCAGAAGAAAATACTTTGCAACCAAAGGCCCTTTTGCTTCTTTGAAATAAAGATACATTTAAACAGCAGTCTGATACAAAGCAATCTTGTACATTTTTGAGTTGTAAGAGCTTTTGTGAGTTGACAAGTGCAACTGAACAGAGAAAGCTTTATATTTTCTTTATTTTTGTCTAGGTTTGAACTGGGTGCAGAAGGCAGTAGGTTATCACATTCATGATTATAGTATTATGTCCTGCTCTATTTGTGTGGAAGAGATGCTGGTTTTGGTCCAAACAAAATCAAAGTAAACTTTAAATGCAGTAGCTGATAAGAACTGAAGATGATGGTTATTATTTAAGTGAAACAAATATCATGAGACTGATACTTTAAAGTCCAGAAGATTCACACAGTTGTCTAGAATTCATTCTGTGGTGTATTTTGCTATAACTTACTTTGATTTGTACATTTGCATTAGAAGCTTTGTGCCCAGTGTTTGAGGCAATGCTCTGGGCTGAGTTCTTGTGCTTTTCTGGTGACGGTGGTGCTGTCTATCACTGTTGGCCTATTCTGTTCGTTTAGGAGTAGGGAAATAATGGAATATTAATTTCCTTTCATGACTCAGAAAGCATCTCTGACCCTTGAACATGATGGTGACCTGCTTGGTTGTTGTCCTGCTTTATAATTCAGAATGTAAAATGAATATGTCCTGCCAAGGGGTGATACAAAGCCATTAGCAGGTCATGCTTAGTTCGGACTCTTCTAATTCTCCTACTATAGACCTACATTGTGGAAGCAGACGAGAGCATTTACAGGGCAGAGATTCTCCACTCCTGTTTTTCTTGGGAGTTAATAGGGGATTGGATTTTTAAATTTTTTTATAAATTCCTTGGTTACCTGACAAAGGTGCCTGCCTGAAAATTTGTCTGGTTTCTCCATCTGTCATGTGGCATAAGTTAAAAAGAAATTCCTTCTTCCTACAAACCTTGTCTCAGATCCTCCCAGCACTGCAGCAGTGCTGCTGTTGCAGATTTTGCTTATTTTGAGTCAAAACAAGACAGAATACATGCTTTAAAATGTCTTCAACCTTAAGAGAAGTAAAATGAGTTTTTACTGCAACTGTCTACCCTTGATTCATCTTTATTTAAGAAGAGCTTTATTTATAGGAAATACCTTGGAAATGTGTAATCCTTCAAACAAAGTACAGTATAGAAGAGCTGCTCTTGCTGTAAGCCAGAATGTTTTTGGAAAGCTTAAGAGAAAACACTGCTTGCGTACATGTATAAGTATGATTGAGAGAAATCTTTAAGTAGAGTGGAAACCATTTGTTCTTCTGCTGTAAGGGCTGCAGAATATGTTACCTGTGAAGGGCTTTGTTGTTGTTATATAATGATGCTTTTGCTGAGATGGAAATGGATATTTTCAGTCACCAGCTCATTTAAGCCTAAGCTTCAATCTTCACACTGATGTGTGTGTCTGTAGCTGCGTGTGAGGTGTTCACCCTCATGGCAGTACTTGACTCCGTGGGCTGCCAAGGCCTGGTGTCTCCAGGCTGTTCTCTAGTTTTTTTAATTTAATCAAAGTACTTTTTTTTAATTAGGCTTACTTTCTGATAAATAAACCCTTGTTTTCTTACTTATCTTTAGATTTGAGATTTTGGAAATAGTCCTCGATTAAAGTTTTCTCTGGCAGTTTGCACAAGCAAGAAGGGAAAATTTCTTGTGTTTCATCATCACGAATGGGAGAAGATTAAGACTGGTTGCTTGTGATAGATTAAAATAATGGTTTGCAGCCTAGGGTGATTAGCATTACTTCCTGATTTTAAGTGGATGATTATCAGGAGTAGAGAATATATTTTAAAAGATATGTTGTCTTCAAGTAGCCCATTGCCCACCAAGTTATGGACATCAGACTTCTTCCTGCTGCAGGCTTTGCGAATGGGAGGATCTCTCAAGTTTGTTTGCTAATTTCACTATCCAATGAATTTCAGTAGTTCTGAGTGTTAGAAATTTGGGTAGCTGTTTTGAAAGCTAGGTTTCAGAGAATGCAGTTATCTCCTAGTGAGCTCTCCTTGTTTTTTTTAAGAAATGAGAAGAATTTAGCGAGCTATAAAAGCTGTGAAATGTTTATGTATTCTGACATTCACACTCCTAAATTAAAATTGCTGTGTATGCTTGTACCAGAGTACATTTTGGTTGCTCTGCTGTGAAAAAATCATGTGCTGCTCATGGCATTACACCTGCAAATGAGTTTACAGATTCATTTATTTACTTACTTTTAAAAGGGGCAGCTCTTTATTACAGAAGCAGTCCATTTCTGAAGGTTTTTTTGGTGAGTGTTCTGTCAGGGTGTGGAGCCAATGTCTGTAGCAGGTTTTGGTTTTGAACACCCAGTGACACATTAGTTTGTACAGTCAGGATCTTAATGTGACTGCACTTTAGTTCACACCTTTTCCTTCAAATCTTCTCCACATAATTAGATATCAATCCCAAATCGGAAGCATAATGTTTGTATTCTGTATCTAGAAGCTGCACCCAGCTCTTTCATTATTATGGAAACATTCCTTTGTGGAAGTGCCAGGAGGCTGGATTTAGTTTGCTGTCTGGCTGTCAATGACTATTCTTTGTTCAGGTAGTTATCTGGCTAATGTAGCTTCAAGATTTAGACTTGTTATGTATTTAAATGTCTGTTCTATCTTCATTCCAGTAACTCCTCATGTTTTGCTCATGCTTTGAACTTGTATAAACACATCAGCATCTTCTCTCAGTCAGTGAAGAGGCAAAGCAGTTTTTCTGGTTGACTGCCAAAGAGAGAGTTGTATGCAAGAAATTTCAGTTTTAACCACTGTTGTGTGGAAGGCAGGCTGTGGTCTTACTTAAATAATTATAACTGAATTTTCTACTTTCTGGTAAATTTCCTGCACCATGAAAGATGTTTTTGTTTGACTTTTGAATTAAGATTCCTAGCATGCTTTAAACTGTTGTAACCAGGGTTTAGCTGTGGATTAATTGAGAGATTAAGGAGCAATAGACTCTTTATGAAGTTATAAAGAAAAGATTTGTTAGTCTAGTAGAATAAAAATAATAATAAAAAATTCAAAACAGGAAAACTCCACCACTGCCCAAAACCTACTCCACAAAATCCAGAATTTGCCTTCTGTTTATATTGATTGGTAGTCAATACTAGTACTTTTTATGGCTAGTAGTTTTTATTGTTGTTATTAATGAGACCTTTGGTAGGAACTAAGCAGTTACAGCATCTATGTGTAAGTGTGGAGATGCATATCTGCTTCTTGCCTCTGCACGCACGTGCGCATACATGACATACTAATTTTTTCTATAAGTGGCTGGTTTTTTGAGTTAGAAATCACTGTCTCAGTTATGTACATTCAGTTTTCTTTTTAGAAACTGTTGCTTGAAAAAAACCGCCTATTCTGTGATCTCAACGCTGAATTCTGACCTCCAGTTCTCACTTTTGTATAGGGAGAAGTCTGTAACACACAGAAATTCTCAAAGCATTTAATGAATAAACACATTTGTTAATAAAGTGATACCAGTTTTCTGCAGCAAACAGAAGCTACTGATGGCCTTTCTGAAATAAAGTTTATGATTGTATTTGCTTGTTGCTCAGGCAACTTTTAGAGTCTAGCCTAGGAAAAATGAACTCCTGCAGCCCTTCATAGGACCCAGTGGTACCTGTACCTTAAAGATAATTATATAAATCTCTAAGTTTATTGAAAAGTCTGTCTCATTGATTTTTTCCATTTATGATATGAAAATAAACAATTTAAAATGTATTCTTAGGAGTAAAAGAGAGAGACTTTCCAATGGAGTTGCCTCTAATTAGTTGTCAGAAGCAGTATCTGAAATAAAGCTGGGCGTGAGAGACGATGGAAAAATCCTGCTTGTTCTGTAAGGACTAACGAGAAAGAAAATGTCGCATCCAATGTTTGCTCATGTGAAAAAGACCTATTTTATTTCATATGAAGCAGACTAAATGACAAATCTGTTTCTCAGACATTAGGTACATGGATTGAGGTTTCCTTGGCTTGCAGATGATTTAATTCTTTGTGATGCGTTTTGAACCTGCGGCTTTCCCCAGGGTGGGAGAAAATCAGTTTCTCTGAAGCCAGTACTGGTAAAGTTTGTTGTCACTGATGGTGCCAGGGACCAATTCTGACTGACCATGTAAATGTATGATTGCTCATGGAGTCAATGCTCAGGTAAAATCAGGTGCATTACTCACAGAAATTTCAAAAACTGTTCAGTGTACTGAGCAGATACCTAGCCTTGATTTCAAGTTTTTTAAGAGAATACTGCTTGCAATTAGTGTAATATAGTACAACAAATACCAGCATTGTGCTGATGTTGTTAAAAATCATATTACACTGTACAAAATGTAATTCCCTGTGCTTCAGCTCCTATTTAAATATTTTAAGTCTTGGATAGTTTTTGAATGGTTTGTTTCAAAGGAAGGAATATCCACATGGTTGTACTTCCCATAAAGACATTAAGCTGTATTAAGGTGAGAGGGAGAGAAGATTTAGCAGCCCTCATCCAAGTGAGTTTTAAAATTGTAATGGTAGAAAGCAAACAACTTTTCTGTTTAAATTAGACCTCCCAAAATTGAACCACATATGCAAATGAAACAAACATGCTGCACTTACCGAATAATATTATGAGAAGGGCAATTGGCATCACAAACAGACCCACGAGCAAATCTGCCACTGCCAAGGATGTCAGAAAGTAGTTGGTAGCATATTGCAACTTTTTCTCCAGGGACACAGCCAGAATGACAAGTATGTTTCCCCCAATTGTGGGGATTATCACCAGGAGGATCAGCAATGCTGCCCAGTGCACTTTGCTTCCTTGTTCCTCACTTGGGTAGTCCTGCTTGGGTGCTCCTGTTACTGAGAGAGGCGACAAAGATCCATTGCCAGCTCCAGACCCGTTCAAGGACTGTAAAGGATGGGACATTTTTGTGTTCGGCGGAATGTATTCAGGAGCTGTATTTTGCGCAGGAGTTGCGTGTGGTGTAAGAGTTCTCTGTTCCTCTCTGGTCCAGGATGGTCCTGAAGAAAGGCCAGCATGGTCAGTATAGTGAACTGGTCATCTGCTATTTTCAGATACTGTAACCGTGTCCGAGCTGGTATCCAATTTTTTTATCCTGTGCTTTGCTGGGCGCAAAATAGTTTTAAAAATGAAAGTCCTGTCTTGTGTTCATCTCTGGTTGGTAGGGTTCAGTGGTCTGGTCTCCCCTTTATAGCGACATTCAGATTTCAGAAGATTATAAGAAAAAAATCAGTAGCTGTCAAAAATAAGCAGTGCATTAGCTTCCTTTTATTTTTTTTTTCTACAGCAGCAAAGAGTGATAGATGAATCTGAATGCCAAACGATTCCCTTTAGGTACAGTCTATGTAGATTTGCTCCTTCTGACTACAAACTGATGCAGAGGCAGATGCTTGAGTTGTGTATGTGCAACTCCTCCTCTCCCGAGTGTCTAGTCTCCAGCAGTGTGTGCGTAGGCAGACAGCAGTTCCCATATTTCCCCTTATTAAGAATCCTATTTCTCCACAGAGGGTAACCCCAAAAATATCTTCAGAAATTATGTATGAGGTTTCCGTTTTAATCTCAGCACTTCCTAATTTATCAGGTGAGGGTCAGGAAGCTGCAGACAATAAAACACTGGTGACAGTCTCAAGGGGACGGTAGAGATTTATCGAACTGAGACATCTAAATTTATCCATTACTTGAAGGAGTAGGAGTGAGTAAAATGCTTGTTTTTGTAATCTGAGCAAGGCTTTTATTAAGCACAGCCTGTTCTCTCTCTCTGTCTTTCTTTCTCTGTCTCTGTCAACTCTGCTAAAGACTTAGGCTTGCATTTCCCCCTTCAAGCAGAGATTCAAACAGCTGTCCCGGCATTAAGCTGAACAAATGCTCAGTTACTGAGAAGATGTGATGTGTTGCAGTTTTCAGGTGAAGAAAGCCTTACCTTTTTCTCTTGCGTTTTAGTAGAGTTCACTTTGCATCCAGGAAGATCCTTTGTAATTTTCTTTTTCGTCACTTGGTGAATGTTGAGTTTTTTCACTGTTTTCTGGAAAACAAGTTGTTCATTTGCTTTTGGCTTTTATAATATTTCTGAAGCTTGTCTCTTTGCGTGCTTTTGTTTAGCACATTTTTTCTGTCAACAAGATTTTGGGAAAACTGTATTTCTTCTCACCCAGGTATTTTCCCCAGATCTGAAATGAAGAAGGATAATTCTTGCCACATGTAAAAAAGGATAGAAATAAGGTTGTATTCTCTTTTGCTGTCTTTTCTCTTCCATTCTTTGTTGATTCTACTTAGGTGATCAGAGTCTGTGTACAGTTCTCTCTTTGTTCATAAGCAGAGCTCGCAGTTTGCTGCTACCCTTGTTCGGTGATCGACTCGTTCCAGCATATCCAGCTCCAGTGTTTGAAAAGCAGGGAAGTGAGTGGGTGGGGGGTTTGGCTGGAAAAGGGACAGAGAGGGTTAATTGATTGACTGCTCCAGCACTATAATGTAACTGTATCAGGATGTGCAGGTCCTGGAAATAACCCTTCACGCTACAACATTGTGTCTCTGTGCACTGTAGCATGTGTCTGTCTGTCTGTCTGCTGCTCGCTCTTTGGGCTCTCTTGCTCACTTGCTTTCTGGATGGAAGCACAGTTAACCCTGAAAAGTTCTGTAGCCCTGTAAACACTCCAGGTTTTTTCTTGCCTGACTTTATAAAAGTATTGTCTAGCACACTTATTTTAAGTGTGTGCACTGTTACTTTAAAACTTTCCTTCTGCAGCTGCTTTTTATTATCCTGAATGTTCTCTTTTGTTACCTTCCAACTTTCAGTCAGATGTGTGTATAGCCTCAGTGTCATCTTATAGTTCTGCATTAAAATGGAAATAGAGTTCACTTCCAAGGACATTAGCTGCAAAATTGTGTAATAAGTCCTTGAGTAAAGGCCAGAAGAAACCATGAGATCATGGTCTGACCCTCTGTATGACACCAGCCATTACATTCCATGAATTGCTACTGCTCACCAGCCTTGAGCTGGAAATCAGGTCCTCACTGAACTGTGCATCAATTTATATTTTTTTTTAAAAAGAAAAAAATCATATCTCTAGAATGCAGGTAATGTGGGGCCCAAGAGAGAAGGCTGCTGTCAGAAATTAACAGAAATACTCGAAGTGGATTCAGATCATGCAGTAGAATTTTCAGTAGTTTTCACTTGTTTCTTATTTTTCCTGTTCAAAGGAAACCTTCAAGAAGATTCCATGCTGTATTCATGTACAATTGAGTGTCGATATCTTTATTCATCAGAAAAGTATATATTACAAAAATAAAGATTAATCCAGCTGTGGTAATACTGTTTCCTTATCTGGCCACCTCCCTATTGTCACCCCTGGTAGTACTCAGAGAGTAGAGCACATGAAAACATACAAAAAGTGGAAATTGAGACAGGGCAATACCTTATTTAGCTAATGAGCATTTGGATTCAGTTTCTCTTAAGCTCTACTATGTCTAATCAACTTCTGGTTTATATTTTATAAATCTTGAAGGATGTCCTGGCATTAATCTAGCTGTACTTGAAGTTTTTTCTGCAGATTGTTCTGATGGAAGCTAATGAATACATTTATATCTAATTGAAAAGGAAATTACTTTTAAAATACAGATAAAACCAGTTATCTTAGGAACTTGCAGAAGATGATACAAGTTTAGTGGTATGTTGGCTTGCAAGTATTTTTACCTCTTTGGTGCATTGTTTAATTTCAGAGAGATGGAAAACTTATCTTCCCTTTGTGTTGTTTTCTGGACTTTACCAGTTTGAATCATTTGAGAAACACATCCTCCTCTCTATCTATTACAGATCTGCAGCAGGTTCTTCACTGTATCTTGTGGCCAGGCTTTTTGTGCAGGCCACTGTCCTGCCCCCACGTCCAGCTCTTCTCCTGTGTTAATGATGGTAAACCTTAAATCTTGCTAGACCCCACTCCTGGTCCACTGTAAACAGAATATTTGAACCATACACAGATATTATTTTTAATTCCCATCCCATGCAGTTACTTCTGTTTTCAAATTGCCAGTGCTGTTTTATAGAGCCATGTCTCCATCAGATCTGAGCTGTCTCTGGTGAGTGCTACTCAGTCAGTACATATCCCTCAAGTTCACTTGCTGTGCTGTACATGAGATAGTTGCAGGCAATTCCTGCTTTGGGAATAGCTGGGATCATTTTTGTCCAGAGAGAGAGGTGGGATGTTTAGTCCACACTGAATATATCGGTTTGTTGCATTTTTCTCTGCAGGTTTTCTGTTTTCTATATATTATCCTTTCTGCCACATACCCCCTACTCCAGAAATGACTGCAAATCGTGCAGTTAATATCTGCATTTCTCCTTTGTTAACTCATTCATGGATGAAATGAAACTTCTGTTAAGCTTTTTTTTTTTAATTGCCGCTACACTGCTAAAACAACTTGTGGAAATAGTTCTGTATAAAATGATTAATTCATGACCAATAGTTTAAAAAAGTTGTAAATATTTAGAATATTTTGAAATATGACTGGGGACACTTAATGAGGAATTTAGAAGATGCATTTGACATTGTTCTTCAATTCTCTGACGTTTCATTTTTCAATGAGTTGTATAGTCCTTAAATATTTAGACTAAAAGTAAATGCATGTTAGTGATGCTTCAGATGCTTCCATTTTTAGTCTCAATCGTGAGACCAGTGTGATGGGTTTTTTTCACTATTCTGTATATTTATTTACTGATGCTACCATGTATTTATATATATATTTATGTGAGGTTTCATGTTTAAAAATTGCTGAAATAAAAAGAAAAATGTCAGTAATGAATTAACCATGAAGATGTGCAATTTACAGGATTGGAGATAAACTGCTCAAAGGATGTGGTTTTAGCTGGTCTGTGATCTAAGACACTCGAAGTGGAATGTGCTCCAAAATATGGCAGTCTGAGTTTTTAGTTTATCTTGTTTCATACCTCTTGAGGAAAAAGATTACAGTGGATTGTTAAGAGCCGATGTACCTAACTGTGATCCTCAACTTCCAGTAGCCCAATAAGGCTCTTACAGGCAAAGCCTGCTAAGAACTACAGTATCTGCAGGTATTGCAATTGTAATGACTTTCAGAAAAAAACCAGTTTAGGTCAACACCATGGATAGAAAGGGAATCTGACCACCTTCTGTGTCCAGCTGAGTGGTTTTTTTCATATTAGTCTGTGTTAAGAATCAACATCCTGGTTTTCATTCTGTTAATTTTTGCACTGGAAGCTTAAGAAAAATTTTCTTTCCTCTCTCTTTGGAAGTAATGAAGAATTCAAAGTTATCTTTGGTTTCTCAGAAGTTCTAAGCTACTTACAAGCTGAATATCAGTTTTTTATGGAGAGAATATGACATTTATATATATATGTATATGTCACGTATATTTAATTATATCCAAGAAATGCACAGCCCCAGGAAGGAGTTCAGAGTTGAGGCTAAGGCAATTGGGCAGGAGTCAGGCAGCTCCTCTGTGTTTTCCCTGGTTCTAGTTTCTGGGAAGATTTGAAATCCATAGTGCTGGTTGTTTGTTTCTTGTGGAACAAGAACTGGTTTCAAGAGCAACCAGTCAGTGAGTAAAACTAATGAAATGCCAGCTATTATGTTTTGCTGAGAATCTCTTATTGCTGTCTTGGTGCATCTTTATTTTTCTTTATGATTTTGTTTGACTTCTGAAACAAACCAAACTGGATCTCAGAGGAAGTCCTTCATCTGCAGCCCATTCATCACACAGTAAAACTTATCCTGATGTAGGGTGGAAACAAAGCTGTAGCTGACTACACTGTTGAACTTCCATGGAAGAAACTTTTAGAGATTTTGGCTTTTTTATTCATTTAGTTTCCTGGTAAAAGAGCAAAGTTGAAGCTAGTTGTGATGTTGGGTTTCTTTGTGTACAGGTCTGGGTTCACTGACGTCTGTGGTTTCATGGCTTATGTAGGAGCAGCTGAGCAATTTGCAGATGAAAATGAAGGAAATAATTGGGCCATTTTTTTGTCATCATTTTGTTGTTGTAGTAAACTGTAATTGCAAAAGCAAACTGCTTGAGTAAAACCAGTGTTAGGAAAAAAGGAAGGAACCAGTGCATTAAAGATAATTTGGTTTTCAAAAATAGACATTGCCTATCTTTCTAAGATACACAGCCCACTTTAGAGACATGCCTTAGGCTTTAATGTAGGAATTTTAAGATGAAATTACTGGACTGTGTTATGAGAAGGTCATGCTAGAGGACTATGGTACATTGCTTCTGTTCTCAAAATATATTAAATCTACTCCAGGCTTAGAATTTTTACTGTGACTTTAAAGAGGGGAGGAAAAATTTGTGTCTAGAGATAAAACTTCTGCCCACTGAATCTCCAAATGTTATTTTGGTATTTCATATGATGTTATTTTCTGTGTTTAACTTGCAGTAGTGACAGATATCTGTATTAGGACTGAGTAGGAGTAGCCGGTTGCTGAGTGTGAGTTGTGACGAACCATTTCTCTTATTTAGTACTGTTTTTAAGTTTTCTCACACTCTTCATTATTTCTCTCTGTCTCCCACCAGAGGTTTCTACTCTGTAACCGCATTGATTCAACAGAGTCAGCAGAGTGGTGGAGGTCTCCAGCAGGGAGCCAGAGGGGTGGACTTGGTTTGGGAGCCTGTGTGGGTCTTGGTACCAGTGAAGTGGAAACTTCCTCTGTCAGCAGGAGGACTGTCCCTCTGGATTGTGCTGAATGCCAAGTCAGCAGCTCGAGGGGCTGTGCTCTCAGTGAAGGGCCAGGGGAAGGAGAACATGGTCATGTTTTAAACATATTCCCCAGCTGGATTACCAGATGGAAGTTATGCCATGGGAGCACAAATGCAGCCTGTGACTGCTTATGAGGGCTTTTTAACTTTCCTTTTGATCACTTGACAGAATTGTTTTGGGCCTTATGAATTTTATGGAGTGTGGGTTTGAGTTTATACTGACCTTTGGCAACACTGTGTAGGACTTTGTAAAACATCTCAGCAATAAAGGAGTAAGCAAATATTACTGCTTCAGCATTGATGCCAACAGTACTCTTGTGCACTGAGGTCCTGTTCCTCTGATACACACTTTAGCAAGACTTTCCCACTTGTTGATCTGCCTTCTAGATCTCTGTTACGTGAGAAGACTCTTTTTGAAGATTAAGGGTTTGAGAAAACTGCATTACCGAGGAAAGTAGTGGGACCCGTTAAGTTGCTTCAACTCCCAAAGTGGATTTATGGGAGGCCTCCTGTCAAAATGTTTGACCATTTTATGGATATATTTGAGATAAAAGAATTTCAAATAATGGCCACAAATAATTTAAATCTGGCCGAGAATTCCAAAATCAATTAGTGTATATTAATCCTGATTTTATAATAAAAACTGTGTTAGAACTTCTGAGCCTGCAGACACAAATACGTGTCCAAGTTAATGATTCTATAAAATCCAGCTTTCTCAACAGGAATTTAATGATTAATGCTTCAGAGTGCATAATCACATCTTTGCCAGAAAGTGTTTTTCTCTTCTTTGGCTCACAATCTGCCTGTTTAACATTATCTGAAGTAAAGCAAACACAAAGGTGTTAAGGGTCTTTGTGCAAGAGCTGAAGTCTTCTGTGCAGCTGAATGCTTGGGCTCATTTATTATGGGATTTGTGTCTCCTGGTCTCCAATTCAGTTCATTTTTAAAAAAAAACACTGTCAGCATCTAAGCTGTTATTTGAGCAAGAGACTGATAGGTAGTTTTAAATGTGTCTTTTTGTTTGTCGTATTCACTCATAGTGCATGACAGAATTGTTCTGTTGCCCAGCTTGTCTCCCTTTCTTAACATTTGTCATCATGGCTGCATCTTAGAGGCAGCAGTTCCCAGCAGCTTTGTGTTTCCTTCTCTTTTGTGGTTTTTTCTTTTGCTGCTGTTGAAGGCCAGAGAGGGTTGTAAGGTGATGTTGGTAGATGGGATTCTTTCTCCATGCGGATGCTTTGGGAAGACTCAGATGGAAGTGCTGGGTGCAGGGGGAGATCTGGGTGCTTGCTGCCATTACTGCTGGGGCGTTGAGTAGCCTCTGAAGCCTGGGAGCCTTTGGGTCCCTTCAGCAGTTCTGGAGGAGGACTGGAGCCTGTGTGATGGTGCTGCCTGTCTGTGATCAGCTGGAGTAGGAGAGAGGAATGCAAAGAAGAGTTCAGGACTAGTTATCAGAGGAGACCGTGGGAAAGTGTTGAAATGGGAACAGCTAGAATAGAAATTAATTGATTATGTGTGTAGAGTATAACTGAAGTATGAACGTGTCATTATATGAACACGTCTTCTGTCCCCGTCACAATGAAAGAAGAGAATGAACTAGATTATTGCTAAAGTCTTTTTTATTACTGTTTTCCATGATTCAGCTATTCATTTAAATAAAACCTATGCTGGAGTATACTCTGTAGTGGTTTTTCTCTCTCCTGAGTTGTTGAGTGCCTTGACAGACAATGTTCCTACGTTATGCTGTAATTCCTGTGTACAAACAGGTACTGCTGCCATCCTCCAACTTCCATCTTTCAGTGTAGCAAATGTAAGAAAGGAAGCTAAAACTAACGTGCTCTTGGCTTCTTCCTGAGTACATTTTAGTCTGAAATCAGTTTATAGTAGAAGTAAATGGCTTGCAAGACTGCTTCTAGGATTGTGAATGTGACAATTAAAATGCTAGTCTGGGCTGCAAGACACAGTGAGATGGCATGAAGAGCCAGATGATGTTCACTCTATAAACAGATATAATGAAATCACTTACAATTTATAGTTTTACATCTTTCTTCTTCATGAGCATGTAGTTACCAACTGCATTCCTGAATCGCTCTTGTGTTCGTGGTGTCATGAGACTGGATATGCTGAAATTGGCAGTGTTTGATATTATGGAGTGGTTTGTGTGGCATCAAAATTAAAGGAGGGATAAATAGGACCATGAAGACAGGAAGGAAGTTAATATATCAACACCTGTGAGTTCTGTCCTACTTCAGAAATACTCAATATTTACAAAGCTGTTTGCATTAGCAACATGTGCTTCTGGTTGTGGGAAATTAAGGCTCTCTTTCATCTTCCAGCTCTGGGCTGGAAGTTTTGTTGCTCTAATGACCAGTAGGACACTGGTTCCCAGCTGGCAAGGCATGGAGCATATACACCCGTCTCAGATCTCTTAAAAGGCAGCAACAGTCACAGCATGACACTGTAAGGAGGCAGCAGTAGACATTGCTCATAAACTGATTGGAAGTGTGTATTGTGTCAGCATTTCCTCTCGTGCTGTGATTTACAGCAGTAGATGGGGGTGAGGAAGAGTTGGCAGAAGCCGTGATTGCAAAAGGGAGTTTGGGACCCACCAACCTTGAAGGCTGATTGAATACTGGAGGTGGGTTTTGTGTCTGCTGGTGGGAAATTTAGTACTCTGTGTCTTGTGGAGAGTAAACCTCTGCTAGTGGAAAGCCTGTCAAAAAAGCATGATTTCTAGATATAAACACCTCAGCCTCAATAGATTTATCATTCTGCTGGATGATCTTTTAAAGGCAGAAAATAAGCACTAGAAAGGAAGACTTCAGTAGTGGGAACTGTGTGTGATTATCTGCAGTGATAGGAAAGTTGATTAATTTGTGCACATCCCTATTCTCTTAGCCCATTTGTTCCTCCCATCTGGTTAAGTTTTGAGAAGTGCAAAAACATACAGTGTGGAAGAACAATTTGAAATTTTCGGGTATGAACAGAGTGAAGTCTCCATATTTTGAAGCACAATACCATATTTTGAAGAACAATAATAATAACATTCTTTTTTTTTGTCTTTCTCTAGGACTCCAGAGCAGTGTCCGAGCGTGGTTTCTTTGCTGTCAGAGAGCTACAATCCCCACGTGCGTTATGGGGCTGCCATGGCTTTGGGAATCTGCTGTGCAGGCACGGGAAACAAGGTGAGGGCCAGAAGTGTCTGTGGCCAAGACTGTTCCTGCTCCCTCCTGCCACAGACACATTTGTGTGCAAACATCACACATGCAGATGGATTTCCCACACATGTACACTGCTGGCCAGCTGGAGTACAGCACTACTTTAAAATCTTTAACTGTTCTGGGCATAGAGTTTCTTTTCCTGCTTGTGCAGAATAGATAAAATAGAAGAATGTTTTTATACATTATTGCCACATTCTTGGAATTTTGTCTTCAAAACTTTTCTTAGAGTTTTCTTACTGTCAAGTTGCCACTGAACTTTAAATGTATGTTCAGGACTCCAAAATCAATACTCCTTTGCCCTTGGAGTGCTCGTGACAGAAAAACAGCAGGTGTTTTGCTTAACTTCTAGCTCTTTTCATCTTTCCTGTGCTACATGATTCATGGAAGATCCATGTAGTAAAGCCAAGTGCAATGAAATTTAATTAAATTTATTGTAGTTTCAGGAGTGTAATTAACAACCAGTAAATTTTATTCTCGCTTTATAAGTATCAGTGAAGGTTAATTTTCAGAGATGGTAATAGACCTTTTATAGTAGAAGGATTCCCACTTCTGCTGTGGGAAGTGAGCACTCACTGGAACAAGCAGCAGGTAAACTTGGGAATAAGCTCCCTCTGCTTCTCCCACATGTGTATAATAATCTGTAGTGGTACAGAATTGCAGTTTCAGAAGAGGTGCACAGACAAAGTAATATGTCATGCTTCTGAGTCTATGATAAATCTCTTGCTTATCTGTCTCATCTCTTCCCATATTAAACACTTTGTCTGTGGCTCTTGAATGAGCACTCCCAAGTGTCACTTGTGCTGCCGAAAGCACAGAATGCTGACGTGCACTGCCTGCCATCTTTAGTAGCTAAAGCATGCAGATCTGAAAGCAAATCTGAGAGTCCTATTTTTATCCAGGTCGCTTTATTCTCAAGTGGAAGGTGGAATCAAGGAGTTAGTTATTTTTAATCTGCTGCATCTGACAAGTTAATTTAAGTGGAAATGCTTTTAGTCTCAAAAATGAGTCTTGTTTTATTTCCAGATACATTGTGTGATGACCTAAGCCATCTGATTACACAGAGACATGTCTTCCAGAGCTTCTATTAGTAGATGTTGAAGGCCTGAATATATTCATTTTTGGAGATCAAAAAGTCCAGCTTTTTGTCATAGTGGTTGTTTCATCCATGGTACTGAATGCTTGCCAAAGAGTGAATGAGTCACCTTCAGGTGAAGAAGCAAAGCCTCCAACATAGCTCAGATGGCAAAAGCAGTCTTAGCGAAGGCATGGTGTTATTTTAGAAGTGGTTCTTTGAAATAATGTTCTGTATAAAATGAACTTGTTTTTAAAAGCCTCACCCTGATGGAAGTAACACCGAGGGATCTGAACTGGGAGTCTCTTTCACTCAACTGCATTTGCTCATGTCCTCAGTTTAAGCATGGACAGGAGAGCACTATGAACAAAAGATTACCTAAATGATGCTAAGTGCTACAGGTTCTAATAATAAAGTATAAGGCCAAGAATTTGGAATCTAATGTGATGAACCCATCTGTTGCTTATTCCTGTTGTTTGGCTGTTGCCCTGTTTCTGCAGGTGGATCTTGTTCCATCCATCCATCACTTTTTTTTAGTGTTTATTTTCTTTTTCTTCCCAATTTTTAGACTAAAATCTACAAAATTACAGATTTCTGCTTCGTTTGCCAAGACCAGACAAAACATTTTTAAAAGTATATCTGATAGCATCAATCTGATAACCTTCCAATGGAGAACTGAAACCTGGCATACTAACAATAGTAGTATTAACTAACAATAGTAGTATTAACTCTGTGACTTTGTATTTCTTCGTTTCTTTTAGGAAGCCATCAATTTGCTTGAGCCAATGACAAATGATCCTGTGAACTATGTGCGTCAAGGAGCTCTCATTGCATCTGCCCTTATCATGATCCAGCAGACTGAGATCACCTGCCCAAAGGTAGTGTGTCACACCTCACATACCAACCCGTTAGGTGGGAAAATTGTCTTGGATGCCAAATCTTTGGTGCTTGGCACTGCGTGTAAGCATTGGCAAGAGACTGCACATGTCTTGTAAAGAGCCAGAGCTGATTGTGCAATGGGAAGCTCCTGCTTGGATCAGAGCATGTGCTCTGAATGATGGGAACATGCCTGATGGATGGCAGCATTCTAACCCTGGGCACTACAAGAATAAATGCTCTCCCTTAAAAGCTCTCGAAGCATCTTGTAATAATAGGAAAGTGACTGTGAAGACATTGGTTTTGATGATAGTAAGCTTAGTTTTGGATGTGGTCACCATGTAGAGGGGTCCTGTTAGAACAATGTTTCCTTTGTAGTTAGTCTTATATTTTTCAGGCGAAACAACTTCAGAACTGTCAGAACTGGCTTAGTGAGTTTATAGCAAATACTCCATTTTTAATGGAGTTCTCTGCTCATAAGGCGAAAAGGGTCGCATATGCTGTGTTTAGCTTTTAAAAGTAGGTTCCCTGTGAGTGTGTGACAGGTGATGATATGCAAACATTTGTACAGACTAAAAGTCCACTTCAGGACAAGCTGTGAGGTTCCACATTTCACCTGCTCTGGTGAGTGCTGAGGCAGAGCAGTAGCTGGTACTTTGCTGCTCATCTGCTGTATACGGGTTGCTTTTATTGATGTCATTTTAGAAATTAAACTGTAATAAAAACAGCCACTTTTTTACTGCATTTGGATGAGAAGAAGGAAAAAAACCTCTGTGTCCAGTGGAAAATTTTACTTGGGAAAGTCAGAGAAGGAAATCTACAAATACAGGTGTTTGGGTATTTCTAAGTCACGGAACATGAAAATTTGCTGGCACACAGTTTGTTCCTTCGAATTATTAAAAAAAAAAAAAAAAGAAAGAAAAATGTTAGTTTTCACTGAGCAGAATCTGGGAATGTTGTTTATATTATCAGAATTGTAGTTCAAGTGAATAAGCCAAGAATAGTAGTTCACTTGAATAAGCCAGTGGAGAACACTAGACTTCTGTTGGATCCCGTTGTCTTCCAAAATACAGAGTCTGTAATATGAAGTTGAATTATCTCTCTGTGGAAAGAAATTGTTGTTTTTATTGTTTGTTCCTTGGTCAGGTGATTGGAATGCCAGGCCTCAGTATAGGAGATCAGGTTTTTAATCATTCTGTGTCGTTCTAATACTGGACAAATTGTATAGCTGTCCTGTGCCTCAGTTTCCCCCCTGAAAGAATTAAGGATGATACTTTTATATATGAAAGAACATTATGAGTATCCATTAATTTTAGTTTGCAAAGCACCCTAATCCTCTGGGGATGGGCATTGCAGTCTGCTCTGAATCAGTCAGACATCCTAAAATGTGGATCACTTGCTGAGTCTGCCTGTTGGAGTTTCTGGCTTTTTGAGATGATAGGTGAAAGACTCTGCTTGTCCTAAAAAAAACGTGAGTAGGAAAATATGTAGTGAAAACACAAATTATTTGAGGTGTGTAGTAAGGTCGATCTCCCTTCCCAAAGAGGCCGGGAAACCTTGACTTCCAAGTTATTTGTGATACGTCTGCTTGATAAAAGAGTGGTTAAAATAGTTGGCCAGCAAACACAGGATGAGATATATAGTCGGGGTCAGTGGCTTGTTTAAAAATGGGGCCAGAAACTGAAACAGCTTGATGTCAAATTCTTACCTGATATAGATACAGAAGGCAATTAATTGTCTAGTCATAGAAGCACTACAGATGTTAAAAACCAAACAGAAACAACCCCCAAAATTCCAGATTACAAAATAATAAATAATACCTGAAATATTCTGCCAATTCAGGAACTAAAGGCAGAATATACAAATTTTGCTTGTTATAAATACCCCAAAAGTTAGTTATAACCATTATGGTTTCTTACTCAAAAGTAAAAGGAATATTTTGAGGGATATGCTTCCAATTAAGTTATTTATTATCCATGGGAAACTTTTTTTGGCGCTCTCTGCCAGTCTGAAAAAAAATTACTTAACTCTGATGTGAAAGGGTGGAGTTCAGAAAAGGAGCCATTTTTGGACTGCAGAGACATATTTTGATCTGATTAGATTCCTGAGTGACACTCTGGGCACTGTGTGCCAAAGGGTCTAACTTGGTGGATGTGGGTATTTGCATTGCTGAATAAGCAGTTAGGAAGAGGAGTGTGGTGATTTTTGTATCTCACAAGCTGTATGGTCTTGATGGGTTACAAAGAAGCTAAATTACATGTATCATCATCTCACTGCTTCTAAATCCTTGGTGATGCTTTGCTTGTGAGAGATGGTGATTTTAATAAAGAGTGGGTCATAGAGCCTGGCCAGCTTCCTGTCATTGCTGCTCAGTTTTGTCTGTTCTGGCATTTTATATTTTTTTTTTAGTAAACTTCTTATTTGTGAGCTTTGGATTGGAAATACTTTCAATTCTCTGCTGATCATTTGGGGTGAAGACGGTAGCAAACAATCTTCCTTAAATAGTTTAGGATTTTTTCAGGAATTAAATGCCATCAGAGTTTTGAGAGCGGAGCATTGCAATGCTGAAATGCCAGGAATAAACAGAGATTTAAGAATCAAAGTATTTTGGTTTAAAAAAAGCCATTTTTATTGTGAGAAAAGGGTAGATATATGCCTTTGAAAGAACTTCACTGTGATCTTCCCTTTGTGTTCGTCCTCCTCTTTGCTGTGCTCAATCTTTGTTTGAATGAATAATTCAAAGAGTTTAAATTTAAATAAAAAGTTTAAAAAAAAATTGTGAAATAAAGAATTGTAATTACATGAATGCTTCTTGAACTTGCAAGTTGCTTAAGGTCCATAAAGGGGTAGCAGGTGTTGAGTAAAGGTGGTTTGGTGTCTTTGGAATTGAAACAATTCCTCCATGTGCAGCCAACAAGATTTTTCCTGACCTCTGTTGATACATTTAAGAACTGTATTAGTGCTGGATATAAAATATTAACAAGTTTATTTTGTGAAATGGAATCCTAAATTACAGATGTGATGATGTCAACAGAAATCAATGACAATTTCATTAAGTGTTTGCGACCTGCAGGGCAATTAAGTCAGCAGTTTTGGAGACAAGCTACGTGTTGAACTACTTGAAAAAGTAAATTCAATTCCTGGTTTTGTGTTAGGATAGTCATCTTGGCAAAATGAGAAAATAATACACAAGGTCAAGCCTTTTTTTCCACCCTCCTTCAGTCATGTTGGCCTGTTGTCTTTAAGATGTGAAGAAACCGGGACCAGATTGCTGTTGGGATTTTGTTCCCCTATTTAGATGAAATGCTAGGTCTTGCTAGGATGCAAGAATGATTTTTGCAATATTGTAGTAGCACCTTTACTTCATGAAAGCCTGATACTGTGAGATGCTTCTGCACACTCCTTCAAGAGGGCAAGTGTATGCAGAATAACTTCATCTTTTGAAGAAGATAGATAGAACACACAGTTTAAAACTTGTTTTATTAGATTTTATTAATGCTCTTGTTCTTAAGAGCTTGCATTTGCCAGAAGCATCGTGAACATCACCTGCCAATATTTCCTGTAATTAACTGTTTATAAAATCTTCTTCTTGACAATCTCCTGGGCTTTATGTGCATGAATATTGGCTGATGGAGGGACAAGTGGTAAACAGCCTGATAAATGACAGCCCTTTGTGGTAGGAAATGGTGCTGTATCGTTCTTATATCTCAAAGTCTCTGTTGTTTCCTCACTGTTTCCAAGGTTCTGCGTTTGGCTTCATTTGAACTCGGGGCCATGTCATTTTGGCCAGCACTAATTATCAGAATGGGTTGTGTGTTTTGTTAGAAAGATGAAATGAGTCATTGTCTGTATTTTAGTGTTCCTCCTGGAAGTTGCCCAAATAAATTTCTTGGTAGCATTTCCAAATGCTGTAGAATTTTTGAAGTGCTTGAAGATTTCAAGGGAGAAACAAAGCTTGTGGGTTTCATAGCATATGAAATAAACTTACACAGTAGTTTGGGTTGTGCTTGTTGCTGTGGTTTGAAGGAAAAATAATAGCAGATAAAAGGGCTTTACTAGACAAGCTCTGGCAGGTTTTGCTTCAACAGCTTAAGAAATGGCTGGCTGTTGATATCTTGCTCCGTTTTGTAGGAGGTGAGTGCCCCAGCACTTTCTCCAAAGAGATGGAGCATTGGCTCCATATGAGGTTAATACCTTCCTGAACCACTGCAGCCAGAGCTTCCAAAGCAGGCTTTCCCCAGCAGCAAGGAATGTTTTCAGCTGGGATCTGATCCAGTCAAAATTCCCATTCCTGTGAAGCATTTGCTTTGTAGGAACAGCCTGAACAAGCATGTGGGCCTATTATGCGTTTGAGTGTTGAGACCTTTGCTCTCAGTCCTTTGGTCTGGGTTTGCCTGGTCCCTAAGGCTGAGCAGGGTAGTCTCCCATCCTTTCATGGAACAATTTTGCTTCCATTGACTTTAAACTCTGGAAGGGGCACACTTACTCAGTGCGTTTTCCAGGGCTGGCAGTGATCCATGGCTCACAATGCACAGGTATGCAGAATTTATCTGAACACAAAACGCTCTTGATAGGGCACTACATATTTTGTATTTTTATAATCAATGGTATAAGGACTATTTCTTACTGCAGATGTTCAGTGCTTGTTCATTGAACGCCTGCTCTCAGCTGATCTGTTGTAACCTGTCCCTATCACCTGGAGAGGTGGCAGTTGATCTGCTCAGGTTTAGCAGCCAGGTTTCTGTCCTTGGTCCCTTGCAGTTGTCAGTGTTTCAGACACTTCACTGCCCTGCACAGCGTCCTGGTGCCAAAGCTGGCAGGTTCCTGGTGGGCTTGTTGCCTGGGTGTTTTATTCATGTGCTCTGGACTAATGTACATGTGAGTAGGAGCTGAGGAAGGTGTATTAGGGAGAGGATGCTCACAGGGAAGGTGCACCGTGACCAGGGAGGTGGATGATTTCCCTTTCTAGCCCTGTCTCACCTTCCCGAGTGAGGTGTTCCTGCCCTCTGTTCCAGGGTGCTGCTCCGTCAGACTTCAGACGCCAGCGTGAACATCAGCAGTTCTGCTGAATGTCTTCTCACTCCATCCAGAGTTTAGTTCTCTGAAGATTTGATTACAGTGTAAATTCTGGATTACAGTCAACAAAATGAGCTTTGTAACATCTGTCTGTTTTTATAAATATTCCAAACCCAGAAGCTGGGCCCGGAGTCAAGGGAACGATGTGCTCTAAATAAAGGCACTGGAATTCTGCTGCTCAGCTCAACAAAGAAATAGTTTCACATGTTGCTTCTGTTTCCCAGTGTGTCTATTCCAAGTAATACCTGAAAGCTTTGGTTCACCTGGTCTGCATGTGGCTGCCTTTGAGACCCCGTTCCAGGCTGCAAATGCAAACTTAAGGTGTTTTTCCAGTGTACAAGAGGTCAGGTGTAAGAAGCAAACCATTTACATTGAACATGTAAGCCTCAGAGTAAGCTTTTATAAATAAAAATCATGAGAGCTTGAAAAAGCACAAATGGAGTGAAGCAAGAGCAGAGTTTGGTCTGTATATCCAGAATAAACCCTGCATTATGTGTGCAGTATCTCCCTGCCACACATCTGTCTGTGTGGCTGCTCTGATAATTTATGTTGCTCCTTTTTCTTAGTTTTAATAATTGCAAGGAAATTTAAGTCACCTCCTTTGGGGGACTAAAAACTAAAAACATTTTAATGCAAAAAGGAATTGGTAAGTAGAGAACTAATACTAGCACACAAATTGTTGGACTTAAGCTGAAAAATGGAAATAGCTGCTGTTTTCCCCTGCCAGTTGTGATAAATGCATCCTGCTCTACCAGAGAACTGATGTTTTGTTCAGCTTTGCTGCTGTTTAAAAGTGCCTGGTTGCTCTGGTGCTTCATGGTAGTGAGACTGTCCATTGGTGTGAAACAGAGTCATTTTAATGCAGTCCTATTTAGCAGGACATGACTTGCTTGTACAAATGTTAATGTCTTCTGCTATCACAAAGTGGCTTAATCATGTTAGATGCCATCAGTGCTGAATGAGTTGAGGTGACAAGTAGTACCACTGGCTTACTGGCTGAAAGAGTGAAGGCAGGAAAGATGTCACCTAGAGAGTGTCTGTTCGTTTAGGACATGTGTGTTTGAAGTGGTGTGATGAGTTACCCTGGATTGAGAACTCTTTTGCAGAAAACATGTGGTCTTACTCTGAAGTGTCACTGGGTGTGCAGGGCTGCCAAGCAGTGCTGCAGCTCTTGGGTATAATGCTCATGGGTTGGAGAGAAAGCCTCTGCCTTTTGTTTCCACCCCAGATATTGGACATAATCTCTCAAAGGTCTGGTCTCAACTTCTTACTGCCTCTGGTCAAAAATTCACCCGTGAAAGGCATTGCTAACATTGCCTTGGCTGCAGGATTACCTCATGGCTCTGATGTGCTTTTACGGGGGAATCTGATCTCGTGCCTTGCTGAGAAGCCCCGGCAGTGTGATTTATCCCCTCAGACAGCTCTTCGTTCTGTTTCAATATTTATTTTTTTACCTTGATGAATCCCAGTTTAACAAAATGTTATTCTCAGCACTGTTCTCACGTCACTGACTCAGTTGTATGAATGGATGTTTTTTCGCAGGTGTGAAAGCTTTCTGCAAAGCACTTTGAGATTCCCCAAGACAGGCCACATGTGGTAGGAGTGATGCCTGAAGGCTGCTCCTGATGCTCTGTGCTGGCCACCCTTGGCACAGCTCTGGAGCTCAGTCCTGCATGGATGGGGATCAGCAGTTTGCTGGGTGCTGTCCTGAGTGTCTTGGTCAGTGTTTAAGCCTCTTTCCTGGGTACAGTTAGGCTCCACGAACATCAGAGGCTGTGCCAAAGCTCCTTCCTAGTGGTAGTATTGAAGCTTGGCCTCGTAGGACATTTCTTCAGACACTTGTCACGGAGCGAAGGTCACTGGTGTCCCTGGAGAGCACAAGCTGTTTGGATGTGAGAAGTGTCTGGGGATTGTCTGGTATTAAGGTTTTATACTTGGAAACTTTAACTGCATTTGCAGTTCTAGGAATTGCTCACTGTCTCTGGTGGCAGTGTCTGGCCCTACTGCCTTGAGCTAGAAGTTTGTCTTCTCCTTTGTGGCTGCAGATGTAGGTAGAGAATTTGGAATACCAGCAACAAAGTGGACCAGTAGTGGGGGGAAGCTTGTTAAAGACATCTTGGAAGAACTCTGTTTGAAAATACCTCATTTGCTTTTGAGAATGTCAAGTGAAGGCTTAGTATGCAATCAGGAAAAAAAAAAGTCACATGGGTATCTGGATTAAAATTAATTTTAAAAAGAGATAAGAAAGATTCTTCCAGACATGCTGTGGGTGTGAGGCAGCTTCCCAGGTTTTGACTGGATTGCAGATCAGGATTTTCTGGTCTACTTTTTCAACTATAAAAATCATACTTGAGCTATATTGTTGCTCCATTGCATATATTAAAAGACATAAGTTATTAATTTATGGTAAAGCCCTAGATATTGCTGGATGTGATACTGTTCTGTCTCTTCAATACTTGGTAAACCAATGAAAGATGAAACCATTCAAGGGAATGATGATAACATAAGCAAAGGTTAGCAGTTTCCTTTACTGTATACTTTAAAGATATTGTGATGAACATACAATAGCATAAACTGTTACTTTATGAAATATTTTCTTTAATGATTCTCAGTTAAAAGGTAGGAGTGCAGTAGCAAAATTTGCTGATGATGCATCTTAGGGGCATTATCAATTCAGCAGAAATATTGTACAGGAATAATGGAATAAATTGGAGGCTTTCAGCAATAGGAAATGGAGGAAATTTATTAAAGTGCAGTGTCACTCACCTAAGAACACAGAGTAGTTCTTGCTACAAACTCATCAATTGGTCTTTTTTTCCAATGACACTCCAGAGATTCTCAGGGTACTCCTATAAGGTTTGCAAAATGTGGTTTGGAAATGCACATCCATCCTGAATATTTTAAAATCAGTATATGGCTATTTTCAAGTGGGGAAAATCTCTGTAATTAATTATTAATGGGGTGACTTGTAACACCAGTGACTAAAGCTATTGAAAATGCAAATGTCATTGTAGGATGCAGAAATCAAGGATGCTTCCATTAGAGATGGAATATTTGACTCATGCGGTTAGTTTTATAATCTCTCTCTCTCTTTCTTTTCCTTTTTATTATTTTTATCCAGGTCAGCCAGTTCAGGCAGCTCTATTCCAAAGTGATCAATGATAAGCATGATGATGTTATGGCAAAGTTTGGAGCAATCCTGGCTCAAGGCATTTTGGATGCAGGTAATTCCTCAAACATTTAAAGCTGGCAAAATTTCTTAAACTTGTTTGGTTGCAATCACTGTAAAAGCAAATTGCATTTGGGAGATGAGGTGCTGGTTTTATGCCTCTCTAGTCATAGTAGCAAGAAATCTCAGATTTCAAGGAATTTTAGCTAATTAAAGAAATAATACCTGTTTTGTAGTTTCAGCTTGTATCAGTGTGTTTCTGTTAGGAGAGACTCAGCCCAGTCATTGGGGCAGAATTCATGTCCAGAAGTCTGGACAAATACATATTTTTTCTCTAAGTCTGTGTTGTCACCCTGAAAGTTGATTTATTATAGCATGCTAGGTTGCTTCTTTATTTTTCTAAATCAGCTGCTCCGGAAGTTCGGAAACCACGTGGTATCCAGTCCTCATATTTTTCTTTTTCTGTTAAAACTTTACATAACCAGTTTTAGAAATCGTAAGTTAATATATATGTCTTTAACCACTAGTTTTTGCTGCTTTCATGATTATTAAAAGAGATTGCACAAAAGAGGAAGCACAGTTAACTGCATCAGTGTTTTTTCAGAAGACCTAGTTAGTTTCACAGACTACTGCTACCTTTTTCTAGCAAAGAAGACGTCATTTCGTGAATGTTAATGACTAAATGTTGAGTCAGGGATAGGATTCTCTAAAGCCATCAGCATTTCACAAGGGCTGAGTTGCAGGGCCTATTAAGGAAGGTTTCTATAAGCAAAGAGGACAGACAACGTTTTGAATTTTTCCTTCTGCTGAGGTAACACTTGTACAGTGTTGTGTCTGTCAATGGCACCTCTTTTCCAAGTTTCCAAACACAATTTCTCCCATCTGGTCTCTTGTGCTGAGGCCTTCTCTTGCCATGCACATCCTTATCCTCTGTGATAGGCAGAAACAAGCTGTTCTTTCCTGTACTCTTGAGATCAAGATTAGTCCTGAAGTTCATAAGCAAAGGAGCCCCAGAATTTGTCTCTGTGGTGTGGCTTAGGCACAGAACCCTGCAGTGTGGGTACAGTACCTGCATGAAAGCTCTGCATCTCCAGGCTGTGTGGTGGGGTAGAAGAACGTAGTGCTGCCTGTGTGGAAGCAGGTTTAAAAAGCTTTCCTGGTGGGCATGTGACTGTCAGGCTGCTGTGTCACAGATGACCAGGCCTGCTCAGAGAGGAAAGTAACAGGCACCACCTTCTTGCCTCCTGGGTGTCCTCCTGGAACTCAGACTGAGCAATGTTCTTGGCACAAGACTGTTAGAATAATTTTGGTCATTCCCATACTCATACCCTGTTGCTGGGAAGGCAGAGACTAGCTGGCTCTGGGATTTTTCTCAGCAGTACAGACCTGTTTTGAATTCTGACCCTTAAGATTAAATCATAAAAATGCAACTAAAACCTTATTTGCTTTCTGTGTCACTCATGTATTGTATAATGACTTGGAAACCAGAAATGTCCAGTTTTAATAAACTTCATGGGAATTTCTGCCAACTTTAACCTCTTTATTTCTTGCTTAGAGACTCCGGGAAGGCTGTGAACTCCTTTTCTTAACCTATTGCCACTTTCATTAGATCCTCCTAAAAGAACAAATTCTTTTTATCTTTCCTATACAACTAGAAGTGCTTATCTGAAACAATGAGTTATAGAATTTAATTATCACTACCAGGAAGAAAAGGTTCTTTGTGTTATCTGCCACAGTTGGGGCAATTTAGTTTTTTGTTGGGTCTTTTTTTGTGGGGGGAGGAGAAAAGTCCAGTTCTCTTCCAATGACAGGGTTTGATCAGAAGTGTGAGATTTCCAGTGCATGACTGGGAAATGATGCACTGGAGGTGGGATTTTTGTTCTGACAATGAGGCAAGCATTTAGGCTGGTAGTTTAATAGAAGGAGTGGGGTACCTTGGGAGCACTGAAGTGGAAATGAAGAACTTGGTCATTGCCTAATTGATAAGTTTCAGCAGCTACCTTTTTACTTTAATAAAATAAGAAAAATGTAGACACTAAATTTAACTTAGGGGGTTTTTCCCCAAACGCCCTTTGCCCCAGTGGCAGTGTGAATTTTGGGAGACTGACCTTATAATACTACCCAAGGATCCCTGCGTTTTTTTTTGTTTCGTGCTTTTTGAATTTTTTTTTCCAGGCATCATGTCACAGCTTTTAATCATCCAGCAAAGATCTGGAATGTGTTGCCTTCCAGGCAGTCAGGGCTGCTATTTAATCATGAAGATATATCACAATTGTGCAGAATTGTATCTCCCCACCTTTCCTGCTCCCTGCAAAATCCTGGGAGTGAGGGTGGGCTATTTGTGGGTATATAAAACAGCAGAAGTAGCATGACAGCATCTTTTGAATATTAAATCTGTTGCTCGTTCAGGAAATACCAGAGATTGGATAATTATAGGTTCTAATTCTGAATTATAGGTTAAAATTCTGAAAATTAAAGTGCCAAAGTTTGATGAAGCCCAGTTAAGCTGCTTGTGCAACATTCACTCAGCTGCTTGATTCAGAATATCTGCAGATAATCAAGGCCTGGTCCTTATATAGTGATGCAGTAAAATAAATTTCAAAATGAAGATGGGGGAGAAGACCAGAAATTTGAGTGTGCAGTGCTCACCATGTTTAAGGATAGCACAAGACCTCAGGCAATCCCTCCACAGTGCTGTGGCAGATTCAGGTGAAAGGGCAAGAGATTGCTAGCAGCAGCAGAGCAGACCTAGCAGCAGAAAAAGACAAGACTATATCTTTGTCTTTCTTCAAAGAAGTAGCAGGAAGGAGTTTTCCATGTCAAACAGCAGGAGATCTATTGCTACCACAAAAAGAAGAGGAAGGAGATAGAATGTATGCAGAGCATCCTACAGGAGGGCATCAAAATGCCCCACCTTCCACTGCCTGTCCTGGGACTAACCCTGACAGATACCCGAGATGACAATAGTGCTTCAGTCAGGGCTTTCATTAGTTTTGGCAGCAAAAGAGAATTCTGTTTGTCTTTAAAACTCAGACAGCTTCCTTGCTGCCTGGCCCTGCTGAGGTGGCTGTTTGTGCAAGACAGGGAAAAGCTACTCCAGTTTGGGATTTTCAGCTACAAAGTGCCCTGACTTTGCAACGAGTGGGTGTTTGTATTTTAACAAAGTTAACCTCCCTGCACCGGGTCTTGTCAGCAGTAATGGACTTGCCTGGTCCCCTCTTCAACTCAATTCACTGTGTTTGTCAGAAGATGGAAGATCAGATTAACACTTTCTCGGTCTGTCTGCAAGTCCAGTCTTTAAATTTTGTTTCTAGCTGGATGTTTCTGCACTACATCAACATATGGAACTGTTTTGGTCTCTGCTTTGCAAGAACAAATCTAAAAGACTTGGTTGTCTGGCAGAGATGTAATTTTGCTGCAAAGACTGCAGGAGCTTGTCTCTGTGCAACTTAGATTGATAACATCTAGAAACAACTTCTGAAGTTGCTGCTGTTTACATTTTTTTCTACTGAGATGGTGTAGGATAAAAACCTAGGCATATTTCTTCTGAATAACTGATGGTTCAGGGAGGCAGTCACAGAAAGAAAAGTTTCTATATGTTCTGCTGTATATGTACCATGTCCTTCCTGAGCCTTGTCTTGAGGATAATTTATATGCCGTGTTTTAAAACTGTTTATGGCAAAGGTTTGCCTTTTTCTCCCCCACTCACTGCCTGTACTTTTGTCTAACCTGTATCCTGGAAAAATGGGCATGGAAGAAGGGCTGTATTCCCTGATTGTGTTTAAGTACTGTAGAGCGGTGTGGTCTCTGTGCTGTACGTCTGTTTTACTGAGTAAGCTGAGCTCACAATAAAGGAGGGAGGTGTGTTCCAGAGGAGGAAACTGGCAGCATTGTGGCCTGGCTTGCCCTGTGCCACCCTTTGACAGCAACTGTTTGAGATGCATTGCTGAGGTGTCTTTGTGGAGTACCCAGGAATGAATTCACTAACTGTTATGATTCCTTACAGGGGGCCATAACGTAACCATTTCACTGCAGTCGAGGACAGGACATACTCACATGCCTTCTGTGGTGGGGGTTCTGGTCTTCACCCAGTTTTGGTTCTGGTTCCCTCTGTCACACTTTTTATCGCTGGCGTTCACCCCAACCTGTGTCATTGGCCTTAACAAGGATCTTAAGGTACGTAACAAGAAGAGAGAAGAGACACTGAAAAGCTGCTTGGAATCCTTGAGTGGTCTGAAAGGCATGTGCATGGATTTGTTGGTTTTCTTTGCATGTTTCCAACTTGTTTGTGCTAGAAAAGGTACTAACTAGAAGAAATTTGAAAAACAGGCTTAAACTGCAGAGCTGGTGGTGGGAATGGGGACAAGAAAAATATAGAGAGTAGACACTGACCTCTTTACTTCAAAGTAGCTTAAAAAGAAAGGAACTCTATTCAGAGTATTTGGGCAGAGACCGCCCCATTATTACTCTTGAAGGTCAGGGTTATTTTAAAAAAACGCGTGTTGCCTCCCTGGCCTCCCAGATAAATTATGTGATGTTCTCCACTAGGAAAGCTAGCAGTGGGAAAAGAGGATTTGTTTGGATTCCTTGGAGAGTAAATATTAAACTGAGCAGCCATGGGTACTGCACTTTTGTTACGCATCTGTTCTTCCAGCCATCAGCTGTGGTACAGCCCCTGTAAGCTGTGTACCATGCTGGGTCTCCTGTGCTGAAGAACTAAGCTAGGAAGTTCCACAAAAAAGCTTCTGGATGTGGCAGCATGGGGGTGTTTAAGAACTTGGATTGGCTGTCAAAAGATGCTTTCTACCCTTGCTTAAGTAGCTAAGAGTAAGAGAATATGTGACACTGGTAACTCACCCCCAAATGTACAGTCCTTTGGCAGGAAGGGAATGTCAGTGCTTGGTTTGCCCTCGCGTGCGTTGACAGAGCAGATCTTCACTTAGATCTTAAACCAATTTTGTGTTAATACACACAAACACAGCAACAATGTCAAAACCACAAAAGCTTTGAAGCAATGAAAACAAAGCATGGTGTGAATAGGATGGAGTGTATGGAGAGGGCTAGGAGAGCTTGCCAGAGTCAAATTATAGAATAATTAAATAACATTGTTCTAGCTGAACCGCTGCCACTGATAACAGTTTCTCAGCTTCCGGAGAGGGAGAAGGGGAAGCTTGTATTCTTTAGAGCATCTGTGTTTGTCTCTGCTGGAAGGAAAATGAAGCTAAAGTAATTACTCTGCTGTGGATTTTTCCCCTGCTTTTCTAATTTCTAACATTGTTTTAAACTCTTTGTCTTAGATGCCAAAAGTCCAGTACAAGTCCAACTGTAAGCCGTCCACATTTGCCTACCCCCCACCTCTTGAGGTACCAAAGGAAAAGGAGAAAGAAAAGGTATTTGAGCTGGCTTTCTGTGTAAAGACTAATCCCTTCTCCCTCCTAGTATAAACATTGACTTTGGTGGTACTACCGGGGAATCTAAAGAGCAAAGGAAAAATTGGCAGGTGCTGTAGTCTCTGAAAGAGAATTCTAAGTAAATTTTCCTGCTGTGCCTGGGACTGTTGCTGATTGTAGCATACAAGTGCTTTGCTACTGAATTGCTGCAACCTCCCTTGTCTGAAGTGATCAAGCAGAAGTACTGAATAAAAAAACCTGCTTTCCATGCCCTACTGACTTGTATGTGCAGCACCCAGCACAGCAGGTCCTTGTCTGTGACTTGAGCTCCAAAGTGCTGCTCCAGTCCAACCGTTGAGAGTATTAGGTGGGACACTTCTCAAATAGTCCCATATGGAAGGAGCAGTGGGCCCATGTGCTAGAATAATAGCTGTCAGCTCCATGGATTGCAAAAAGGTAGATGCGGCACTGAGAATATCTCGGTATTGAAAAGGAGAAGATGAGACCTGTGGGGTCACAAGCGGGACAATAGTGGAAGCAATTTGTCTCCTGGCACAGGATGGTAAAAGCTGTTGAGCAGAGCACAGCAGTGGGCAGAGCAGCCCTTAGGGAGCAATTGCAGCAGTGGAAACGTCAGGCATGTCATGCTGATGAATGACATGGTGTGAAAACTGTAAAACATTTTACCAGAATTGAATGCTGGACAGGACATATTTCCAAGCCACCAAGGAATCCAGAAATTAACTCCGATGAAAGGCAAAGCTCACTGCTCATAGCTGTTTTCTTGCCTTTGAATAGGATGTGAATTGGACAAATCTTTTCTCTTTAAACTTCCCTGGCCAAAAGCTAAAATGTGCCAAGAACCCACATTTATTCTCAGCAGCAACATGACAAATGTTCTTGCTCCCTGACCCTCTCAGAAAGCTGCTGCCATTTGTTCCCAAAAGACTCCAGCCGGGGGTTGGGGGCTGAAGCTCAGTTTACAGTGTTGGGTCACACTGAATGCCTCATCTCTTGCCATATCCAGGTTTCCACTGCTGTGCTGTCCATCACTGCAAAAGCCAAGAAGAAGGAAAAGGAAAAGGAGAAAGAGAAGAAGGAAGAGGAAAAGATGGAAGTGGTGGGTGCGCACATTAAAATTTAACTGTCTTCTTCCCCCCCACCCTTTTAAATGTGGAAGGTGTCTCATGAAAGTTGGCTCCCACTTATCTCTGTCCTCTTGCCACCTGTGTTATGAGCAAAGCACTGACACACATTGCTGCAGACACTGGTTAGCACCTTTACTCTGTGTGTGTGCACTGTTAAAAGCAAGAGGTGGTATTAATTGTGAATCTGTTATTTTTGAGAAATAAACCTTCCTCAGTGTTGTTAAGTAACTGACTTCCTTAAAGGCAAAAGCTTGTTTTGGCAAGTTTATGTGCCTTTAACTGCATGAACCTTATGAGTATTATTTCATTACTTGCTGGTTTTAGACCCAGAGGAATTTTATCTCTTATCCATACAATTTTCTTACTAATGTAGAAAAAGTCTTAGTAATTTCATGTCCTTGGGACCTCTGACCTTTTAAAAAGAAGTGTAGCAGTTGCTTGATTGTGTCTAATTCACCTTGAGAGCACTGAAGAGTTTAAACTTTCTGGTTTTGCACATGCTTAACCTCCTATTCTGAAATGTTCATTTGGCAGCAGTCTCTTATGTGCTTTGCCCATCTATCAAAATGCCAAACATTTATCCACACCCAGCTCAGAACCAGCTGAGGTTTGGGCACAGGTTCCATATGCTGCTCAGTAGTTCTGGTGATTGCTTTGGTCCTCTGATGACTTCTTTCGTCTCATAGACCTGACACTGGAAGTTGTCATCCTCATCTGTGAATAATGTGTCATCCTGGAGCAAGCTGAGTAATAGAGAAATGAATTTTTGGTGGTTGCTGTAATTTGGAAAACATATGGCAGCTAAAATTCTTGCAGTACTGACAAAAGACCCTTTCTTTTGTGTCCTGCTCATAAATGCAAAAATTCCAAGAACAACTATAAGCTGAAAGTGCATTATGGACCCATAGAATTCTTTAGGTTTGAAAGACCTCTAAGTCCAACTTAACCCCAGCAATGCCAAGGTCACCACCAAACCATGTCCCCGAGCACCACATCTACACATCTTTTAAATACTGCCAGGGATGGTGACTCCACCACTCCCCTGGGCAGCCTCTTCAAGTTCTTGACAACCTTTTTGGAGAAGAAATTTTTTCTAATATCCAATCTAAACCTCCCCTAGCACAACAATTTCCTCTTGTCCTGTGTCTTGTTACCTGGGAGAATGACCCCCACCTATCTCCACCCTCCTGTCAGGGAGTTGTAGAGAGTGGTAAGGTCCCCGTTGAGCCGCCTTTTCTCCAGGCTGAGCTCCTCCAGCTCCCTGAGCTGCTCCTCACAGGTCTTGTGCTCCAGTTCTGTTGCCCTTTTCTGGACACACTCCAGCACCTCCATGTCTGTCTTGTAGTGAGGGGCCCAAAACTGAACACAGGGTTTGAGATGTGACCTCGCCAGTCCCAAGTACAGGGGACAGACACTGCCCTGGTCCTGCTGGCCACACTATTGCTGACACAAGCCAGGATGCCATTGACTTCCTTGGCCACCTGAGCACACACTGCCTCATGTTCAGCCACTCTCAACCAGCACCCCCAGGTCCTTTCCCTTTTGGCCTCTTCAATTTAAATTTTAGTCTAACAAACCCCACACATGTGGCATAAGATCGAAGGTCTATGTGTAAAATAACCTTCCTGGACCTACATAGGTGTGGCCATGTTGTAGGCCCTGAACGTCATGCAGCTGGCCCAGAAAATTAATCATCTCATGCATGCAAGGTATAATCTGTGGATTTTGTTTTTTTGTCCTCTGTCAAGTTTCCTTGTCACCAAACATTGCCTTTTCTTTGAATTATTCTTCCAGTTCTACGTACTAAGGAAAATGCACTGAACAGATGCATATTTCTTCTAAAATTACTACAACCTACAGTTAAGTGCAGGTGTTAAAAGGAAGCAGTATATCAGAAGGAGTTCACATGTTGTGTCCATGTGTGTATCCAGATGTTTGAAAAGTTTCCTTGGCTGAATCAAGCAGAAAAACAAGGATAGTAAAAAGGGAGCTTGCTGCCACCTGCTGTGTTTTAGTTGAGCGTTTTGCCATTGTCCTAATGTTTCAGAGGTATCATTGCTTTCCTGTTTTTCTCTTGTGCCTGTTATATGACTAGTAATCCATAGCTTCCAAGGGATCTGCACAGCGACGAGCAGCTGCTGTGCCAGAGAAAGTCCTGGCTGCTGTTACAGGACGTGCCATGCATTCAGTGGTGTTCCCGATAGTTTGCTATTGCTTGTTCCCATCTTTTCTGCATTTTTTTTGTTTGCTACTCAAATGTTCCTGAGCAAGAGGGAAAACATGATCCACCTTCTTAAGTATGTAAAGGATACTGGTTTTTTTTCATTCTGGTTTTCACCTCTAGCTGCTGAGTCATTGGTAAGGGAGGGATTCACTGCAATTCCCTAGGGAGACGCTGAGGTCAAGTCATTTTGGGTGAACTGCTGTCACTACCAGTATTGTGAAATGTCAGTGACAGCTTTATAGCTGCAAAAATACAAGCTTTTGGCAATTTTCATATGCTTGGTAAGGATATTAAAGAATCTTCAGTTGTGATAAAAAGTGGTGAGTTTACAGAAAAGGTAAGAGAAAGGGAAAGCAGAGGTTAAACTGTTCCACTGCCACCTCTCGCTGAACTTGCTTTCATCTGCAGCTGAGAGTGAGGCATTGCCTTGTCGAGAGCACTTAGATCCACGCTGGCATTTTCTGTGCCAGCTGATAGATAAATATTAGCACGTTCCTTAGCAGAAGAATGGTTTCTCACCACACTTTGGAATTGCTGCCTGACTGTACCTTAACCTCCTGAACTGTGACAGGTTAGAAGGTACTGCTACAATCATGTTGATCTTCTCTTCTCCCTCCCCAGGATGAGAATGAAAAGAAGGATGAAAAAGAAAAGAAAAAAGAGCCTGAACCCAACTTCCAGCTTTTGGACAACCCAGCCAGAGTCATGCCTGCTCAGCTCAAAGTTCTCACTATGACAGAGAGCTGCCGGTACCAGCCTTTCAAACCAGTAAGTGTCACCTTCCCATGCTTGGCGGAGCATTCCCAGTGCTGGGCTTGTGTGTAAGGGCCCAGAAGTTCTGTGTGTTCATGAGAACTCACAGCTGGTGCAGCACTGGAATGTGTTGCAGAGATTTGTAGCTTTGCTGTTGTCATATTTCTTTTTTTTAATGTCCCTCTCTCCAAACAATCACATGCAGTTCTAGTTGGGGGAAAGTCAGAGTTGCTGCAAACCTTTTCACCATGTTAATGCTGCTATATTTTTGTTTCTTCTTGTACATATGTCAAATACGCAGCATGAAAACCAATCAGACAAACTCTGTCTTAATGACATAATACTCTGTATTAATGACATTTCTGGGAACATAAAGACTGAGCCATGATCTTTAAAATAGGTTGAGAAGTTGTATAGGTTCATTGTCAAAGCAGTGAAATACATTAGGACTTGTGCTGGAGCTTTATTATCCTGCAGTGGGATTTATACCTAATGCAGGGGTTTTTCATTGAACATATTTCCTATTGAGTTACATCTGGCCTTAGAAAAGTGCCTTCAGCTCCTGTAAACAGAGAAGAGAGAGCATGTGATTGTCAGATGGAGAATGAAGAAGGTCTTTTAGCACTAAGCCCAAGGGGTAACTAACTTCTTGGTGAGATGCTCAGATATATTGCAAATCTGATAAAATGGCTCCTGAACTGTAAATCTGAGTCAAAGTCTTCTGCCCTTTATTTTTGTTCAAGAAATAACACCCTTGACTTACCCCATTTCCAGGATTATGCATGGGGAAATGGTGTTCAGTAGTAGTAATACTTTTTCCAGGAAAATAGTAATGTTTTTAATAAATGGATTTCCTGGAATTCCATCAGCACATTGGAATTCTCTGTGCACCGTTTCCTTTTGAAACATCTTTAGCAAAGCTGTGGAAGGGTGTTTTAGTTTCTACCCTTTAAAATGGGGTGACCCAACTGCTGTTTGGATTGGGAAGATCTACCGTGTGTTCCAGTAAGTGTCCGCTCAGTGAAATGTGGACGTACACAGCTCTTAGCCTCAGTTTCAAAAGAAGCCGAGTCTTTGGTGGGGGGGTTCAGTTTCCTGCCTTAAAGCCCCATAAACAGGTTTTGAAGAGAACAGAACAGTGCAGTTTTTGCTGGGATTAGGGTGTGAACCAAGGAGGCTCTTGGAATGGAGCTGTTCTGGACCTTTGCTCTGCTTTGAGGAATGCCAAAGTAAAAGACCTCTTTGAAATGCTGTTTATAGCCTGAAATCCTGCTGTGGCCAAAGCCCTGATCCCAGCCAGGCGTGACACAGCACTGCCTCTTTACGCCTTGTGTTTCACTCCCAGAGGTGCTTCAGCCTGCCAAGATGTTTGGTTGTGATCTTTGTAGTTAATTCCCCTTTGTTTTTTTGAGGTTCTGCTAATGGGATTCCTCACTCTGTGGAAGCTGGTGATCAGATTAGTCTCTATTTCAGAGAATCTCCTGGGGAGGCAGCTACATAGAGAGGCTTCACTAAGCATTGTAAACCTGAAAATATGAACCTTATAAAGCAATTACAGTTCAATTAGTTTTCATGTGGAAAGCCCCAGAATGGGACTGGGGTAAAGCTATGTATCCAGATGTCACTTTCTATTGAACTGAGACCTAGATAGAAGAAATATAAAAAGTAGCCTGGATAGACTCTGCCTGTTCCATGCCCTTATCAGGCAGAGATCCAGGTGAGTGTCAGATGCTTTGCTTTCTGAAACTCATTCCTGCTGAGGAGTCTCATATGGCCTAGGATAGACTCTGTGGCTGCAAACACTCCATCATGAGGCAGAGGCAAGCAGCTCTGAATGCTCATGGCACTTGTCTTGCAGCTTTCCATCGGAGGCATCATCATCCTGAAGGACACCAGTGAGGATATGGAGGAGCTGGTTGAACCCGTGGCAGCTCACGGTCCGAAGATCGAGGAAGAGGAGCAAGAACCTGAACCACCAGAGCCCTTTGAGTACATTGATGATTAAGACCTGAGGTACAGTGTAGTGTGCAGAGTCACCTTTTTTAATCCCAATGCAAGAAAAGCCTCTTTGTACTAACTGAAGCAGTTACCAGCACCCAGCACTCTTGGTTTAGCTCTTTGACAGCTTCTGTGTCAGGTTTAGAAACATGTTCTGTCCTAATTTTAAGAGTTCGGCAGCTTAGGAGAAGTCCACAAGTTCACTCTTTTGGGTCAGGCCTGACCCAGTTGTACTGGATCTTCTCTCTAATCTGGCAGGCTTGACTACTCTTGAGTAGAGCCTGTCTGGGCAGAGAGCAGTGCAGGGCTCACAAGGACTACTTGGCTCCTGAAAGATGGTCCCAGAGGGGCAAGTAGTTTACATACCAAAGCTGTCATCTACTTGACCTCAGGGTGCCAGGATTTGTCAAAACAGAACTACTGCTCTGCTTCCTGGAGTAGTCTTGTCTTCCCAGCAGTTCTTAGAATTTAAGGACACTCCAGTCATGGGCTCTGTGATGCTCTCTGAGCCCAACATAATGATAGTAGCAGATCTGTTCCAGGCAATAAATGCTGCAGTTCTCAGGTTCCTTGGTTAAAGTGCCTGAATGGATGTGCAAGTTTCTCACTGAGAGGTAGAAATCCAGTTGCTTTATTTCCAAATATGGACTGGCATGTCCCAGGGCTCCCACGAGCAAAGATTATGCACTTGAATTGGTGGATGGGCAGGAAAACAAACTCCTTGCTAAAAACTGTAAATGTTGTGTCAGTGACAGGCTCGGGTGAGTGTGTGGGGCCAGCCAAAACAAGCCTTGGTTAAATACATTTGATTTTCTGGTTTCTCTCTCTCCTTCCTCCAGGGTCCTGTCATCTAAAGAAGACACTATGCTTGATATCAGAAATACAGACATGATGACCTTCCTATCGAGATCTGATGTTCAGTGCATGCAGCCCCAATCTGTGCTGAGCTAAAGCTGATAGTCCGTGTTTTATGGCTGAAGAACAGATATATGCTATTTAGTGTACTCTTTCACAAAACCTTGTTTTCAAATAAATATATTAAAAAGTCTTGACAGAAGACTTGCTGCTTAAAAAAAAAAAGGAAGCCTAACAACTTTTGCTCCCCCCAAATGTTAAAAACTAGACTCAAGTTGTGCATCTTTGTCCAGCAGAACTTGATTTACTGCTCTGTACAATCATCAGGATCTGTGCACACCTCTGCACATGTTGAGGCTGAGCAAGGTCACAGCTGCAGCCTGGCCCAGCCATAGCGCTGATGCCACAGAGGGCAGGTCTCTGCTTGCCAGCAGCTGCACAGATGAGGTCTGCTTCCAGATTACCTCTGTGATCTTCCCCTTTGCTTATCCTGGTATTCATGTGATGGTGTGGGGCTGACAAAAGGACTCTGGGTGTAAATGATGGGGAAATGGGGGCATGTTTCTCCTTGTTTCACAGAAACCCTTTTCTTTTGTGTGTGTGCTTTCACCAAATATGAGCAAAATAGCTGATATGAGCAGGTTACATTCCAGGCCTAGATGGGGTGGACCCAGACATGTAACTTGTCTCAATGATGTGCATCATTAGCTAAGGGGAAATTTTAGTCAGGGATAAGGAATGAGGAGCAGTCAGAAGGAAGGAATGGTGCTCCACCATTCACTGTCCGGCTGGCCCTTCACCTGTTGGGCTGCAACGCTTCAAAGGGTGTGTCAGCAGAAGCCAGAGACTGCAGCCCTGGTCTACTGCCAGCAAATGCTGAATGAAGCTTCATCGTTTGAAACAGCACATAAATGGAATGAGGTTTTTATTGTATGTGTGTGTGGGGAGAGTATTTGCTCCACATGAACATAGCACAATCTCACGTGCATTGGTAATAATGGAAGACAAATCTTGCATATAGTGCCTGGGAGCTTCTCCAGCAGATGGTTTATTTTGGTTAAATGTTACTATAGCAGTGGGATAGTCTGCCTTTGTTCTCTGCAAAGCTAAGGAATACTGAGCAGAGATGTGGGACTGAAAGCCAGTTTTGACTCCTAGGCTTCAGTCAGAACTCCCTCAAGTTGAAATGTCTCAGGTTGCTGGTCAGAGCTTGCAGTTCTCGGTGTGATTCAGATCTGTTCTCTGCTGGAGTGGAGCCAAGAATGAACCTGAAATGCTACAGACAGTTACTGTCAGTAAAGCTGGAAGCAAAGAGGGAACCACTGCTCCAATCCCATGGTGAAAGACCTGGTATTGTGGTGCAAGAAACAGAAGCTAGACAAATGTACATTGGTGAGTCTTCTGGTGCTGCAATTCCTTCCCTTTGAATGAATACCTGTATCCCTTACTTCAGCATGTTCTGCCAGTGCCAACCAATATGCTGTGTGGTGTTTTTCAGGTAATTTGTTAGTAATGGCTTGTGTCATAAAATACAGTGGAGAGGGGAGGACACTGGGAGGAGAAAAAAACCTCATTTCAGGTTATTCAGCAACCTGCCAGAGGCCAGATATTGCTGGAGGATTTCTAGAGTCCATGCAGAAATGCTGGGAATAGCTGGCTCAGAAGGACCTAAAGTCCTGCATTGGTGCTTTGGCCAAGCTGTGAACACTATGCTGCTTTTCACAGGACTTTTGGCCTCACTTTTCATATTGCAACAGATATTTCAGGGTAACCTAAATATACCTGATGCTTGCTGCAGGTCCTCAGTGAGGCTGTGTAAATCTGTATGTGCAGAGTAGCTCCCACCGAGCCACTGGGTACTGCCTGGGGCACCACGGAGGAGTCCTGATTCTTGTGCTAAATGATTCTCTTGTGCCTATGAGATCCTTACTGCCTCCGGCAGCGATGTTTCCCCAGAGCTCCCTTAGCACATGCATATGTAACAACCTCAGCCCCAAACTGACTTCTGAGCTGCTCTTCTGGGGCCATGTGGTAAGGTTACACACAGGCAGCCAGATTCTTAGAGGAGATTTTGGCGGCTGTGGAAGAAAAAGGCCATATGTGCCAGGCTGGGGACACCAGGACGGAACTGGGAATTGGCCTGTCCTCACTTCCCCATCTCTGCCACTCGTGTTTTTTCTCCACTGTGTAAACACATGTGGGAAGCGTGGCTTAGGATTGAGAACACTTATGGAAAAGCATCCACTGTTTTTGCTTTCTCCTCCAGCTGCTGTTTTTTCCTTCTTTGACAGGAGGATGCTGGTCTGTGCCTCATGAGACACGTGTGTAGCTCAGGCTGTTTTCTCACAGGACACTGCTCAAAAGACTCCAGACAGGACTAGAAATGCTCCTACAGGGTGCTTTTGAGAGCTGGTGTTACAAAACATGTCCAGACTATAGAATGATCCCATGAGTGCAATTTTTTTTTCTAATCTCTACATAATTATTCAGTTTACTAATCAGGCTGCTGAGGGTGCTGCTCTGTGACCACTTGAGGTGTCAGGTGGTGCTTGAATGAGGTGCTGAGCTTTGCTCAATTTCCAGGGTGCCACTTGGGAAATTTGGAAATGGCCAACCTGTGAGTGTCAAAAACAATATATGAAGAGGCTTATACAGCCCTAAGAGGGTTCCAGTAAAACTCTAGGAAGAGTCTAGGAATGTTCTGAAGATACAACAGGAAACCTCCAGAAAGACTAGAAAACCATCAAGGGAATGGCCAGGAAATGTGCAGAAATCTTCTGGAAAGGTGCTAGAAAACGTCTGAGAAGGTTCTGGAAACCTGTGGGATCCTGCCTCCGTGCTAAGGGGTCTGACCAGTTTCTCTCAGGCAGATGAGGCCGACAAGACAACCGCAGGACTGGCTCAGTGCTTTGAATAATGTCATTTGGTTTCAGTGACTCATTAGTGCTGATTTCTGAGGAAGTGCTGCTCTCCTGGGCCTGTCTGGGGATGCTGCAGAGGGACCCACCCTGATTGCTTGCCAGGGGCTAATTGGATCTAATATTCCTGGCCTTGCTAGAGGGAGAGGCCGGGGTGACAGGAAGCTGCTTCTGTCCCTCGTGACTAATGGGTTTCATCTCAATTAACCCTGGTGTGAATTAAATCACTTCTAAAGCATGCTGCTCTGACAGATCCCAGAGTCCCTTCAGGAGGCCCTGGACATTTCCTTAGCCTCCCCTTTCGACTCCTTAACTCGGGTGCAAGCCCCCTGCTTGGCACCATGCTGGGGACTGGTGATGGAAATGTTGGAGGTAAAGCTCCCAAGGCAAGGGGTCTTCAAGGAGGGGGCTGACAGCCCTACAGCCCCCAAGCATTGCTATTCCTCCCCTGCAGGCATTCAGTGGCCTCACCCTCTTCATCCTCTCACCTCTCCCCATCACAGCAGTGTCACCCTCCCTATCTCTCCCCTTCCTTCCAGGGCCAAGCAAAGCTCTTCCTCTTCACATTCCAATGCAAAGGGTGGGCACCGCTGATAACGGTGATGATGCTGGCCATTTTTCTCCTGCATCCTGGTGGCTGGAGCACCCTCCACCCTCACCCTTGCCAGATGCCAGCCTGCCCCAGGCTCTTCCCTTGCTTGCTGCTCTTGGCGTTGGTGATGGGTTGGGTTTTCAGCCCAGCTCTGGGGCCACCTTGGGCCTGCAGCAGTGGCAGGATGGGAGAGTTGGTAATCACAGACATTTCAGGACTGTGCAAGGCTTGTGGTGTTTGCTTGTAACCTTTGATGGGACCAATGGGCCTGACGGCCATCACCCAAGGATGCTGATCTTTCCCCAGGGTGGTTTCATGTGGAAGCAAGGGGCTTTGGTCCCTCAGTGAAAGTAACTGGTTGGGCAGACGTGGTTCACTGTGTTTCTCCTGCACTTGTGGGATTAGTCTGGCCCATGCTCTGTCTTGAGAGGATATGCATTCCATCCTTCTGGAACTGGCTTGACTTGGCCTCTGAAATCCAGTTCTGTGTGGGCAAATGTTCCAGCTGGCTGCAGCCCAGATCTGGAGTTTTGTTTTGAGGTCCGTACTCCAGTTCCTGGCATTGGCTGCACAGATAAACCTCTGGGTTTTGCTCAGAAGAAATACCCATGCAGGTGCTCAGGTGAGCCATCAGTGTCTCTGCCACTGGGGAATCAGTGTTACCCACATACGGCAGAGAGGTGACTCAAGGCAGAATCTGTTTCTGCCCAAGCCCTTTGGAGATCAGTTTACCAGAGATCAGGAGACCATAATCCCAGACATCTCAGCCCTGTGCACTTGGTCTGATGGGCCCTGTTGCCTGACAGGGTTTGGTTAAACAACGTGTATGTCTGGGGGTTTTTTTGTGTTTGCAGAGCATGAGCAGAAAATGGGCACAGGACGGTCTACACTGTAAGGGTCCAGGTGAAGCAGGGTGTGGGGAGCAGGGCAGGGTGCGTGGGCGGACACCCTGGGGCTTGCTGCCTGCTGCCTTGGTGCAGGGTTGGCCAAGGGGAAGGACAGTGGTTTGGTGGCAACAGCATCCCTGGCCAAGGGTATAAATAGCTGCTCTGGTGACCCAGGGAAGAATGGCTGCACAGGCGAGGTTAATTGTCAGCAGAAATTATGGGGACATTGTTCCTCCCAAGATAACCTGTAAGGGATGAAGCATGGAGCAAATTTTTCCCCTTCAGAGTGAAGGAAGAAGGACCTGAAATATTGGTGCAGTGTCTTTGTTCTCAGTTTTAGGGTGGCTCTCCCATTTCATTGTTTTTTTCCATTCCATGTCAGTGAGAACCAAGACAGATTAACTTTTTGTTTCCCCACCATGCCCTCCCAGAGGAGGAACTGAGATAGCTCCTGCAGGGCTGGGCAAATTCTCTGTTTACTTTAACCTCACACGGAGGTCTTTTTTTATTTTTAGCTTAAGCATGAAATTCGGGGTTCAGGGATGGACAAGAAGCAGCTGAAAATAATTTGCTGGAAACATCTGCGTTGGACAGCAGAGTTCATGGGCTCCTTCACAGATGAAACCTGATGCTTGCTCCTCTTGCAGGCCTGGAGGTTTTGCAATTTGTCCCTGAGTAGCCAGGCAGGTGGCCATTGGTCTGTGTTGGTGGCATGGGACAGTGGCCATTGGCCTGTGTTGGTGGCAGCACCAAAGCTGTGCTGATGTGATGAGGGCAGTGAGGCTTGCTGGGACTGGGGATGTTTCTCCTGATGATGAAGCTCTCTGCCCTGCTGCTTCTGTGCACTCAGTTCCCAAAGCATTTTCTCCACATTCTTTTTCTCTAATGGACCATCTCTAGCTCTTCCTTTCCCCCAGCCCCCTGCCACTTTTGGCTGGAATGCCTTGCTCTTACTGCAAACCAGCCCTCTCATGCACTGGAATTTGCCTTGCTTGGGAGTTTAATGACCCATGTGTGAGGTGAGCACATGCCAGAAAGCCCGGCTGGGGCCCCTTTTGGGCCCAGGGCATGGAGCTGATGTCATTCCCCACAGAGGCACCCCCAGCCTCAGAAAATCCAGTCCCCTGGATGTCAGCTCTTTTCCTGTGAGGAATCTCTGAAGGGTGATCTCTGCTGGAGAGGTACCATCAGCTGTTTCGTTGGGATAAAGGAACAGAGAAAGTGCTGGAGAACTCCCTCTTTCCACACCGGGGTGGTGGCAGCAGCAAGAAAGTTTTGCAGAGGTTGGAGAAAGCAGTGTCTCCTCCAGGGGGGCAGTTGAGACACACAGGGGGCTGACATTGTAGGAGAATAGGCTGAGCCTTGGATGCTCCTGTCCTCATCTGTTAAGTCCTTCTGGGTGAAGAAAGCTCTGGCTTCTTCAGCACTGGACTGCCTCCTTCACTGTTTTGCAGTGGAGCTGACAGGAGTTTTTTGGTGATCCACCAGCCAGTCCCTCCTCCCTCTCTGCTCTGCCTTGAGCAGGCCAAGAGGTTTCTGGATCTTAAGAAGAGCTGAGTTCACCCTGTCACCTCCTTTGTGCATCCCAGGACACGAAATCAAAGTCTCTGTTGTGCCTCTCCTGGTCAGGACTTGGACAGGAAATTACTGAAGAACGGTGGGATATAAATAGCCTGACATGGGCTCACCGAATCCTCCTGGGGAGAGGCAGAGGAGAGCTGAAACCTGAGGCTCAGCAGCAGCCAAACAAGCCCCATCCAAGGGAGTCAAAGCAGCTTTATGGCAGCCTGATGCTGGGGAGAGCAGAGAGGTTTTGCAATTCCATTGCCTTGGTTTTCTGTGCAGAGGGTCCTGGGGAAGCGTTGCAGTGTAATTCAGTGTGTGAGCAGCATCTCAGCTGCCTCAGCACAGGACATTGGTCCAAGCAAACCCCTCTGCCTCCGAGCCAGTCCCAGTAGGAGCCAGTTTGTGCTCCAACCCAACCAACAATGTGTCATCAACTAAAATCTCAAATAACCTCTTATTTATTTATTGCCTCAAAGCTCCTTCAAAGTATTCATTGAAAATCCAAACTAAAATCTTTTTTGGCAATTAAGAGCTGAAGTTTGACACAGAAAATAGCAGGATGTTTAAGCTTTGAAAAATGTTCCTCTCTTCCCTGCTTGCTTTTGTTTTTAAGGCAACAATTTGGAAAGGCTACTGCAAGAAGAAATTTCCTGCAAAATCTTCCACTTGGGTGCAGAGAACAGCCTTCTCTTTTCAAATCAAACAACAGGTTATGATCTGGGATCTGCAGCTGACAGAGCCAGTGGCCTAGCCCCAGGAATGCTCAACCCCTGGCAGAGATGGCAGTGACACCTGCCCCAAGGAAAACCAGCTATGGAGCTGGGGTGATGCCCCAGGTGATGGTGATTGTCCTTCTTTGGATACACAGGACAATGGAGTCCTGCTTTTCAGGTTTGAGGCACAAGCTTTGCATCTTCCTGACCTTAGCCCAGGTGCTGGCCAGCCCATGGATGTTCCCCTCCTCGGGCAGCACCTCCCTGAAACAGTGTCCCTCCCCAAGAACCCCAGGAGCATGACACAAGGCACAGCAGCCTTGCCTGCTCACAGGAGGAGAAATTCCGCAAGAATGTGAGGAGAAAAAGAACAAAAAAATATGATCAAGCAAAGCCCAGATTCCACACAGCCCTTCACACCATCCTGCCCAGGGCACAGTGTCAGTTCTGTTTGGCTTCTCAGAGCAGAAAGCCAGCTGGATGCACATCAGCCCGAAAATAAGAATTTCTGTAAATGCCTTTCTTTTGCCATGGGCAGTGCCTGATCATCACCAAAACAAAGCAGGTGAGAGGGAGCACAGGGGAAAGTGCAGCTGCCTTTACAGAGAAGGGCAGCGGCAGCTGGTCTGCTTCAAAACCTTGGAGCCACTCTCTAAGGCGAGTCTTTCACTCCTTTAAAAAGTTAGAGGGACAGGTGACAAACAGGAGGAGGAGTTTACAGCCTTCAGGCATCCCTTCAGCTGCACTCACAGTGGAGGTGAGTGGGCTATAAATGGCCACGGAACTCAGTCCTTCCTCTCCCAGGGATGAGCCAAGTGCCTGATGGACTCAAGCAGGGAGAACGTCAACGTTGATAATTAAGGTTTGCTATTGTGGGGTCTCTGAGAGTGTAGGGAACAGAAAGAGGAAAACACTGGTGGAGAGATAGTCTCTCTAAATGCATAACATACCCACTGTTTATGTTATTGGAAGTTTGGTGTATTTAAATGCTATGCTTGTTTATATACATATAAATTTGGTATTTAGTATAGAAATTTCCGGACCCAGAAATCCCAGTTGCCAGCTCAATCACCACCCTCCTGACCACTTAAAAGTGCCCACAGCAGCTCCAAAGCTAATTTGAATGCTAATTGTCACATAGCCAGGGAGCAATGAGGCTTAGAATAGAAATTTCCTCCTGCTTCCTAGGAATTCCCTGGTGCTCTCTATAAAAAATCCATGGGCTTTCTAGAAATTTCAATGGGCTTTCTGTGGATTTTCAGTGAGCTTTCTAGGAATTCAGAGTGGACTCCAGGAGTTTTCCATTACTTTTGGGGGATTTTTTTTGTGCTTTCCAGGAGTATCCTTGTTCTTTTCAGGAATTGCAGAGAGATTTGTAGAGATTATGGAATTCCAGGGTGCTTTTTGAACAGTTTGATGTACTTCCCAGAAATTCCAGCCAGCTTTCACACTCTTTTCTTCCAGCACTTCTAGGCCTTTTCCTCTGCTTTCTAGAAGTGCTGGGGAACGAGGGAGCCTGAAGAAAACGGGTGATGTTTCTCCTAATTTCCTGGAGATAGCACGATTTCTGTAACTGAGAACATCTCTGGCGGCTGCTAAATTGGGGGATTAGATGTTATCAAGGGCAAGATGCAAGTCTCTGTGTTCAGCTGCCCACTTTAGGAGACTGTTAAAGGAAGAAAGATGATGCTATGCTGTGTCTGGTTGTGGGAGATGCAGAGAAATGGGTCTTTTTGGTGGAAAACAAGACTGTAGGAAGCGGAATCGAGACCCTGGGCAGGACATAACCGATCATACAATGCTGTTTTACAGTGTGGAGATAATCTTAGCTGGAGACTTGATGTTAATGGGAAGAGGTTCATTAGCACTGTTAATTGAAAAAGGGACAAAGACTCGTTAAGGGGCTTGGCCAATCCTCCCCTTTGCTTTGGTGGGGCTGCCATCAGGTAACGACTTGTCGGACACGTGCGTTCCTGACCTCGCTCGTCCCGGCCGTGCCAGGGCTGCGGTTCAGCCTCCTCCCGCCGCGCTCGCTCCCAGCAGAGCTCCGCCCCCGCCCCCCGACATCTCCTTCACACGAGCCTCCCAAGCTGGGAGGTTTCAAACGAACTTCCGAGCGAGAAGGCTTTTCCCTGCCCAAGGCGGAGAGGCGGCACAAGAGCCCCTGTAAAGGCAGTTCGTCATTTAAAAACCCGAACCGGCCCCAGACCCTCCCGGAGCCACCTCAGGGCGCTGCAGCTCCGCCCGCCGCGCGACAGGGGGCGCTGTCCGCCCGGCAGCCGCGGGCACGCCCCCGCCACGTGACGCGCCGCTCCCGGGCGGCGATTGGCTGAGAGCGGTCACGTGGGCGGGAATGTGGGGCAGGAGGGACTGGGACCAGTGGGATTGGAGCAGGGGGGTTGTGAGGCAGTGGGATGTGGTGCAGGTGAGAGTGGGGCAGGTAGACGGTGGCGCCTGTATGTATCTCTGTGTACGTGTGTGTGTCTGTGTCTCTCCTCCTCATGCCCTCTGGAGATGCCGTGGCTGATGGGCTGTGCTGTGTGAGCCCTGTGCTGTACACTAACACCCCCTTTCTTTGCCATTTTCCAGCTTTATCAGCGATGAGAAGTAGCAGCAGCCCTTAGCGATGGGTGATGTTTTAGCGTACGAAGCTGAGTTGCTTGGACTAGTGAAAGAGGTTGGGTTTTGCTCTCTTTTTTTTGTTGTTGTTGTTGAAATGAGCAAGGCAAGATTTCTCAGTGTTTGTATTCAGAGCCAGGCATTGTAACTTATAGGTCTAAATTCTGGAGTTATTTATCTGGCTAAGTGTTGCTACGCTCTGAAATCTTGCTGACTCCTGTTATGCTCTGTAGGTTCAAAAGGCTCAATGTCCTTTAAATGCCAGCAGTAAAATTTTCTTCTTTGGTTGAACGAAATTACTGGCTACACCAAGGGGCATCATTCTTTCAGAGAGGGTGTACTCAGTTGTCTCTAGGATACAGGAGGAAATTTAGACACGGTGTTTTCCTGCCACAAGGTATCCGTTCTTGGTTTATCACTCTGCAGTCTTTGGCATTTATGGACCGTCCTACAGAGAAACTTTGGCATTTTCGTGGGTCATTCATTGAAGCATTAATCACTTGGAAAAGGATTAATCATTTATTAAAAGCATTAATTATCTAACAAATTTCATTCCTCTATGTTTTTGTCTTGTAGTATTTGAATTTTGCCGGATTTCAAGAAACAGTGAGGGTACTTAAAAAGGAATGTAAAATAAAAGGAAAGCCACTACCTCAACCAGCAGATGTTTCCTCAAAAAATTCATTGCCTGTTCAGGTAATCTATCATTTACACTTATTTGGAGTAATAGTGAAAACAGAGGCCACTAACCACCCTGTGAGTTATTACAACAGTGAACTGTCTGAACAGATTCTTGATTATTTGAAGGAATCTCCTAGCACTCTTCTTCCAGCACAGGAACCTTCAAGTTTAGGGTTGGGGTTGGAGTTGTTTTTTTTTTTTCAGAACTCCAGTCATTTTGAACTCAAGGCACTAGTTTTTATTTACACTACTTTGAGCTTTTACTGATAGGCTTGAAAATTTGGGCTTTGCTTCTTGTATTGATGGTTGATTCAGGCTCTCAAAGATATGAAAGAGACATGAAGAAAGAATATTTGGATGGTCATTGAATGGTGGGAGATTTTTGAATAAAACTTTTAATCTGAAGTGTTCAGATGGCGCTGGAATTCTTCATTCACTAACCCACTGTTGAGAAAATGTGGCTCTTCTGTGTTTAGGTTTTCACTTGATGCTTTTCCCTTTCACAGGAAGATCTACTCACAGCATTTGAAAATGGTGATCAGAAAGTTTTCTTCCAGCTCTGGGAGGAGCATATTTTTTCTTTGGTCCATGACAGTGATCCGGTTGCTCAGAACCTAGAGTTCTATCTCCACATCTACTTTGCCACCTTCCTCTTGAAACAAACTATGGGAAAGCCTGTAAGTTTAGTTCCCACTTTAAACCTCATGCTGCTGTTGTTTGTTTTTCTTCATTTATTTGTCTTTAGTGTGGATGAGGATGGGATGTTTTCTAAGAATCATTCCAAGAATATGTATCCAGTTTTGGGCACAGTCTGCATTTTAGTTCAACCAGATCCTTTGTATTGTGAAGTACAGAGATGGAAGTTGGAGCTGTCCTTATCCTGCAGTTCCTGAAGTATTTTAGCTTGGAAAATACCAGCATGGCAATACTTTCAGACTTGTAATTGTAGATCGTAGCAGATTCTTAAAACACTTATTTTGCTGTGAGTGTTGGCTGAAGCTATGAGTTTAAATATAATAATTTCAGATGAAATGGGAAAGCTCAGTTTTGACCACCTCAATATATCATGCTGAGAAATATAATCCCAAGATGTTAAAAAACAAAGTCTCTGTTACATGGGACTTCTATGATGAAGAGACATTTAAGTTGCCTGGACTCAGCCAGATCAGCCAGGGCTTAATAGCTCCTGCCCTTCACCTGTCAGCTGCTACAGGAGTATTTGGATGCCTGCAGTCTGTTTTCCAGCCTCTAAGGAAGTTTTGTTCTGTTTTGTGTGCCAGCTCCACTTCCCAGTGCTGTGCAAGTGGATTTTTTTGTTTCTGCACTTACCACTGAAATAAAGCATGTCTAAAGTAGGTGTTTCCTCTCTGCCCTGAGTGTAGAAATGGCATTTTTCTTTAGAAATCTAGCCTGAAGTGAGTGGGAATAATTTACATGCAAAAAGCAATTGTCTATCTTTTCTTTCTTTGGACGTGGATGACAGAAACAACACTGGTTTGCGTTTTCCTTTATGACTGGTGAAAACATACAATATGTTCTCTAGTCAAATAAATACTGATTTTTAGATAACAAATAATCTGGAATTTCGAACTGGATATTAATATACTTGGATCTCTTCTTTTATTTGCCAGCTTTACAGTGCATTCAGAATGGTAGTTTTCTAAATTAAATCTGCTGCTTTATTTCCTAGAACAAAGCTGAACTTGAGGAAAGGATTTCTTATTTTAAGGCATACCTGGAAACAAAAGGAGCTGCACTGAGCCAGACTACAGAGTTTCTTCCCTTCTATGCTTTGCCTTTTGTTCCGAACCCCATGGTACATCCTTCATTTAAAGAACTTTTCCAGGTAAGTATCTGTGTTGCAGAGATGGTGCTTATGATGACTTACACTGAGCACTCTGCACACCATGCGGGTGGGTGATTAGGAGATGACTTCCAGAGCTGCAGTTTGATGTTCCAAAGTATTGTTGGCAATACCTGTGGGGAAGGTACAGCCACCATTTCACCTGCTGATGGCTTGCTCCTGCAGTGCAAAACTGCACTTTCACTTCTCTGTTGTGCTGGAAATGTCTGGTTGTGTGGCTGCACTTGCACTGGATCAAGGAATTGCTTTCTCGCCTGTGAATGTGTGTGTAAACAGCTCCCACATACACATACCTACACAAATTTGTTTGTACAGCATATACAGTATTTTTTAGAGTTATTTGCCCTGTCTGACCCCGTGGACAGTTATGCTGGCCTGGCTCAGCAGCTGTGGGCAGCCACTCAGGTGCAAGGAGATGCCTTCAGCCTGCATTGCTGCCACACTGCTTTTGATAACAAACCAAAGCTTACTTGTCCTAGGGCTGACTTTGGAAGTACCAGCTGATGAGGAGCTCCAGTTTAACACCAAAAAAAGGCATATCCTGCCATTTTCCTTCGGGACTGGCTATAAATAATGAGATAGACTGTTTTGACCTCAGAGATGGAATATGACTACTCTTTTTTAATTATACTAAGCAGCATTTTTTTATAATGCCTTATCTAAGACGAGATCCTCAGGTTTATTCAGAGTAACCCAGTGTCCAGACTCTTAGTCCACGCTCACTCATATTTTCTTGTGGGAATTGTACAACTCATTCCATGTTAGTGTTGAAACACAGATTGTTTTATGTTTGAGAAAGAGCAGCAGTGAGTCACTGGTTTACTAAGCAGCATTCTTATGTCATATATTTTTCTCAGGCATCTGATGCTTTATATAGCTGGAGTTCCTGTCAGTTTGTGTAATACATCTTGAAAAATAATATGCACCCCTCTCTGTAGGAGACAAGGTTACTTTGGTAATATACAGCGTGCTGTGGTACACCAGTGTCTGGATACTGAGTTGGTATCCAGATGCAACTGCATCTGGTATCCAAATGCCGCAAGTAAATTCTCTGCACTCTCCAGCATGGTGAAATAAGGGCAAATCTGAGCTGTGAGAACAGCTTGCAACATGTATATATACAGCAGTAAATTTAGGAAGCTCATTCTACTTGTTGGAAGATAGAGCTTTTTCTTCTGTTAGCTGGCTTTTCCTCAAGCAGAAACCAGCTTCACTGAAGGCTTGAAATAGAAGGCTTGAGTATTTGGTGGATTCCTAGATGTAATTTGACTTTTTTCCTTAACTGTTATTTTCTTGTGCGTTTGAGACACTATGTCAGGCAGAGGACAACATTCCAGTAAATGCTGTTGGTCTGTTCTGCTGGTCTGTTTTTCCTGCATGAGCTGTTTTTCTCCAAATCCTTATTTTAGAAACACTGTAGCCTGATCACCAATGTCATGTCATGACGCTTGCAGTAGTTATTGACGAAACTTACAATTCCCAGATATTGTAAGGAGCAAAAGATGAAAATTGAGCACTACAAAATTACTAATTTTGTACTCTGTTTGATACATGTGAAATTAATTTTTTATCTTTTTCTCAAGTTGCTTGTATTTTAAAGATGCTTCTACTTTTGGGGCAGTTGTTGCATGTGCATATGAGGCACCAACACTATGTGATAGTTTTGGTTTCTAGAACTCTTGTCTAGCAATAGTACTGAACTCCCCTCTGACTTCTGTATGCTTTTATGGGGAGAGAGCAAACATATTCACTTCAGTAACAGTGGAGGGAAAATCTTTTCAATCCAGTGCTGGCTGCCTTGTTTACTAGTGGGAAGTTGCTGTGATCTAAGCAGTACTTTCTACGGAGTGTACATATTTGGTGAACGACTGTCATTATTTGTTTTTCTTCCCAAGGATTCTTGGACATTGGATTTAAGGACAAGATTGGAAAAGTTCCTGTCTCTGACTCTCAAAGCCAGACAGACTCCTCGGCTTCTCACTATATTTGTATCCTTTTAAGAAAACACTTTGCAGATAATTAGAAATACTGTAAAGAGGCAGAATAATTTGTTGCAAGAGTGTGCTGCTAAGATTTATTGCAGAATTGCAGTAACACTGCACTTCAGTGTTTCTATGATAGGAAACATTGTTTATATACCGCATTCAAAAATAAACTTTGAAAAAGTCATGTAGATCCATATGAACCTACATGATTATCATATGATCTTTCTTTGCTTCCATGTATAAAGTACAGGATACCCAAAGGCACCAACATGACCTGACTTCTTTCCTAGCATTTCTAAAGCTGTTAGTATTTTAAATTAGCGATTTCAAGGACTAGCTGAGAGTTTTCCAGGGATTTTAAGGGTTCTAGAAATTATTTGATCACTCAAAGGTCAGCAAAAGATCTCAAGTCTCTATGTAACATAGTGAGTTGTGCACTTACAAGATTTTTATATATTTAGTGTTGATTTATGTATTCTGTGGAGCATCAGGCACTGGCTTTTGGCTGGGACAGCAGGAATTTCTGGCTTGGTTGAGTTTCTCATTCTGTGTCTGCGGAACAAACACTGAAAAGATGCACATTTTCCTGAACTGCTCCTACTTGTGCAACAGAAGGAGAGTGGACAGTGCAACAAAGGTAAATGCTGGGCTGTGGTAAGGATGTTCTGTAAAATTGTCAGGGGCTGTGAGAGTAGTGGGAGGTTCACCTGCAGGGGTGGGGAACCAGTGATGCATGGCAGAAAGTCCTTGGAAATCCAGACCCCAGCTTTGGTGATAGCTGTTGATAGACTTTTCAAGCTCAGTCAGGTTCAAGCCGTCAGTATCAGTAAATATGGACTAGAAATGGGAAAGGGCCTAGTAGTGGGATTTGTGTTAAACATCTATTCTGTCCTGAAATAATGTAAAAACAAGTGGAGAACTCCATAAAAAGTGCATACCAGCTCTCCTTTTTTAGTTCTGATGAAAGTAAGTTGCCTCAGATTCATTTCCCTTACCTGCTTAGGCCTATCTGCATCCTCCAGGTTTCAAACCTCATTCAGTTGTTCTGATGACTGTCTCATGATCTTAGACAAAGTTGATTTTTGTTCCTATTTACTCATTCTGTTTAAATAGTACCTCCTAAAATAGTGCATATTAGTATCTTCTGAATAAGAATGCGTTCATTTAAATGTGACTGGCTGATGTGTTGCATTTTGAGGTAAGCTGCTTATACACACTTAAGTGTGTGTGTGACTTGGGGCCCTTTAGAAATAATAATTTCAGCACAGAATCCTGTTAGATGCTGATAATACTTGAAATATGTGTCTTTTAAAAATCAGTTCAATAAATAGAACTTAGGTTTCCAACTACCTTGCATTCTTTTTTTCACTTGACTTACTGCATACACTTTCTACTTTAGGGATCTATATGAGGCCAGTTGGATTCTTAAAATTAGTTTTCCTCTTGAGTTATTTAAATCTGTAGGTTTACCCTGAGGATTTACTCTTTGTAGATTGAAGTAAGGAGAAAGTTAGGTTTTCTCCCAGTGTGAGTTCCCTGTATTTTCTTTGTTATTTTGTGCTTTGTGTTGTTGCATTAGACTTTCACTGAATAATAGGTCTTTTTTTTCCAGAAGTTACACTTTTTCCTTGTGGAGGACTTTCCTGAAGGCAGTAGTTCCATGCTCTTATTAGAAAGAAGTAACTTCGCAGTTGGGCCTGACCTATTTGGGGCCTAATTTTTTTAAATTTGGGCAGGTTCTGTGCTTTGTACAGGGTCTGTCATGGAATTGAATTCATGCAGGTCAGCCTTAATTTGCAGGTCTGTTACGTGCCTTGGAGGTTGAGTCAGTTTGGATTTTTCATAAAGGTTACTTGAGGACTGTCTTGTATGAAGGTTTTGGATCCAAGAGGTTATTTTTGCAGTTTCCTGCTCACATCACATGGGATCCACAGCACTTACGCGCTGCTGGAGAATATTTACTTTATCAGTGAAGGGGAAATGCAAAGAAAATTTATGGGCAACACGTGAATGAAAAGCAGTGTGGCAAACTCCTGAAAACAGCCTTTTGTAAATAGTTTCCAGTCATCAGTCTGACATGCTGAAGTACTTCAAGTTTGGGTGGCGTTGTGTAAATGCTCTTGAGGGTGTCCTGGAGTGTTCAGTGTGTTTACCTTGCCTGATTTACCTGCTACGGTCTGGCTTTTTACCCATTTGCTAAAAAATTTCAGTTCCTGTATGACTTCCAAAGCTATTTGTGTGGCAGTTGTGCTTAACTTACAGTTCTCCCATATGTTTTCAGTTTGGCTGGAAAGGAAAAAATTGCAGAATGGTTGGCATCTTGCACAGGGAGTTTCAGACCTTCTTTGTGTCCTCTCTGCTAACAGGAACTGAGGGAATGAAGTATTTGGAAGTGTGTTCAGCTGCTGTTCCCTTCACTGCCTCATTACGAATCTGTGGATGAGTTCACAGCCACTCTTCCACTGTTTTGGGGAGGGGGAGAGTGGAAGAAGTGTGTCAGGCTGCTGCACTAGATAAGGTGGAGTGTGACCTACCTATGACTGTGTATGTGGAAAAATGTCAGTTTAGAATATGGATAGTGATTTTTAAGCAGGAACGAGACTGCGTTGAGTTTTGGTTATGTATTTTTTTCCTGCTGACTGCAGTTGGAAGGCGTATTTTCAGCACTGGAAATTTTACCCACTGGGCTGTGCAAAGCAGGCAAACTCTGAGAAGGTTTACGCTTTGTAATTTGGTGCTTCCAACTTTCCTTTGAGTGAAAGTCATGCTCTAGATACATCCATTGGAAATTTTTGAATTGAATGTGTTGTGTCACAGTTAACTAAAAATATATTCCCATTTGCTCAGCTAGGCAGCAGAATAAAGTGCTGGAGTGGCTAGTTTTGTGCAGTGGTTGCTCTCAGAATCTTTGTTAGTTTAGAAAAATGTTCTTGTTTTGAAACTGTATCATATTAAAGCTGTGGTCGCAGTTTAACAGTAATGGCTGTGAAATAAAAACAAAATCAAAGTTGAATTATTATCATCAAGGCTGAATAATTTGGTTGTCTTTGGAAGTTATCTTAACTCTTCTGATTTTTAAGTTAATATTGATTGGAGTTGAGATTATTTTAACAGGTTACAGAATTGTAAAAAGCTTAGCACTTTTCAGCAGGATTGCTTGATGTTACTGTTCTAGTGGTGTTTTGTTTACTGGTCTGGTTTTTTTTAAGTGCATTTTACTGGATTTGAACAGGATCTCTGGCTTTTCACAGCTTCTGTTGTTGTTTCACATTGGGTTTAGCCCCTCCTAGGAAGTGTAAGAGAAATATCATTAAGGTGGCTTGATTTGCAGCCCGGTATGAGTTGTCATTCACAAACCCTGCAGGTGCAGAATGCTGTGGTTCATGAATGGTTCCCAGAAAGGAGCCATCCTTAGAGGGGAGGAGACTTTGAGAGTAAAATAACTGTCTTTTTTTTTTTCTTAACTTGTAGAAGTAAGAAAATGTGCCTTTCTGTACGCCGTGTTTTATTCTAAGACTGTCAGTTTATAGCTGGCTTATAGCTAAAGTCTACCAATGCACATTTTCTCTAAAAGATCCCATTAAAAAGATAATTTTGTTTATATTTTCTGAAAGCAAAAATAAGCTGTTCTGCCACCTAGTGCTTTAAATATCAGTGAGATAAACTGTGTCATATTGGGCTGTTTAGAGTGCTTTACTTTAACCCAGAAAGATTTTAAATCTGTGAGAGGGAATCCTACTTTTGTCTGAAACTCCATAGTGAAGCTGATTCCTTCCCATTGTTTAACAGAAGGTCCTATGGTAAATATTCCGTGTGTTTGCAGATGGGCCCAATGCCATTTTCACAACACTAAAACAGTACTGGCTTCTCAGCAAACTAATTTAGAACATAATGTTCTAGCAGAATACAAAACATCAGCCGTAACAATGGAATTATTGTGCCTCCCTTCATGGTTTTGTCTGGTCACAGACATGTGCACTGTTGTCCATTGCTCCAGGTTCTGTGCCCAGTTCCATGCAGAGCACTGGCTTGGCTAGGTCTGATACTAGGGTGAAGGACACAGGTTCTGGTACTCAGTTTGCTTTTGTCTCTAAAGTAATTGAACCTGAAGGAGCAAAATGTATCAGAAATGTAACTTTTTTTATTATTCAGATAGAAATGAAAGACAAGTATGAGTGATTTTCAGAAACTGAGGATATTAAAAGTAAGCGATATAGTTTACCATCAACCAGTAAATGATGGATTATCCTCTTCACAAATGTATTCAGTGATATTTACTGCCTTATAGTTGTGTTGCTACTGTAGCTGTGAAGCAGTTGGTTCTTTGGACATTTAGGGCATAATAATTATTCATAGGTGTTGCAATGAAATGAAATCATGCTAGAGGTGTGAAATTGTCCTTGTAGGCAAATTCCACACCTCAGAAATAGAGGTTGTCGCTTCAGAGCAGTAAAAATGCTTGTGGGGTTCTTTTGTTTGAATAGATGATGCTATTTTTTTTTATTATTCTCTTGACAGAAATGATGCAACGTCTTCATCAACAGTTAGTGAAGTGTGAGCACAGGTACATGACCAACCTGAAACGATTTCACAAATTGCAGGTGGACTACCGTAATCTCCTTGGTGTCACTGCAGAGCTGGTGGATTCTTTGGAGGCCACAGTCATTGGCAAGACGGTAAGAGATGACTCCGATGTGCACTTGCTTCCTCACCCCTCAGAAAATGGAGGCTAAAGAGTGAATTAAGCTTTGTAGTTACGAGCATTTCTTTTAGAACTGTGGCTCTTTACTAATGAAACACAGCACTTTGGATGAGCAGTTCTCCCATTGCCCTGGTGAAGGAGGATAAAAGAAGTGCAAAAAGTGAGTTGAATTGTGCTGGCTCAGAAATCTTGAAAAAATTATCACCATCTCACAAGACATCTCCGATCTCTTGTGAGAGTGCCCTTTTGAGCTTTGGCATCAGCAGTGATTAGAGGGCATTTCTGTGATTACTGATTGCAGTCCAGCCCATCAACAATTATTGTGTATTTAAAACTTCAGTCAGGTCTGTTTTAAATTCCACAGTAGTGGAAACAATCTTCTTATCCAACATTTTGGTGAGGAAAAGCATTGCTCTCTGTTCTGCTGAACTGGACTTGTTAATTGATAAAGGCAGCAGGGATAGGAGTGAATGAATTATTCATCACGTGAAATGGGCCACATATATGTGGCTGGAGAAGGTACCACTTTCTTAGGAGTATTTTTTTTATGAAGTTGATTGTCTGTTTCATGTGTTGTGCTGTCTCCTCCAGGAGCATAACTTCTGTATAACCTGAAGGCTGTTCTTGTGGCAGATGTTAGTGGCCTCTAGGTGCTTCTAAGGGAACTGTGAATTGTTAGCAGGGAGAATGACCTGGCATTTCCTGTGCTGTCCGCTGAAAAGTCAGTGTGTACCTTCCTTCTGTCATCAGCATGAACACCTTGTGGTTTGTTACTCTTCATCTGGGATCGCTGCTCGGTATTACTGCAGGGAAGAATTTGCCCATAGGGGTGGATTATGCTTTACAGCAGATTAGGGAAGGTATCTGCTCACAGGAGCTTCAGTAACAATAAAAAACACTGTCATTCGTTTTCTGCCTCCCATTTCACACCTCCGTGCTCTCCAGGCAATATCCAATTACCCTCTGTGGTTGGGAACCAGACTCTGGTTGTCTTCTGTTGTGGATGTTGTTCAGTTTCCTTTGTGAGCCTTCTGCGGGGTACTCCTTTGATCCTTCCCAAGTGTGTCCAGCTGAGGGTGCTCTTCCATTATGGATCCTGGATTCTGCCATTTCTGAATCCACAGTGGATGTCGGGTACTGAATAAAGTGATATTGAAGTTACAGTGTTCTGAATTTGAAGGGGTTTATTGTCCTGCTGAAGGCCTGGGAATATCAGAAGTGTTCTCAGCTGCACTTCTATAATCTCGGTCCTCTCATCTCTCTTCTGGGGAAGGTACTAACTCTCCTGAAATTAAACTGTTCTTTTGTGGTGTAGATCTCCCAAAACAAAAGAACTAAACCCACTGAGACGTTTTTGCATTGAAAAACAAAGTGCTGTACTGTGTAATTCATATTTATTCTCTCTGCTGTACAAGACAGTTGTGTAAGTTCTGCTCTTTAGGTAAACAACATGTCAGCATTGTTTAAAGCTCAAAACTGCTTCATTTTTAAATTTGATTTGATTTTGAACCTTTAGATTCATGAAATTCTGTATGCAAATAGAGGTGTGACAAAATCTGATTTTCTTCTAGACTCTCTGAAAGTGTTTAGCACTAGTCTTGTGAATAACGTAACAATTCCCAGATAAAGAAAATTTATATTTTTTTAAATTTCTGAACAGAATGGTAGTTGCAGTATATACCTTGTACTTGTGTCAGTGATCCTCAGGTGTGTAATTTCTTACTCTTTAAAAAAAGCAAACAAACAGCCTTTAATATAGAAACACTTGTCTGGTAGAAAGTGTAAGTTTTATGTAATCCTGTTCTCACTTTGTTTCCTAATTTTTAGATTACACCAGAGTATCTTCAAAGTGTTTGTGCTTGCTTGTTTAGCAATCATATGAAACAAACTGTAGCACACGGCATTGACTTCACAAGGCCTGGAACTGTAAGTATAAATGTTTGGGATTTTTACAGTAACTGTCTTAAAAGACAGTACTACTTAGCTGTATATAGAACAATAAATGTTCTGTAATGGGAAAGACAAAACATAATGTGTTCAAGCTTGTATAAGAATATGGCAGTAAGTTGTTTTGTTGGTCTCAGATGCTGGTCAATGACATGGTTGTGCAGTTATAACTGCGTAAGTATGGTTAATTTTGTTACTGTGAGGACAGTAAGATTTGTATCTGTTAAAATGCTAACAAAATGCTTTAAAAAGCCCCAAACCAAGTCCTAAAACTAATGTTCTGAGTGTGGTTTGATGGCACATCTTAGCCAGTTTAGTTTAGCTAAAAAAGGGAGTAGTGTTGCTCAGCTCTGGACTCATGCTCTGTTCCTTTCTGTTGTCAGTGATGCTCCTATAACTCTACAGAGAATTGGCTTAGCCAGCTGAAGGAGAAGCATCACACAGGATCGTGAGAACAAATGTGGGAAAGAGGAGGAAGAGCCAGTTTTAGATGAGCAGTTAGCTGATAAACCTAAGCTACCTTACTGATTTATGTGATGGTCTTTTAACATCCTATCTAAGAAACTTTCATCTTATTGATAAGCAGCTCAGGATCCCTAGGGTTGTTTTTTTCCCACTTGACTATTCTCTGGTTTCTTTTCAGATGGCTGCAGTACACCTCGCTCATTTATGTTCTGCTCAACCTCTTCTGCCTAAGTGGGGAGAGAGTTTTGGGGTTATTTTTTCATAAGGAAAACCAGCTTAGGATAGTTTGTAGTGTCTATGAAACTGTTCCTGTGAGATTTTAAATGACTTAATGATAGTATAAGAGCTGTTTTAAAACCTAGCTTGTTCGAGTTTTTCAAATAAGCATTAATCTTAAAACTACATCAAAACATTTTACTGAGAAAATATTGTGTACCACTGTTTTACAAAGACAAGCCAAAATCATGAACTGTGCTTATTGTTTTTGCCATGGCAGGCATTCATGTGTACTTAACTTCGTAGCAGGAGAACTTAGTGAAGTGTCAAAGGAAAAACAGAAGAAAATAAAATTCCTGCTCCTTATTCTAGCCAAGGTTTTTAATAACAATGATGCTATGGGTACATTTTGTTCCTCTTGAGAATTTGCTACAGAAAGATAAGGAGACAGTAAAAATGCTTCCTTTTCTTTTCTATGTGCTAATATTTTCAGAGATAAGTGTTATTCCTCATTGCTCTTCAAGCTGCTTAAATGCCCTCACTTTCTTGTTAATGGTCAGAACACCTTTCTCTGACCTGCCGTGAATTTAGGAGGTGCACTCTTATGCAGCCTACAAAAGCTGCTATTTCAGGGTTTCAGGAAGGAACCAGGATCAGTTTGTCTGCTTCCTCAATATTAGGTGCTGTCTGCTCCCCTCTTCTCAGATTTACACCATGTCCATAGCTTATGTCATCTGCCATCCCATAATGTCCCTCCTCCTGGCTCATCTTTCTTCTAACCGACAACTTTCAGAGGTCTTTCCTCTTTCCTTGCCAGTGGCTTTTTTGAGAAAATGCTTTAGGTACCCCAGTAGTCTTCTGTGTATTTGCCATCTGATGTTGAGGTTGTGTGTGTTTCTCCTTCCCTATACTGAGATCATCCATTCTGTACAGCCACATTCCCTTTTCTTTCTCTTCCTGCTCTCTGCTTGCATCAAGACTTCTTTTCTTCCCCTGTGCTTTCAAGGTGCTCCATTTGCCCACGGTTTTGCTCATTATTTCTATTCTTCTTATCATACCTTGATCCTCTGATCTCTTGAACCGTTTTAGGAAAGGGGCAGAGGGAAGAGTGTCATCCTTATGCAAGGTTGTGATTTCTACTTCCCTAAAAGTGTCTCCAAAAGAGCCTTTGCCACTATATTTATGGCACTGTGGCCACTTTGACATAGTCTCCAGCTGTGCAGATAGGTTAGACAAAGAGGATGTGTTGGCGGTGGATTTTTTTACCTGCTGAAAGTAAATTTTGTCTCCCTTGACTAGGTTAACCTGAGTAAAGCTGTGTACTTCTGGCACAGTTGTAGCTATTTTTATACTAGGCTTTACTAGCATAACTATTTCTGTGTGACTTTCTGGCTCATTTATCCATGTTATTTGAGGTAGTTACTGTGACAGCCAAGCTCTCTAATGAAGGACCAGTCCAGTTATAGCCCTGAGACTGTTTAGATTATGGGTTTCTTGACTGGTTTAGGTCACGCCTTGACGTTGAGGTTCTAGCAGCTACTGTGGTTGAACTCTCATGTTGTTTCTATAAGCAGATGCACACAGGCTCTCTGAGGCATTAGCCAAGTTTTGGAGTGCTAATCGCAGTCTTTGCATATAGACATTCACTACATCCTAATCAGGTTTCTTCATCTTATCCTTTTGTCCCCTCTTGATTGATCATATTTTCTTGTTTATTTCCCATGTAAAGAGTTCTGGTTTTATATATGAATAGCAAACATGTAGAAACACAAATAAATGTTAGAGGGAAAAATAGAGATTATCTTCTGAAAGGAAAAATGAGACTCCTTTCCCATCATCCCAAAATATTTCTAACCACTCCCTGGCTTTGTTGATGCAGGAAGCCAGATGACATGGACTAGAATTCTGACTGTTTGCCACTAGGCCACTCAGGCACGCCATTACTTTTTCTTAAGGATTCAAGTACTTCATTGTTATACACTCAGATGTTATTGTTCTACCCTTAAGTGGTTTCAGGTTTTTGCATAAGTTTTGGAATAAAGCTGGAGGCACCGTGACCCAGACTAAGTAGTAGCACGAGTTCACAGCATCTGTGCTGGATTTGTGTTGGAAGGTTCCTTCACTTTTTGCTCATAACTAGTTAGAGGCACTAGAGTGTGGTCTTTCCAGCTACTCCATTTCACAAACCTCCTTCTGCTGTAAGGGGCAGCCACCTGCATAATTGCAGAGGCAAGAGACTAGCTGAGGGGCAGCTACTTTATTCATCCTTGCCTTTAGATCTCTTTGTAGGCAAGATAAGTTTTAAAGAGAGGTTTCAAAAACACAGTCATTGTCTTAAAGAGTTTTATCAGGCATTAAATATGGTTGTTTTTTTCCCCCACTTCACCTTGACTATTCAGGATGATTCTATCTCAGTGACATCACCAATGTCAGGACAAGACCTTGAAATAAATTGGTTCTGCTGGATCAATATCTCTAAATAAATGAGCAGAAAAAGAAAATCATTAGCAAGGAAATTACTTTTTTGTTGTACTGCCATGCAGCCTTAAATTTCTACCACTGTTATTTCATGTATGAGTAGACGTGCATTACATAGTTTGGAAAGAGGAGGTGCTTGAGTTCACAGCCAGTTATACTGATGCAACTTCGGGGACAATCCAGTTTTTGGGTCAGGTTCTGGGAGTAGAAAATGCTCAAACTGCCTCATTCTCTGAGATCTGTACTTGAGCTTTCCAGTATATTTTTGTTAAATCAACTACGCTACACTGGCAGTTTTTAGTTTCACTGGGAAGGAGGATTATATGAGTACTGTAACCAAAATTAAGTATTGCCCAAGGAAATTAAGGACTATACCTTGGATTATATCCTTGGTAGCGTTATTTGTATGCAAACTTGATTTTGTTCCGAGTACATTATGCTCAACTTTTGATGTTGGGGAAAGTCATATTGTGTAGTAGAAAGCTGTGAGGTCTCTGGCTTTGAAATTACAGTAAAGGTGACCTGTATCAGTTGTTAATGTGCAAGCATCAGCTTCCTGGCTTGCCTCCCACCGTGGCTGAAGGCCTGTCCTTTCCCACTGGAAGAAATTTGTATGAGGACGACAAATCCCAGAAGCAACTCTTACTTACCAAGCTGGCTTTGGGACCTGAGGCAATAACAGCCAAAAGAGTTTTCTGTTGTAATCATACCCTGAAATCTTACTTAGCAAGGGCTTCTGGTGTCAGCTTTGTGTTCTCTGGTCAGCTGGATTGGATCTCATTCTTCTACAGAGCAACTCCATGTCTCTTGCCAGCTGTATGACCTCCTGGGTCAGCTCATGAACCTGATCTACAATCCATTAACGGGATTCATCTGCTGCATGCAGTGGGAGACAGGCCACACTGCTGTGTTTCAGCTGGGAGATGTTTCCAAGGCCACTCTAAAGCCCTGTTTTACCATAAGGTTTTTCTTGTAGCTGCAGTTGAATGTTATCGTCACCTTCCATCATGTCATTTGACATGTGTGGTCCTGAATTGGGAGATAAGAAACCTGAGAGGATTGTCAGAGCAAAAGGTTTGGATTTAAGAATAGAAGGTCGGAGCAGCAGGTCTGACAAGCTGAGGAAACATTTATTTGAAGATTTAATCGATTCCTGACTTTCTAGTGTTCATTTGGATAGGGAACTGGTGTGGGTAATGGTAAATTTGAAGAGTATAGTTTCAACTACAGTAATCTACTACAGGACCATAGTCTCTTATATTTTTAACACTCTCGAGATAAGTTTTACTTTTTTTTACCATTTTCCTTTTCTAGTAGTGATTTGTGTGGTGGGTAAGAAGCAGGGGTTGTAGTTTTTGGTGCCTGCAATTTTCTGCTCAATACACATCATGAAGCCAAGAGGATTCTGGCTTTTTATCACAAATGGTACATTCGCTCTCCATTGAAAGTAGCACAGGCTCAAGTCTGACACCCACAAATAGGTTTTTTGGATGGAAGTAAGTTGTACACCTTCCTGAAATATTTTGGATTAGGGATAAGGTAATAAGATTCTCTAAATTTTGGATTAGAGGCAAATCAGGAACTGCTTCTTCAGTTGTGCAGTTTCTGTCAACGGTCGAGATGGGTGTTAACCGCTGGAGAATCTTTCTGTGACCTGAAAGCTGTAAAGTTGTTTGCATATATGATATATGTTTGCATATATTGCACCTGTGTCATGGAATAGAATAAATGCCCATTATGTTTTTACTGCTATTCAGACTGATTATATTTACCTGTAGCTACAGTTAGGTGAATTAATGCCACTTGCAAATTTTAGGTCTCTTTTGACACCATTCTTGAAGCTGTGGAAAAGTAGTGGGGTGGGTTAAGTTCTGTCACTGGACAAAACTGCCAGCTCCTCTGTAAAGTTAAACTGTCACTTACAAACTGTGAACAAGGAAGAATTCTTTTTATTTTTGGGATAGCTGTAATGACTACCATGGGCTCCTATTTTTCTTGTACTCTGTGCTTTTTTCCTCAAACGTGCTTTTTACTGCAACTGTGCACATGCCATCAAGCTGTAATAGTTGGTGGCAAATATTCCATTTCTTACTTGGGAAATTTGTGCACCAGCAGACCACGTGAAACCTAGGATCAGGGTAACAGAAGGTTTTTAGTTTGCTTTTTTAAATCATTCTCTAAACTATTCAGAGTGGATTCACCAGGCATTTTCATGTGGATGTTTGCTCTTCCATTTAAAAATAAAGTGCCAGTTGCAGCAAACAGCATCTACCCTAAGTGAGCTTTTCTTTGGATGAAATATATGTTTTCTGCATCTCTGTCCATGGGATGATTTTTATATGTTTTATATGACTTTTATATGTTCCTATTTATGTATGGAAAAGAAGGAACAAGTCTACCTCTTCATGTAAGCAAGGAGAAGTTCTTTTCTTCCTGCTGATACAGTTTATAATGCCCTTTTCACAAATTGTTTCAGGGTTTTTTGTTTACATGAACTCTTTAAAGGTTAGGTGTTGCTTTCAGTAGGGGTTTCCACAAACTTTTCCTGTTACTGTCCTTAAATCATAGAATAGCCCAGTTTGGAAGGGACTTTGAAAGGTTGTCTGGTCCAACCTTTTGTGATTTCCTTTAATGTTAAAACTTTCCTTTAATGTCATCTTTTATCTTGATGCCTACATCTATTTTCACTGGCTCAGGTCGTTCATGTGTTGAAATGTCTCTCATCATGATACAGGTTTACCTGCTGGTTTCTTTTGCTCGTTTATTGGTGTCTATTGATGTCATCCTTTGTCTTAAATTTAATTTTAAATTGTCTTTGCCAGGAACTGTCTGTATGTGTGTATAGCACCATGGAAATTAAAGTAATCATTCACATCAGGGAATTCTAAGTGTCATGGTAATAAAAAGAAGAATGTCAGAATTTTAAAATTGGTTAAAGAATAAAAAGAACTTTATTTTCTGCTCACGGTGAAGAGTGACAAGTTTCTTATGTCTTCTGTGTAAGACTGTATATGACAGTTAAAGAGCAGCCTGCTAAATAGGGTGTTTATGTGCTTATTCATCTGTACAAATATGTCCTCTAAAGTAAGTACTGGCACGTTTGCACAAAGAGATTGGAAGCAGAATAATTAATGTTGGTCTTATTTCATTTTGTTGAACTGCGTACTTCTATTTTAATTAAGATGTTCTTTTTAGATACAAAGCTGTTCTAAGTATTTTAGTCTAATTAAAGAGAACATGGCATATTTTGTACTAAACTACTCAAACCATGAATTAGCACCATTCTTTATTTTAGTAACTAAATCCTGGGTATCCTCCAGAGACTTTCTTAGTTTATCCCTGGAACCTTTTGGGATGAAGAATTGATAACATTGCTGAAACACCTTAAATTGTCTCTCTCAGCCTTTGGTATGTGCTGGTCAGAAACTCTGGTCAAAGCAAGTGTGGAGAATAGTGGCAGGTGCTTTCTCAGAAGCTGAGGTCTTCTGATCCATGCCGTGTTCAGGGTATCTCTCTTATCTGCCTCAGTGGAGTGAGCAGTACAGGTCATATATTCCTGTAAATTTGTCAGTGCTTTGTGTGTAGCTGTTCTGACAGTGACAGTGTGGAACAATGTGCAGACTAGGTGTGTTTGCCAGGTATTGAGAGGAGAACTTACAAATAAATTGCGAGAGAGACACAGCAATTTCAGTTCTAAGATATACAAGTATGAGGATTGGGAGAACATGTTTATACTTTTCTTTTCAAAGCTAATAGTCTGTTAATTTTTAGCTAATTGTTATTGGTTGTTTTTTTAGAACTGTGCATTTCTCTGTGATTTATTTCTGTTAACTTATTTTTTTTAATCTTCTTTATTTTAATGTGTGCCTGTTTGCCTATAAAGGGATATTACTCTATGAGCCCTTGTGATGACGGATATGTAAGTGTCTATCTTTATTTCCTTTCACATTGCCTGCTCAGTCTGTCACAGTCTGTATTTCTTTTCATTTCACAACATGCAGCAATTTTCTCTGCATTTTAACTTGTCACGGCATTAACTGTGTGGCTTATGAAGAGCCAACAAATGCGCAGGGCTTGGAAATTCTGCATGGGGAATGGAATAGATGTTCTGGGTAACCTTATGGCTTCATAATGCACATAACACAGCATGTCAACATAAGAGCAGCTTTGTCCACAACTTTTACATGAAACACAGCTTCTTATAGCATGCAGAAAGTAATTGTTTCTTCCATGGCATCATCTGTATATAGCATACATTCTCTTTGAAGTGTGCCAAAACCAGCTGACCCCACAACACCTTTGACAAAGCAAATGAATATTATTGCTCCAGATAATTCAGCAAGTTGAGTCGTGTTCTTCAGAGGAGTGTTGTATTCTACATATTTGTATTTTTCATTCCTAAAGTCAAACTTCCTTTTGGTAGTAAAGATTATAAAATTCTTTCACACAGTTAAAATGATCCTCTTTCACTGAAAACACAAAATTATATTCTGTGTGCTGCTTGTGACTTCTGTAACCCAGATGGAAGTTTGTATTCTGGCAATACTACAAGTACACCATAAGTATCTAATTTTGCCCATAGTCAGTGCATTCTTTGTGAGGAAAGGAAATGAGTCTACTTCTAAGTAATTCAGTATGTAATCAATTCATAAAAGTGATTGACACCAATTCTGAAAAATGCCAGTCAATTTAAAATAATACATATTTATATTTTTATCGCTTTCTTTAGGTAAAACAAGATTTTGCCTTTCAAGAAAAGCTGCCTAAATTTCAAACATATGTATCACCTGGAATTACAGTAAACCTCTGCAGGCATTCAACTTTCCACTTAAAACATTTTATTTTGAAAAATAGTCATAGAAGTATTGAATGCAATGGACTATTCCTTACATACTTCTTTTTATCTTGATGTAGAGAACACTACCCACATCCACCTGTGGTGAAAGATCACCTGTATCAAACAACCTGTTCCCACTGATGACATGAATGTTCATAATGGACACTTTTTGCTTGATGTTCCCTCAAATAATGCTCTATTTTGAGATTGAGAAGGGTTGATTACAGATGAGCAGTTATGAATCAAATGATTTTTGCTAAAGAAAAACTTCTTCCTTATACAGATTAGTATAAAGCATTAGTTAAATGTAACTTTATACAATGTAGAAGAAATAACTTACTGTGCAGAGTTGTTTATAAAATTTTTGTAAAGCTTTCTGACTCTGAGGCATTTGTTGAATACATGGGTAGCTTTCAGCTCCCCTCTCTGTTTATGTATAGTATTTTATACTTTTTTCTGACATTTGTGTTGTCATTGCATTATCACACGCTATTACTGTGTGACTTCTTAATGTACACATCAGATGTCTTAGATAACCTGTTTTATATGGCAAGTGGGAAGTTTTCATAACAGCATATCTCTAGTATAAGTAAGAGAAAAAAATAATTAAAAACATTTGCAGATCTTCTTATGAAATAACTTTGCATAGCCCCAGTAGACCTGCCAGGTTACACAAGCTCAGGGTCTGATCTCTCACAGGCTGTGTGGAGCAGTCTTCTTGTTATTAGTGGGTAACAAATGAACTCAACATAGATTTGTGAGTTCTAATAATTTGTAGAAATCTGCTCAAATTTTGGTTTTACTCTTCACGTATTCGTCACTTATCTTTGATTATTAATTCTGAACCTGCATTGAATTTACACTGAATTCTTACACCACATTTTCAGAGTGGGAACTGAGGACAGAATCTGGCTTTCAGCTTTGCCTTCAGCATATTATGAATATATACACACAGCAAAGGGGGATATGGCTTGAATATAGGGCTGCAGTATTTGATAAAATCAGTTGTGGTTTTGGCTTGCACATGAAGTGCATCTGTTTTCTTTTATAAATATTGATTTTTTTTTTTCCCCTTTGAACTTCTTTGGTTTATTCCATGCTGTTCGTATTCATGCCTGTCTTTGTTCAAAAATAAAGGGATGCCATCTGTGGCTAATGTGCATCGTGACAGAGTTATTTGACTTAATGTGGCACCTGGTTTGGCTTTGGCAAGAACCAACAGAAACATAAGTCATACTCCATGATCCTACCAGAATGAGCTATGCTTGGGCTGGTTTTTTTCTTGTGTTTCTTTTTATTTCCTTAAGACACTGAGCTTCTGCATGTCTTTCAATTATGACAAATGATCCTCTCTCAAGATAGGTTTTGCATGAAATATATCTTTTTCAAGATGAAGTCTGTGAGTGTTGGGACATAGGAACAATTTCGCCCCAGGTTCTTCGCCCTCTGTCTTTCATTGGCAATCTAAGGTATACTGTTATTCAAAAGGTTACAATTACGTTTAACCTGTTCCAGGAAAGGTAAGACTGGGGAAAGGGCTTGGGAGAAAATGCTGAGGAAATAAATCTTGTAATCTATGAAAAGTTATAGTGAAGAGGAGCTACTAAATAATTTCTATTTAAGGTGATTGTGCCATAAGCATTTGATTGTTTAATAGCAAAATAATAACTTTTAGCTCTTGCACTCTGCCATTCATTGCTAGATCTCAAACCCCAGCTTGTTCAAGACATTGATGCCTGTATATGCTTTCCAGATGAGAAAAATTGAGGCCCAGAGATGTGAAATGACGTGTTTGAATTCTCTCTGCAGTTGGTGGCCGAATCAGGACTAGAAGTGTATCTCCTGAGCCAGTGCCTTACTCAGCATGCCACAGTTACAGATACAGATTAGCTGATTTATAACTAATTGCAATAATGCAGATGAAAAGGAAGAAAGGAAACCTCTGCCTGTAACATGGTTGCATTCTTTGTGCTTATCAGTGGTGCTGATCATAGTCAGATCGACAAATAATAGTGCAGTGAAGAACAAACTAGCCCCCCCCGCCAACTTTCTCCATTCCTGTTTAGCCTGGATGATTGAACTTGATGTAATATGAACTTTATCCTTATTGCTTTCCCGGAAACACCAAAAGCCTGAAAGAACTTCCTTCCTCCTGTGCAGGTTCTAGACTGATAAACTGGGTCTGATCAGCAAAGTGACCACAGGTCTTTCCAGCTCAGTGGTTCTGCCCTCAGAGCCCCAGTGTGTAGGGCCTGCCTCACTCTCTGGTGCCTTTTTGGTGTAGGTAGAGTACAGAAGGAAATTATACTAAATACTTCACTGTGCTCCATCTGCTGGCTTAAAACGTAATTTGGAAATTAATAGGACTTTGTCCTGTTTGATCTGAATGTTTTTCCAGTTGAAGTTTCTGTAGTTTGAAATTTATAAAAGCTTGCAAAATCCTACACTTGCCAAAAAGTTTTAGTTGTGTAGAAGAGTGATACATGTATCTTAACCAGTTATCCTCTGGTTAGATTTTGGTTGGAGCATGTTTTTCTTTCCAAGACAGCAAAGAGGTGCGTAAAAAAGACTTTGTTGAGAAGCAGAGAATCTTTATATACATCTGTATACCCCTAGTGCCCTGCTCTGTTTCTTTTCTCACTGCTGTTCTCTGTTTGACCTTCTCATCTCCCAAGGGCTCTGTAACTTTTTTTTACATTCAAGTGCTATAGTCACTTTCTTCCACTTCCTCTAATGGAGAAAGGAGAACGGTGCTGACAGAGGCAATGAAAGTGATTTGTGATTTCATTGCATGTTCAGCTACAAGGTGTTAGGTTTTGACTGGAAAAACACTTTTGTTTAAACAAAATTAACTCTTTATACTTATCAAAAATGCTAAGGAAAATGAACGAAGGCAAAACAGTCTAGGGGCAGATATGATATTTTGAAAGACTTTTGTCTTTTTTTGTTTTTGTGTTGTGTAAGATAAACTCTGATGTGAGAACTGCTGGTCAAGACAGATTACTTTGGAGGTGTATGACCTGTTAATTGTCTGTTGTGTACAAGTCATTCATAATATAAAACGCTTTCCAGTGTGCATATAAGCTTATTTCACATCTAAGAGAACAGTTCCTTGTAATACAAGGATACCCACGAGGTTGTGTTTTCAAGAATATGTCAGTTGGTGTAATTCAATATTCTCTATGGTATTTCATGCTTTTTGTCTCCTAAATCCCACAGTTTTAAGTCTGACAATAGACATTGATTATATAGCTCCCATTGAAAGAGGCTCGGTTAGGAGAGAAGACCAGTTTTACAGGCATAAGTGGTAATGAGAGATTTTTAGCAGAGAGATCAGCACAAAGAGATGACATTGAATATTGTGCAAATACAGCATGTAGTTGACATCAGAATGCATGACATGAAGCACTCATATGCCAGAATTGCTGCTTCTTTGCTCACCTACAATTAAGTCTAGCAAAAAATATTTAGTGAGGCAGACAACTTTTATGTGGGACTTTTATATGGTGTTGATGTTCCTTGTTGTGCAGTGGTGCCTGTATATGCACTGTGTCACCCTGCATCAGAGACGAAATATCCAGGATTTAATTATAATATCCTAGGCAGAACCACTGAGAAATGGCACACTGTTTCATATTGGTTTTGTCCATACTAGAATACTTAGTCCTGTCTTTTCATATTAATAAGTGTACATAGGGGTATATTTTGGTAGCAGCAGGCACTTGATAACATTAGTGTTGAAACAAAGAATTACTGAAAATTTATATGTACGAATGCATGCTGGGTCTCCAATGAAATATTATTGCAATTTTAAAGGTATGAACATTTATGAAGTCAATGAATGTGCTTAGCAAGTTCTTCATCTTCCTCAGTGGGCTTCAGATAGTAGTTTCTATTCATTTTTTATCATTATTTTTTAAATGCTTCAAGCATAGGTAATTTGTGGAGTATGTGGGTGAAGATAATATAGCCAGATCATAACAAAAGAGATTTTTACCTGTGAAACACTTTAAGGGAAAAGAAGGATAAACACTGAAGTGCTCTTTCTTTAGCTGTGTTTCTGGTTTACAGTACAGGTTTTATAGGAAAAGAACTGCAGAACCTCAATGAAAGAATTCACTTTGGACCTCGTTAGGAACATTATGTGAAATTTGGACTAATCTGCTGTAATTTCTTTATTTCTTTCTTTTTGTGATCCAGGCTTCCACACTGTTAAGAGCATCTTTAGCCTCTATGTAAGTATTTGTTGCTGAGCTTCATTTGTATCTGTAGAGAAGAGGAGGAGGGGTTTGTAAACTGAAATACACACTGCCAGTTGTCTGCAAATGGGAATCACTCCTCCTCTGTGCTTCCTCTGACCTCAGTGAACGTTCATGCAAATATTGTGTGATCTGTGTTCTGCTGAGCAGCTTCAGTAACATTCTAATTTCAGCAGAATGTTGTTAATCCAGTAAATCTGCCGTTCCACACCTGTGAGGTTGTTGCTGTATTTTTACTGTTTCCACATATTTCAGTCCTGTTGTTGTAACTGGTTCGATTCTCACAAATCCAGGAAAAGGGGAAATCACTAATATGGATTTTTGGGTGCTTTAACTTTAATTTTTTTGTGTCTGACTTAATAAATTTTGGCTTATAATATTGAATAGAGATGGTATATTCAAGGTGAAGTTTTATTAAATGTTATCCTATTTTTATCCTGTTGTTTGCGAGATAATGGGGCAATTACACATAGGAATAAAATTTGTTTTGAAAAGTGGTAGGATGGGAAGATATTAAAACATTTTAGTGGATTATATTTAAATATTAAGATTAAAACATTGACTGGAAGCAGTTTTCTTAACGGAAACTTCTATTGCAGTGTTAAATTTCAAAATAGCAAGATAGTATTGATGCATAGAAAGTAGTCCTGTATTAAGTGTCATATTAAGCCAGCATACTCCATCCTGTAAAAATCCATTCAGCCCACACCACCTTTGCCTTGGAGAAGACATTTCTGTGTGCATGAGGGCTCGGAGGTAGAGTTGGAGCTGCAGCTTTTTACTGCATCTGATTTTAACTGTGTCAAGAGCTACAGACTGCTGCCCTCATGCCCTTGTGGTCCAGTAGGGGAAGGAAAAAAACGATGTTACTGTACTGTTCCATGCCGTAAAAGTCTCAGATCATCAACTGTCTGGTTGTCAGTTTACTGTCTGCAAGTTATGATGGTAAGCGAGCTGCATGCATAATTTAAAAATAACCGTAAATTTAACAAGTCTGTTGTTCTAACGCTATAATGGTAATAAAAGTAATAAAAGTAATAAAAGTGTGAAAATGTGGAAGTTCTTTTCCTGAAGCACACTTCCTGTTTTGGCTCTTCTCACCTCAGTAACATCAGCTGCACTGAACGAGGAGAGAGAGTTTTGATGAATGTCTTTTCCGTTTGCATTTAGGAAGACACAGGATGTGCCATTGTTGCCCTCTTTGGATTATGAGAAGCTGAAGAAAGATTTGATTACAGGGAGTGATCGTCTCAAGGCCCTCTTACTGCAGGCTCTGCGCTGGGTAAGGACAGGGCCTCTGGGGGCATCCAGAGCTAAGATCCATTTTGCAAACAAGATGGTTGTTCTGGTGATGAGTTCAACATCACAGACAACTTCACTGTTGGTGGAGCTTGCTAAGGCTGTTGAGATGATGAAGGTAGCCCAGGCAGGAGGTGTCTCTTTGTAGTGTAGCAGTCCTTATCTGAGGAGAGACGGGTTCCTCACATGAGGAATTCCCAGATTTCTGAGATATTCAGTGGAAATAATTTCTGATGTGTTTGCAAATAAATTGTTGTTTTAAGGCAGTTCCTTTTTCCTTTTCATATGTCTTTTTGGTTTACATTTATATAAATACTGCTGTATCCAAGGCATACCTGACTCTAATCACCAGTTTTCCTTCATAATCAAGGTATTTTACAGGAACCTACCTTTTGGTTGACTTGGATCATGTAATGACATTTTAGAAAAATTACAAGTGACAACAGGAAGTTACATTTTCCTGCTGAAAAGGAAGCTGATATGTTCAAAGTGACAGAAATGAAAGATGATAATAGTGGAATTCTGATCGAGTTTCAGTGTCCATTTTCCCATAAAAACCAATCCATTTGTTCTGACCGGAGGTACTTCTAGCCCAGTCCTCTGTCTCAGATGTTTAAGAAAAGCACCGTATCTATAGCTATTAGAGGGGCTTTTTTTAACTTTATGGGAAATAATGCTGTATCCTTCCTGTATGGACAATGATGACAGCTCCCAAGTAACAGTTTTGTAGTGGATCACAGAGCTGAGGTCAGGTCAGTTCATTTCATCTCTTTCCCTTAGATCACTGAGGTTGAATTACTGCTGCCCATGAAAGAGGATTCTCAGCTACAGAGTATCAGCACCTTTAAAATCTCCAGGGGTCATCAATCCACAGTTTTGGCTTTTTGGGGGTTTTTTGACTTGTTTATTTATGTTATTTATTTTAGCGCTTGACAACATCATATCCTGGAGAACAGAGAGACACTGTCTTGCAAGCCTACATCAGTAATGACCTCCTAGATTGCCACAGCAACTGTCAGGTCAGCTGAAACTGAGAGTTGTCAGTTGTCCAACTTCCGTGTGATACTGCTCATTTGCGTCTATAAAGTGCTGATCATAAAATTTTATTGCTCTCTGGAAGGGGAGAAGAAAAAAAAACGTAATAGTGCCAAAATCAGGTGATACATTTAGCTTCTGCGTCCCAGTCTTTAAATGTTGATGGCAAAGGTTTGCATTACAAGAGCTCTGTAGACACAGTTCTTGTAGACAAATGGAAGGTTTATCACCTCTCTGTGCTTCACTTCTGTGAGTTGAACTGAAGCCTGAGGCCCTTTACATCTTCCTTATCAGATGCTATGTCTCATTTTGAGTGATTGTGTATTGTTAAATAATATACTCAATTCATTTCACTGATCTAAGATAAGAACTAAATTAGGACTTCAGTCCCAATGCCGCTGTGGAATGCGTCATTGTGCACCTGCAATAGCGTGGTCAACCGTGTTTCTGTGAATTTGAGGTGGATTGGCACCTTTCTTTAGAAAGGGGAATTGCTGGTGTGTTGATTTTGAAAAGTTGTTTCAGTCCCTGATAATCCAGTACTGTTGCTAACAAAAGCACAGCTTTTTTCATTGGTTGTAGTGACTTTTGTGCATAATTGAGTTCCCCGGGGGTTCGAGGCACTGAGCCTACTTGGTTTATTGTGGCTTCATTGCCTTTGCAATAGTCACTTGTACCACTAGGAAATGTAAAGGATTATTAAATCAACCATCAGTTTTTCTCCCTGTAAATTTCTGTAAGAGGGAAGTGATATGTAATGCCTGAAATAAAACAGATTAGAAATAATTGCAGTGTGGTGGTGTTCGTAAGTTACTGCGCTGCTTGCCATGCTCTTCGTTGTCAAAGAAAAGCATTCCTATTCAGATAATATTACTGCACTTAAGTGCATCAACAAAACTAACTTGTTTGGTTTGTGGGTTTTTTTGTCACTGACTGAATATTAATTTTAGGTACCAGCTTTAACTGGACTGTGTTGGCTCATTATAACTTCCACTCTACACCACAGAGCTTAATGGTGTTTTAACAGACTCAGCTGAGAAGCTGTAATTTGTGTATTTGTTCATTTACCATCTCTCCTTCAGCCCCGTGGCAATAAAAAAATTAATTGTACATCATATTGACAAATCAATATGCATTCAAAGGGTTGGGTTGTTTTCTGTGTAAGTTTAATGAAGCTTTTAAAACATTATAGAAGACTAACTTTTGTGTTTTCCTTCTTTGTGGTTTATTAACATTTGCTTTCTTTTTCAGAGAAGCGTCCTCCAATTATTATATTCTAAGAGTGAGGTAGTCAGACAGTATATGGCAAGGCTCATCAATGCTTTTGCTTCACTGATAGAAGGTAAAAGATTCACTGCAAAAAATAAGATAGCCTTTTCATATAATGCTGTCTTATAGGTGCTTCACAAGTACATGTCAGTGCATGTAGAAATTTAGAGCCTTATTTGCACCCTTTTCCTAGAGATTCACTATCATTTGTTACATGCATTCAAAACAGCTTTTCAGTATCTGGAAAGTTTTCATTTTGACACTGTACATTCAGCATTTCTGCCTTGTTTTGATGATTTGTGATCTGTGTGGGAACTTACTCAGATACTGCCTTCAATATAGTCTTCAGTCTCTCCATGAGGATTAAAGAGAAAAATCCCCATTAATTAGGGGTCCTGTGGGCATACCTGCTACCAGGCTGTGCAACAGTAGCTACTGTGGCTCCTGCAATTTCTTGGTCCTCACCTGAATGAATCTTTGTGCATCGCTGCTAACAATCTAGATGCATATATATCCAGCTTTGTATCTCTGCCTGTCCCAAATTAGCATTTGGTTTGCTGCTATTTTTGGAGCTAAGTATTGCTAGGAGCTGAAATCTCATTTGAAGTCAGTAGCAGGAGGGCACCTGACTTTCCCAAGCTCCTTGGACATCTCTGTTCTTTTCCTTGATTGTACGAAACTGATAGATCAGAAAGCATATACTCACAGTGGATTCTCTGTGGTACTAATTTGGCAAGTGTGCACCTCTAATACCCCAAGTGTCTGGATTGAATGCAACTGGTCTGCTACATGACTTTGTGCAGGTTTGTTTTGATATTGGCACAAGATTGTGGCTTGTCAAGAGGAAACTGAGGTCAATCCTGCTTACTTTTCCAAAGAGAGGGAGCTTTTCTGTCATAGCTGCTATCTCAGCATCTGTTCTTTCATCACTGTTTGCACCAGGTCGTGCCTACCTTTCTCAGAACCCAACATTGCTGCAAATGCTGGAGGACAGACTGAAAGCTGAAGACAAGGATTCCTTTACATGGGAGAATGTTCTGGGGGCTCTGCAGAAATTCAGCCTCAGGTGATGAAAGCACAGCGTGTGGTGGTGACAGCAGGAGAGGAAATGCAGGCTAGTTAGGCTCTGTTCAGGGAGGAAAGAAGAGCACTTGATTTTCCCGTAACAATCATCAGAACCCCTGACGGCTGATGAAAGCAATGTCACTTATTATGGAGGAGAACTCAGTTTTGATGACTGAATTAACCTGACTTCTTACCAGCTGTCAAGGCTCAAGTAAATGTACATCCCCTGCCACAGCCTTGTGTGCTTTGTATGTGTTCCTTAACTGAAGAAAGTGAAAATCTTAATGTAGAAAGCTCTGATGATCCTACGTGGAAAAAAAGAGTTGTGTTACATTCCAAAGCATAAGGTTTTCATTATCCTTTCTGCAAACATTTTTCAGGGATTTCATCTTTATCCTGTTGACCCTCTTTCCTGGAGTTGTCTATGCATGGACTGTCTTGTTTCTTCCTTTTGCGTTAGCAGTCTGATTCAAATGCCCACCACAAAAGAAATAATGCAAATGCAGTAAAGGGCATGATGTTGCTCTATTTATCAAATAAATATGATCTTAGGAATTCTGTTTTCACGGTAGTCAGGAGGAATACTGAAAATTTGGAAGTTTTTTATTTTCCAAAACGTAACAATCTTATAGAAGGTTAATTTCAGATACTTGACATATGGGAAACTTCTTTAATATGTGGTCAGATGCTCCCTTGTTTTACTTAGTCCATGCCATAGACCTGCTGCAATATCCAGCACTGAGAAACATGTGAGCTTTCAGGACCAAAGCCAGGAAAACACCTGCTTCGATGTTTGCAATTTAAATTTAATGCCTCTTGGAAATAATGTTACTAAAAATGCTGTTCTTCAGTAAGACTTTTCTACCAGTATATGCCTGGTTTTTTGTATTGTAAAGTGTGGAATTTCTATTGTAGATCGCAGTTGGCCACCTGGCACTTTATTCAGCATAGTCGTTGAGGGCAACTACAAGTTGAGTTAAAAGAGCATGAGATTTAAGAATCTCTAGAGAAAAGTGGAAATAGATTCAAGCAAAAGACCTAATTTGTCAAATCAACAGTACAAAAGTGCTGCAGTGCTATGGCTATGTATGACAGAAGAAGTAATTCATTTGTTTTATGGATCTGTTGTGCATAGCTGGCTTTTTAAACCAATTTTAAAAGACAATTGAAAATGCCGTTTTAGCTGGAGTAAGAAGCCTTAGAAAACAATGAAGAAACTTACCTCAGCAGTTCACATGTTTAAAAAGAACAAAATAAAACAAAAGACAAAACCTCCAATCTATCCAACAGTGTTTTAGTCCTCTAACCATATGGGAATCTGCATCTTCAATTTCTTCAGGCTTTGTTAATTACTTAGTTTAATGATTCTGCCAAAATGGGTAGTTTAGGAATTTTTTTTGGCAGGCTAGTGTATTTTTAATGTGCTTATACTGGCTATAAATGTATTTGAAAGCTATTTATGTTTTGATCTGACATTTGTAATTTGTGATCTGATTTTGTTTTTTAATCCTAGGCGTTCACTGCAGTCGGCAATGATCAAAGATGGGCTCATTTTCTGGCTGGTTGATGTTCTGATAGACCCAGATTGCCTGTCTGATTACAACCTGGAGTATTGTGTTGCCTTGCTCATGAATCTTTGTCTGCGGAGTGCAGGTGTCTTATATTTTGAATTACAACCTTGTTCTGAGAAATAGATTGGGAAGATTGTGAATCTTATTTTCCTGTTATACCAGGATTCTTTCAAGTGGTCACAATCAGTAGCAGGGACCACAACCAGAGATATTTGAGAGTTGAAACCAATACTTTTGAGCACATCTCTTTTCCCAAGAATCCAATTACGGGAGGTTAGCTTCACCAAATTTTGAAGAATTAAGCAAGGAAATAAGCAATGGCACCATATAAGATTTGATTATTTTTCATATTAGTATGTGAAGGCTGCCATTGCTACATTCCAGGCCCACTTTTCCAAGGACACGTTGTGCCCACTTACACACTTTGTGTAAGAGATTTCTTTGTAAACAGAAAGAACTGGGTTGAGGAGTAATGGCGAGGAGCTTCACCTTCACCTTGGCTTCACTTCTACAATGCAGAGATTACCCCCAAGAAAATAAGATCCTATATATGTCTGAGAGACTTAAAAAGAGCTTGAAGTAAATTTCCTTTTAAAAAGGAAAGTAAGTTAAGGGTGAAAAATCGTCTGCTTGTTGTAAGCAAAAAAAATGCCTTTGTTAAATTTTTAAATCCCCTTTGTGTTGCATCCTGTCCAAGACTACAACTGCATAAATCCAGAGTAGCTTCACTGATTTCGACTCAGTTAGGCTGAGCAGCATTTGTCAGGAACAAGGAACAGTATTGCTCTGTGCAAACTGTATTTAATACTGATTCTAAAAAGTAAGAAAGAAACTTGCTCTGATCCGTCCTGTTTTTTCAAGCATATTTATGTGTTCTGCCTTTGCAGGGAAGAAAATATGTGCAAGTATCCCAAACCACATGCTCAGAGTTCTTTCTGGTCTTCTTGGCCATGAGAATCTTAAGGTATTTGTGTAGCAAACTTTGGGTTAATGAAAAGGTGGAAAGAAAAATTAAAAAAACAAGAAAGGAAAAACTGGGAAAAGTAAATTGGTTTTGTTTCCTTTATTAGAGCCTCATGTAATTAAGTTGTATGAATTTTTCCTAAAATCCACAAATGTGTAAATTTTATTTTGTTGAGTGGTGGTTTTTCTAGACAGAAGTATGTCTTCCTTTAACAAATGTTGGCAGCTAAGAATGGAAGCTTTTGGATGCAGTTATCATGCAGTCCATGTGCCTTGATTGCAGTTTCTGATGCTGCTTAAATGTCATGCACCAAATCACCTCAAGCTTAACTCATTCGTGAGGTGAACAATGTGTGATGCAAATCCATTATGCAAAACATCGGGTGCAGGGGAACGCATTTGCTGTAGTTTTAAGGAATGCTATAAAAAAGCAGTAGACTTGTGACATTCAAGCCCTAATATCTTTTTATCTTCCCCTTCATTGGACCTGTCACTTTAACCTTTTGTGGTTCCTTTCTTTTCTGTCTCGGGGCACACTTGCATCTTAGATGCTAAATTGAACTACCTCAGAGGAAAATGCTAAAAATTATTAGTTATTTCTACCTGATACTTGTCAGCACATCACTCTGACACCTGCTGTCTGATATATAAAGCATTGCTTCAGCTGTCCCTGCAGAGTGGCATTTCTTTAACCATGGAGTAAAATTTAAGGGAGAAAGAAATGCAGACAAATATTGTACAGAGCTGAATTCATGGAGGCAGAATTTTTACCAGGATATTCTAGAATAATTCTATGATGATTGTGCAAGGTGTTAGGAGACTTCTAATAAAAATGAAATATAAATTCTGGTGCCTTGTTTTTATATGCAATGACTGTATCATCAAGGGGTTTCATTTATAACTTAAACTGAAAATTGAGAATACACTTCAATTAAGTGTTTTGTCCACATGTTGTGAATTCATTAGAAGATGTAGATCAGTTCTTCACTGGCATTGTTTTGACTAATTTTGACATACCTTTATTAGATTCTTTCACTGCCTTTGTTTTGTGAATGATGAAAGTTTAAGACAATACATACTAATACAAGATAAAATCCCAACCCCTAGACTGAAATACTTAGAAAATGCTACCATATTGTTGAAGTCTGTGCCTTAAAATTACTTTGAAATTTCTCTGAGGGTGCATTCTTAAAATGTACTTTACACTTAGTTTGGCAGAAGTTTTATTATCGAAGTCAAAAGTAGAATACAGTTCTCTTGGGTGTGAGGAGATCTTCCTGAGAAGCTATGGAATCCTTGTGTAAATCCCAGTTCCTTACTTTCCCTGGCTTCCCCTGCTCCTGAGCCTGCTCATTGTTCACTTTTCCAAAGGTACAGACAGAGGATGACTGAAAATCTTAGTGCTCCAAAAGAAACTGGCCAATAGAAAGGGTCACATAAGTGCTGGTAAAACTAGTTTGACAGATCTGGTGGCTTTCACTAACCATAATTCAGAGCTTTTATGCTGGCAGGTTTTTTGCCTGTCCTGAGGGACAGTAACAGGCAGCAGAGAGAGAGGATGTTTGAAGCTGCTTTGGCTTTATTATCCTGCCTCAGGCTACAGTGCTTGAAACCTGTCTTGAGTTCATGCTGGCAGAGTCTTTTCTCTATTCTTTGTCCTGTTTTTTGCTATTAGTGTTTGTCAGAAACTAACCTTCTTTTTCTGCTTTTCTTTCTTTCTTTCTTTCTTTTCCTTTTTTTTTTCTTATGGCTAGGTCAATTTGCAAGAATACATTATCAGAAGCAGGGAGGCTGTTTGGGAAATTAGCATGCAGCATACTGGTTTAGATCAACCATATCACAGTATTTGCATCCTAAAAGTTTTCTGCTTCCCATGTGGGAATTTTTGCAAGTCCAGTCTATCCTGGTTAAACGCTTTAAAGTATAGTTGTTCTACACTTTCACTCTTATATTTTGCTGATAGTCAGCTGGGATGAATATAAGAGTTTTTCTTCATGGTATGACTATTTCTTCCTCTTAGATCCAGTCATATGTGAATGGAGCACTGTACAGTATTCTGGCCATCCCTTCTGTCCGAGAAGAAGCCAAAGAAATGGTAAGAAGTGCTGCTTTGCATAGCATGAAAATCAACACCTCTGCCAGAGATGGCCCCGACTGGGACCTGCTGAGCAGGGCACAGCAGGGCTGTGAGGTGGGAGCCAGGGCATTTTGAGAAGGGAACCCACAAGAGGCCCTCCTCCTTTGATCCTCAGGGAAGTATGAATGTATGTCTCAAACACTTCTGCAATATTTTCAGGTCTTTTTCCCCAGAGTGGAGCCCCAGTAGTGTGAAGGATTCTGTCTGAATTATAAATTAAAGGTGTTATTTTAGAATTGTATGTCCTTCTAGCATTTTGTAGACTCCTTGTGGCCCAGGAGATGCTTTCATCTCACCTGCTACTTCCTCCCCTTATGTAGCTCATTCTGCACCAGTGAGTAGCCACTAGAAGAGTTCTTCTTGCTGCTTAAGACATGGTTATTTGGGGAAGGCAGCAGGAGGAAGGTTTCAGAACTAGGAACTCATCTCCTATGAAAGTTAGTCTAATGGTAATGACTGTGTTTCAACTTGTGTGTTTGAGGAAGCTGCTCCTGGGGTAGCAGCATGTCTTTGTATCTTAAGAACTAACCCAGAGAGTTATGCAGACGTAATTGTTGTCAGATTTTCCACCTCACAGAGCACAGACGATTGAAAGTGATCTTACATGGTTAAAGACACAACATCAAGCCTATGAGGAGCCATGAAGAGAGAGACTGGGTTTAAAGTCAAAGCTGATTCTGCTTTTTGCTTTCCTTCTCTAAACCTTGCACTGTTATCTCTGTGGATGCAAATTTTACTCTGTTCTGATGACTACTGTGTACTGAATTCAGAAGGCAAAAGCAGCAGATCTACTGTAAAAATTTGCTATTCATCATGGACATGTCTCTGTTTAAGCCTCGAAGCAATCTAGAGAGTGTATTTCTTTTGTCTATGCAACACTTGGAGCTGGACACTGTGGTTTGCTTCACACTGCCTGTTTTTCCTGACCAAAAAAAAAAAATATTTTAGCTAACAGATCTCTGTCACTGTGGTCACATGAAATACTGATCCACCGATGTTTTCGCTACATCCAGGGAATGGAAGAAATTCTGCGCTGCTTTATCAAGGAAAGAAATGAAGAGATGGTTCGACAGATTGAATATGTTATCAAGCAACTCAATTCAGGTCAGAACACATGCAGCTATCAGAGCTTTAAATCTTTCACAAAAGCCATAAAAAAAGCTCATGTATTTACCTGGCATTGGAACCCTCAAAGAATAACAATAGTGTGATGGTCTGAGAGAGGGTGAATAGTGAATGTCAGGATTTGGAAGTCGTGTATTTTAAATTTTCCTTTATGTTGTAGTAATAAAGAAGAAATAATAGGCTGAGTAAATCTCAGTTCCAAAGTTTTGGGACCGTAAATAAAATGACCTTGGCTGTTTTCTTTCATGCCAGTGGTCTGATGGTAATGAGAGACTGCTGCCAACTGCAAAAACGCAGTAGAAATTTGTAAAACAGGATTTAGGAACTAGGTCTGTCTGTGCTCATCTCTTGCTCTGCTGAGGTGTAGCTTTATGTGAAATGGCTTATCCTGAATAGGGAGCAGAGACCATCCTTTTTGGAGAGTATGTTGATGGGTCACAGGAGGTATAGATGCTGTTAATACAGACAGAGAAGGTGGAATATTTATTCCATTTTCTGTTGCCTGTGACTGAAAGGAAGACTGAAGAAAGAGAAAGCACATAATGAAAAGGAGACTAATTCTGGTTGACTCTTTCTGTGCAGTAAACATAGAACAAGTTGAGCTGCTCTCTTTGGCTTTTGGAAAGAGAACACAGCCTATCTTACAGTTCTAGCTTGTAAAAGAATAAATAAAATATTCAAGCACTGTATTGCCACTATACAATATTTGTTCTTCAAGGTTATAGAACCTCCTCTTCTACCTGAGAATGGCATTTTTAAGAGGTTTTGTCTGAGTTGTTGATGAGTACAAGTTGTGTTTTCAGATTTCCAGCATAAGCCTGGCAACTTTTTTCGTGAGGAAATAATTTTGTCCAAAAGTTAAAATAAGTATTCTGCATGAGTACTAACATTTTATGTACAAAAGCAGTATAATATTATTTTTAGGGAGAAGTAGAGTCTCTTACTAAAAAATATTTGAAAAATAGACAAACTTGCAAGTGCACGCACTTTCATTCAAGTCTTGTCAGTAAATACAGTGAGACATCAGTGTGGATTTTATGAGAAAGTAACTATTCCAGAGTGTTTCTATTTCTGCCATTTTCCAAAATATGAATTTATTTCAGTGAGTTCTAGAATGATTATAGGATCAAATTATTTCAGTAGTTGTCCTAAAAAGGACATGTCTGTATGAGAAGCAGGTTAAATCTTGCTCTTGTAAAAGTGAGGTAATAGTGAGATTCTGTTAAGTTGTACATGTGCAGCTTCACTGACACCGTTTTGTTTTGCTTCTTTCTAGAAGAGCCATTCAATGACAGTATTGTGTCTGATGATGAAGAGGAGGAGGAGTATGAGGAAGTAAGTGTAAAGGCTTTCTGACGCCTTTTAGAAAAATCCTTAACCTTCTGGCAAGAAAATATTTGTGTCAATAAACCAGACTTGGTTTTTTTGGTGGGTTTTGGTTTTTACTTTTACTTAATTATTCTTGCATTAACAAGAAAATTGGATCTGTTTCCATTACCTTTTCTTCATTTCTTCTTTTATTTTGGCAACTCACCACCTCTGTGATAACTAAAGGGATTATACATTGACATAAGTGAAGAGATGAGGAGTTACTGTAGCAGTAGAAATCTTGCTTTCAAGCAGACCCATTGGTTTCCATTAAAAAAAAAAGGAAGTAAATGAACCAGCATGTTACCAGAATAGTTCATAAACAGGTTGTCATTTTTTCTTAAGGTATGATTATCTATTCAGGGTGTGACTTTATTTGTGGTTTAGAAACTTTGAAATATACTTAATAAATTGCTGGAATTTAAGAAAGGGAAAGAGTTATTACAAATAAGGAATAAGTCCTGTGAGAAAATAGAATAAAATAAACGTGAGAAACTATGTCATTGTAAATATAAGCTGATTAGCTGTGTATTTCCTTCTCTGCTAATAAATGCATTTTATATCAGTATTTCAGCATCTTTTAAGAAGCTGTCTTCATAGAGCCATGGGTGTAGACAACACAACGTACTTGATCACCTAAATTAACAATCAAAGCAAGATGTAAATCATGTGAGGGAAATGTCATACCCAGTCTTCAGTGGTGGTGTTCCCATTTCTGCATTGCCATAAGTGCACAGTGGGGACTTGAAAATACAGTGTTAGCAGTTACGTGGGAGTTTTATCTTAAGGAAATCTACCCTGCTGCATTTTTATTTTACTGAGAAGCCTTGCTTGAGAAATTTAAAAGAACAGCTGTGGTGGATGTCCTGGAAATGGTATTTGTGCATACTTAGGGGGGGGGGGGTGTGTGCACATGCATTCATAGCATGTGTTTTGCACTGAAGAAGTCAGTGACATGGAGAGTTAGTGAACTGCAAAATGTTCTTGTATTAGAAGTGTTACTGCAGAACATATTTAGTGAAAACCATGTTTTTAGACAAAATACAAGGTTTTTGTCCTGAACCAGCAAAGAATAAGATACATAAAACTTACTTAGTCAGTTCTAGTAGCTCAGTGCACGTTAATGGGAATGACAGTGACTGGGGAAAACCAAGTCTAAAATTTGTCCTGTTACTGCAGCCTGACAGAATGCATTTTCTAGTGCACGTTGAACTTTTGATGTTTTGAGAGCAGATAAAAATGCAAATATCCTGGCTGTAACGGGTGTGGTGTGCCCTCAGCCACTGTGGGGTGCAGTACCTTGCAGGATCCAGCCTTTGCCTTGAGTGTCCAGGGAAGCCTTGCACTGGTTGCATTATTTATCCAGTTGTTGTGTTGTGTTGTGTATACCTTTTGTGTTGTGGCACAATGGGTGGTGAACTAATCATCCCTTTGCCTAAAATTAGAGCTATGTGGAAATTCTAAGTTTAGAGCTACAAAGAAGTTTTATTTAACAATCAGCTCTCCCCTTTTTATTCTAAGGGAATACAGTAAGCTTTTTTTTTCTAATAGGATTAGATTATTGTAATTGTTTCACCTCCTGCAGTCCTAAAGTCAGTTTTTTGTAATCTTTCCACTCCTCCAACCCAAAATCAATGCTTGTGGTGCAAGATGGGCTTCCTGGAGATTAACCATTAAAACTTACCTTTGCTTAAAATGCTACTTGAACACCTTTTAACTGGTGTTTCAAGGCTTTGAGTGTCTTGGGTGTATTGTGAGAATCCAAGGTGATAATACTTTTACTTGAATTTCAGTATACTTTTTAAAAGGATGGTGTGTTTTATTGGGAAAACACGTAGATAAGGAACTCCTTCCTGAAAGCTGTGGCATTGAATTGCATGACAATGTTGAACACTTCCATCACTTTACCTGTTCCTTGGGAATGAAAAGAAGGTGAATTTTCCTGTTCAGTCCTACCCCCTAGATGTGTTGCTGCTGCTCGCAATCGAAGCCAAGGCTCTAGGTCAAATCTTTTTGAAATGCATTTTTGCCACTGGGCCATCATGTGATTAAAATGGACCTCTGGCATTTCTTATTATTTGACTCAACAAATGACAGTAGGCTTTTGAAACAGAGAAGTGTCCAGTTCCAGTTTTTCATTAGCTTCGCCATTATATTAAAAAGAAAAGCCAAGTTTGAAACTGTTTTTAGTGTAACATTAATTGCAACACTTCCTGAATCCTTATTGTTGCTGGGAACTATAATTCTGTTCTGCTGCAAGAACATCTGGTTTCTTAGTCTCTCAGTTTAAAAAATATAGTTTATAAATATCATGGCCATAATTTCTAATGTTGTTACTTTTTAAATAAACAAAGATTTGTTGACTCACTACCTTAATGCTTGGAGCCCTTTTGGTATTTTGGAATTGCAGTGAGTTATTGTTCTCAATGGTGTTCTGTGATAACATCTGATGTTGTTATCATTTCCAAAAAAGAAAGTTTTGGAAAATTTTATCAAAAGTCTTGGTTTTACATAACTTTTAAACTACTACAGTCTGAATGCATTTCAGGATATGCCCATATATTGCCAGTTTTGCCAATTTAGTGACATGCTTTCAGACTGCTTACTGATGTTAGAATTTGTTGCTCAATACCTTTATTTATACTTTTACAACTTAAGAAACAACAAAAAGACACTCTCATGCAGCCTTAATTTGCAGGTTTTGCTCCAGCTTTTATTGTTTACAAGAGCATGCAAATGTTCCCAGTGCTGTTACTATTACCTTTCCTGGGGTTTTTTTGCTTTTATCTGTGTTTAATTTAGGGTCGATGGATTCTCTCCTGGCTTTGAGCAGATTTTGTGGTAATGACTGCTTTCTCCTATACACTGTGGCCAAGATGCAGTTGAGCCTGTTAGAGGAAAATTCTGGGATTTCTAAGGGCATCATACATTCAGAAATATAAGATTCTGTACTGTGTGACTCTGGAGCATATAACCATTTAAAAATGCCTGTGTGTGTACTGTTATTCAGAAATAAGCTGGCTTTTGTGTTTGTCTGGTGAGCTTTAAATTAACTAGTGTAGAGCTTAGGATACACTGGCTCCTGGATTACATACCCAGCCTTGAGATGTCAGCCTTCTGGGGTGTGTTGACACCCACAGTCACAGTGTGTGTTTCCTGGTGCTCAATATTCTCTTGACTAGTCTGTTAAATACTAACTTAATTTATCTTCAGTATTTGATCTTTGCGTTCACTTTTTGTTTGACTTGGACCATCTTGAAAAGCTGCTTGTAAAAGTGAATATTTGATATTGTAGCTCTGATTTAAAAGTTTAGTTACAAGCTGGAGCTGTGTGAGGTGGCTGTACAGTGACGATTTATCAGACACCCTCTGATCCACTGTCACTCAGCACCTGGCAATAAAATCAGAGAGCTGCGGTGTGAAAATACACTTCAGCCACAGAGTACATCAAAAGAAAGAGCTTAATCACAGGGCTTCAAGCCATTACATTAACGGGCTTTGCTGCCAACATCTGCTGCAGCCTGTGAGCAGTGGGGAACAGGGCACCAATTGTGTTATTTCAGCAGTGGAGTGATGGCACATCGGGCAAAGTCCTTATTTTGTACAAGGAGACAGAGGAGGGACACTTTCAGGCTGGTTTACCTGGTAGGTTAAATAATGTTAGGGAGTAGGATTGGCTGCATTAACAAACCATGTTAAAAAAATAATCCCACCAGACCTATTTATAGAGCTCATCTTTGCAACTTTTTCTGCCCTCCCATCAAAATACAGTATATTGTGGACTTTGGAGTGTGGTTTCTTAAGGGAGGGGGGGTGGTGTTTGTTTTTTGCTTGATACAGGTGATCGTTGCCTAGTCTACAAATGTTTATCCTTTTGCCATCATCTGAGTTATTTTTCACACGTACCCAGCTTTCCAGGTAATTAAGAGCTGATTGTGACTATTTAAAACTGAGTCTAAATCTCACTACAGTGAAACTGCTTTTCGTTTTCATTGTGATCTGGAGTTCATCAGAGTCCAGTGGCCATTGTTTTTAATGGAGCTTATGCCAGGCTCTCTACATAACTATACAATATACCTTTTTAGAATGGATCCTTTCTTTTTTCTCATTTACTATTTTTGACAGTCATTTATTTACATTTACTGTCACAACCTGTTGCAAAAGCAAAGAACATTTTCTTCATCTGGAGTGGGTCTGTCTTAGGATATCTTGTACAGGACAGAAGAAAATTCTTTTTAGTAGCAAAACACAAACAAAAACACCGTCTTGTTTTTGTACTATTGGTTTTGGTTTGCTGGAGAAATCCCTCAAACTTCAAAATTTCCTGGCTTTTTGATCTGTAGAAGCTTCAGAGCTTCCGTGAAGATGGATCACCCATAGTTATTCTAGAAATAGGTACAGAAGAGTGAATTCTTGGTAGTTTTTTACTTTAATTTGGTTACATTTGGGAATTGTGGAATAAAATCAACAGAGGATTGTTGCCTTGTATGATATTTTTATCCTGAAATACTGATTCCAAGCTTTTTGTACCAGCCCCATATTACCAGCTTTAAAGCTTCCTTGCACACCTGAGTTTCTTGTTGTCTTGCAGGAGGACCGTGACATCCTGGAGCCTGATCTGGACAAAGATGAGGTTTTGCTGCCTCAGCTGGGGGAGCTTTCAGGAGAGAAGCTGCTAACAACCGAGTACTTGGGAGTGAGTACCACTCCTTAGAATCTGGAAATAAATTAATTTCCTGGGTTAAGTGTTTCATTTCAGTAGTTTCACCACTTTCTTCAATTTGTTGCTTGAAGAGGCAGGTGCTACCTGCAGAGCAGTCTGAATCTTTTACAGTCTGTGTATGAGCTGCTGCTCAGGAGAAGTAGAACCAGTGTGAAGAAGGAGCTACCCTTTCACAGGGGGTGGTCACGCTGTGGCTTAATAATAAGCTACAGGCAGCCTTAGGGTTCTCTAGTGCTACACTGGTGACTCTGTGAGCACACAAAGCAAAGTGCTGAGCAGGTTAATACTGGAACATTCTGCTGGTCTGAAATTATTCTAGAAAAAAAGAAAAGTTGAAAAGTCAACTGCTCCTGCAGGCGTTGTGCCGGATCAAGTATTGTCTGTCTTACTTCAAGCAGCAAAAAGCTATTAAGTAAAAAAGCATAAAGTTTGTATGAATGCCATTTAGTGTGCTGTGACTAATTTGAGATATTCAGAGGGCTGGAGCACCTCTCCTGTGAAAACAGGCTTGGAGAGTTGGGTTATTCAGCCTGGAGAAGAGAAGGCTCCAGGAAGACCTTATTATGGGCTTTCAGCCCTAAAAGGGACTACAAGAAAGCTGGAGAGGAGCTTTTTCACAAGAGCATGTGGTGATAGGACAAGGAGGAATGGCTTCAAACGGTGAGAGAGTAGGTTAGATAAGATATAAGGAAAAAATTCTTCCTTGTGAGGGTGGTGAGGTGCTGGCATTGGTTGCCCAGAGAAGCTGTGGCTGCCCCATCCCTGGAAGTGTTTGAGGCCAGGTTGGATGAAGCTTTGAGCAACCTGACGTAGTGAAAGGTGTCCCTGCCCGTGGCAGGGGGGTTGGAACTGGATGGTCTTTAAGAACCTTTCCAACCCAACCCACTCTGTTATAAATGTGACTGTATGCCTGCTGGATTCGAGAGTCCAGAATCCTGATGATGGAGAAGTGACCTGAGAGAAGATGTCATGGAAGAGCCTACAGTGATTCCAGGCAGTTTTACCCCGTGACACCAGAATGCAATTTAGTTTCTGCTGCAATGTTTCTATAGAATTTTCTCTATGATTTTGGATATTTGTTTTTCCACTGCATTATTTTTTTTTTCTTCGTTTCCCGTATATCAGATAATGACTCACACTCCGAAAACTAAGAAGAAGCAATTTGCTGGTGTCCATCAGAGTATAGATGAGCCTCTCCAGAGACCTGTGACACCAGGTTATCACAGAACTGCATATCTAATGTAAGTCCAAACAAATGACACCAAGTTGGATTTTTTAAGCTCTTTTTAAAAGTATAACAACAACAAAGAAAAGAGACCCACAACAATGCCTAATAACTAAACATTCCCTACCTAAAAGTGCATTGCCATTGTAATTTGTTACAGATAATTTCATAAAAGGAGTAGAATATTGCATGCAGAGAAAGGGCCATTGGCTGAGGCCGCATACTTGAAATAGTTGAATAAATATTTACTGATCAGGTTGATTTAAATTTGCATTATAACCTGCATGTTCTTGCATCTTCTTGTAATATATTCCATTGGAAAGTTGCACAAAGCATCCGCAATGCTCCACTTCACAAGCAACAAAGGCTATTGCTCTGGGGAGGTTTGTTAGCCACCCATAAGAGGACAGATGAAAAAGAAAATGAGAAAGATAAAAATCTTGTTACATTGGGTTTTCCTGCTTTGGAAGAAGTACATTTTCCATCAGAAGCGTGTGTGACGCTTTGCTCTTGGTGTGATTTGGGTCAGAATAGAAGGCGTATTGTAAATGGAATAAAGGAGTCTTACAGTGTAGAGCTCCTTGAACATTCTCTGTCTTCTGTTAGAACAAGTATATCTTAATTTCTGAGATGAGATTTGTCCTGTTCACTGTCCTGACTGAGGAAGTAAAATACCAATGAGGTCCCCAGTTTAAATGATTTTTTTACTTTCAGTTGCAGAGTTTTGGATTTGATCAAGTCCAGGTAGCTATGATACAGGCATGTTTATTGTGAGGATTAAATGTTTTCATTTCTGTGGATACTTAATCTGAGAGACTACAAGACTAACAAAGTATGATAATAGTACTCAAAACTCACAGGACTAGTATAGGCAAGTATGTTAAAATGAATGGGTAACCTGAAACACAACAATGTAGTGAAATTACGGGTGGTTCTTCGAACACATCAGTCCTGAAGATTGTCCCATGTCATCCCCTGCCACTCTTTGCTTTCCTGTTCATGTTTTCTGTTTCTTAAAATACATTTCCTCCTCATTTTAGTGTGGAAAATGGGTGCAGAAGACAGTGAGGACTGATTTGGGCTGTAGTTGACAGGTGCAGTTGACTCTGAGTGAAGTCTGTTGTTTTGGACAAGGAGTGGTTGCAGCTTTATCTTGCCTCCCACTGTCTCATGCTGGCATTAGCATACCTACAAGCAAGTGACCTGGCTGGGAGCCCTCCTGAGTCATCCAAATATACCTTTTTGGCAGGTGTACCATTCATGTGGGATTATATGTATTATGTTACCAGGGCCTTGAAACAGACAAGTGTAACATACAAGATCTGGGCATGGACAAAGCCCCAGAAGACATTTATTTTTTTAAAAAGCAAGATGAAAGAAACGCACACTTCCAAAGCAGAAGAATTTTTGGCTATCCCAGGGCAGAATTTGCCTTGCAATCTTAATTTTTCTTCTGAGTACTGGCCTGGATAAAATGGCATTTGTTTGAACATGGCACCTACTTTGTCTGCCTGAATGTGGATTTGGAGTTCTGACTTTGTGTCCTTTCTTACAGTGGCCAACTTTTTGCACCATCATAACATCCACACTTTTTGCAAGACCTCTCCCTATATATATTAAATGTGTGTATTTGTGTGTCAGAAGAAAGCAGAAACTAATTAATATATTAGCCCTTATTAGTAAAATAGTGATTATCTAATCATTTTTATGCAGTCCTCTAAAACAGCTGCAGGCCTTAAAAATCTAGACTGGCTAATGTATGACTAAATATACATTGCCACTTTACTGTGGGGTCAGTGTTAGAGTTTGAGGTCCCACTTCCCCTGCACAGTATTTTACCCATGGTAGGCTTGGAGACCTGGACTGATTGTGTGGAATTGGCTGTTAGGGCAGTGTTACGGTCTGTTTTTTAAAGTTATTAGAAATGCCTCTGCCCCAACTAAGGTGCAAAAGAGACCATATGCCAAAGTCAATATTATGGATTTTATCTGATAGTAAATATGAGAGAAAGAGAGAGAAAAAGGAAGAGAAAGAAATAGAACAGAGGTGGGAGTACAGAAAGAGAGTGACAGAGACAGATTAAAGAAAATATCACCACTCCGTGGATCCCAAGGATGTTCTGTTGATCCTCTCCAGCTGTGGTCTTCTGGGTGATGAGGGTCCCCTGAAAAGCACAGAATCCAATGGATTAATATACGTTCAGGCCAGGTGGGAATGCCCAGGTACCTCCCCCTGGGGGTGGGGGGCAGTTTGATACAGTCTCTTGCAGGAGACTCTGGGTCTGTTGCATCGCTTTGCATCGCGTGCAATGCTGTGGTGCAGGGCCTCAGGAATGAGTCTGGGCAGCACTTTGGGGGGGTGTTTGATGGATTATGACACCCCCTCAGCTGCCTCCCACATCAGTGTCCCGTAGATGTGGCCTGTGGGATTGGGGGTTCCACAGCTGGGCCAGTTCATGTAAGGGCAGATGGATGTTCACTGCCTCTGACCAGAGGTTACACCACACACTCAAAACCTCCTCCTCCCACCTGGGTTGGGGGGGAGTCTGTGTAAACCTGGCCTCTGTGGGCTGTGGTTTCTCCCACCCCAAACTCAGCCAGGGATGATTCTCTGCCGCATTTGGCTTTCTTGTGGATTCATTCCTTTCCCTCAGCCGTGTTTGCTTCTCCCTAGACCTGAGATGACTGAACAATAATGTCCCATTTATCTTATCTAGGCAGCTTAACTCACAGTCCAAAGTTCCAGTCAGGCATCTTCAAGGAGGGGTGGGCTTCTGTGGTTTTAGCTTCTTTATACAGTTTTTGCTATAATGTGTAAAACTCCTTCATAACAGTGTTTAAGGCATGAACCACTTCAGTCCCTGACGGGCAGCCTTACAGCCTATTTAGAAAGTATATTTTCAGGAATAAATTTTCATTGCCACTGAGGTGTCTAAGCATTACATTCTTGCTTTATAAGTGGAGAGAAAACCAAGCTTATGAAAATGAAGTGACTTTCCTATGGGAAGTCAAAAAAATGGTGTCAAACCTGTGGGAGTGGCTTTTATTTCCTGGTGTCATGTACTGCACTGCAGTTTTTGCATCAGAAATAATCTCTGGAAGCAATTGCTGCCTCTCTTTAGCACCATCTACCCAGGCAGGGTGTTTGCTTAAGTGTCCCGGGATCCCGGAGTGACGTGAGTCTCGTATTTTGGCACAACTTGAATCTTCTCAGATGTGCAGCTCGTGCCTCTGCAAGACGGCTTCAGGTCACTGCTGAATACAAATTAAAAACACATTTCCATCATGCTGGTTCTGGTAGCTCTTGGTCTAAGAGAAGTGTTAGTTTGATGGTGTGAAGCAGCCTTTACAGATTGCCTCGCTATGCAGACTACAGAGGAGAAATGTAGACAGCAGAAATCTAACACTGTGTGAAAATACGTGAAAATTGATTTCCCTCCTGCTCTGCCCAAATGGTAGAAATAATATGAGTTTGGTGCTCCCGTGTTTTAAGCAGGAAACAAGCAATACCACCCTGAATGAGAAGTTTGTCCTTTGTATCTAACTAATTTGTGTGCAGGAAACTGGAGTGAGTAGATGAAGATATTCTTGAACTACATTTTGCAGCAGAAAAGGACAAGCTTTGATGGCTTTTATGCTGTTCTAGTTTCAGTACAAATTCATTTACTAAAATAAGGAAATACTCACTTGGAAGTTATTGCAAGAGGAAGACAATAAAAGCTTAGCCACCTTAATTTGAAGGCAGTATCTGAACTGAATGTATTTCATACTTTAAATAATTTAAGTGGCTTGTATCATGTGAAATGTCATGAAAAATGTTAGACACTTTTGCCCTGGATACAGCTTGTCTGCGGGATACAATCCAGGACAGTTGATCTGAATTATCTGAAGTCTCATATTCATTAGAGTGGTTAAACTGTATTAAAAATTTTTGTAAATGCTTCCATTCAAAATTGAAGTGAGTGTAACTTGTTTGAAGTTCATGTGAGACTCAATGTAATATATTCCATTTAAAAATACCATGAAAGAGGAAGCAGTTGATGAGATACTATAACATATCTCTTTGAGTTGTTGGTTCATACCTCCAAAAGGAGGGAGGGGTGGAAATCTCTAGTGCTGAATAGAAGTATTCACACAGAAAATTAATGCAGAATAGCCACTGCGCATGTAGCAGCCATTCCATGCTAATTTTTGTATGACTTCCCAGTGCAGACAAGGCTCTAGTTACTTCAGATGAATTGTCGTGGGATCCCTATATGGACAAGCTCTTGCTGTATGGAGCTGAGGGAGTCAGAAAATACTGGAAAGCTGCCTTCTTTTTCTTTTTTTCATTTTTCCCTCCTTCTTTAAAGACTCGCTGGCTGAGATCACTCAAGGGGGCCTGAACTACTTAATATTCTGCTAGCTATTTCCTTAGAAACTGATTTAGCTGTGAAATCATAACTGCCTCCTTGGACTGCATCCTTTTTATTAGAAATATAGTTTAGTTACCTTAACCTGATATTGGGCAGGGAAACTTTCCAGGTCTGCCAACTTCTTTTCACACACTTTTCACACCCCTCTCACTTCTGCTGTGTTTTATTGCTTACTACTAAGCAATCATGTCCCTGTCCTGTCCTTCAGCTGCTTCAGTCTCCCATTGATCCACTTCACTTGTGAAATCAAGAGTTCTATTTGTTGTCTGCTTTGTTTAAATCTGTGTTGCATATTGCTCTTTAAAGTGAAATCCTTGTAATATTCAGAAGCAAATCTTAAATCCTTGAAAAAGCTAAGTATTGAAGACTGCTCAGGCCCATTTCTACAGTCTTTTTCTTTAAGTGTCATGGTGGTATTTTGGGTCTTCAGACTGCAGGGAGTTACGGTTTCCTTTCCTCGGCTCTTTTATTGCAGTAGGAAAAAATGTTAATTTCAAATAGGTCTGATGTCAGCTGGTTTGGGGGAGCTACAGTCAAGCAGTTAAATTATGCCCTTAGTACTGTTTTGCAGTCTGAAATATAAAATAATTTCAGTGTGTACTATCCCATTATAGGCAATTAGAAGAAATTAGAATTTACTCTGATGCAACTTTCTATACTGTAAGCATTCACCCTGCATTCTCCTTTCCCCTCCAGGCAAGAAAACAGCACCAATTCTTGTCACGATAGGGATGAGAAGCTGCAGTCTCCACCAAGTGGTCCTTCTTCCATTTGTGGTGGGAGCCAGTCCAGCATTTCTGACCTCTGCATTTCCCCTTCATGTAAGGCTGGTTTGTGGATGCTGTTCTTAATTGCTGATGTCTTCCTTGACTGGGGCAGGTGTTGGGGGCCTGCATTATGTGTTGTAGATTGGGGATTTTTTTGGTGTAGTGTGGAAACGGCCCTCTGTTTATAGAGCCCAGGTCAGTCTGCAGGACCTTGGGGCACATGGCAGACTGTGGCTTGAGCTGAAGGAATGGCCACAGAAGGTAACGTGTGGTCAGCAGACGCCGGTGGTCTCACTTGCCTCGCGCCATCTTGCTTCCTGTGGAAGTGCCAAGGATCAAACTCAGGGCTTCCGACGCGTGAGGGATCCTCTGCAGTGTCCCCTGCCCGGGGAAGGAGCTGCAGCCAGAGCCAGTGCACTTCCCAAGAGGCAAAGCCCCTTGCTTGATCAAATGTACCCTTGTTTGGATCTAAATGAGTCACTGTCTGCTGGCACCTGCAGGCTCTGTTGGCTGTATCTCTGTGTTAGAGCTGAAGGCAGCTGCAGTTATCTGCTGAGATTTGCAACTGCATTCAGACCATCCATGGCTGTGGAGGATGGGCAGCCCGGTGCTGTGTGGCTGCATTGTGGGTGATGCTGCTAAAGATTCTGCCCTTGCAGCTTCAGCTGAAATGAATGCAAACTCAGCTGGGCCTAAGAGCTCAGAAACATGTGATGGAATTTAAAAGGTTATAACCTTCTGAAATACTTGATTGCTGAACTTCTGATATCCACGAGATCATGGAACTTTGGATGTGGGAGTTTGAATCTTCCTGCAGGGATTCATTAACATTTCCAATTACGGATCTAAGGCACAATGTTCAGCAGTCTTAGATAAAGGATCTTGCAGCATATCCGGGACAGAATTATTAATAAGTTCAGGCAAAGTGTGCCTTTTCTTTTCTGAAAAATATGCTTTGAAGCAGTAAAGGAGTAGCATACTTTTTACCTTCTCTTCTGTTTTTTTAAATTTCCTAAAGGAAATGAAAAGGATTCTGAGAAAAGTAACCGAGCTCTTGCAGACAGGAATTTGCTTGCATAATGCCCAGAGCTGGTAAATGTAACATGCTGAAGGAGAGAAGCCCTAGGATAGGAGCAGGAGAAGCTCCTGTCCAGGATGGGCACTTGGGTTCTTGCTGTTGTGTAGCAGTGAGAGCTGCTGTTCTTGGCCTCGCTGTGCATGGTAACGCCTTGAGTACAGCTCGGATGGTTGGCTGGCCAAGGGCAGCAACTCACACCAGCAAAGGTTGTAAACCAAACAAAAGCATACTGACTTGGCAGTTTTCCTGTAGAGAAGGAAAAAAAGTACAGATTTTTACATACCCATGCTTTGTAAAGGAAATTAAGCCAAGCAGGTATCAAAGGTGTTCCTATTCGGTGTTTTAAAGTGTAATTGGATGCAATTCCTAAGGCGTTATGCAGCCATCCAAAGCCCAAGTGAACCAGATTTTGAAATCTTTCCAGTGATGTGCATGCACTCACCTCTGTCACTTTTGCTGTGCTGCTGTCTGACAGTTTGCTTTGTAGAGATTTGTGAAGAAGTTTAAACAGGCAGCCTGAGTCAGTCAGCAAAGTAAATGTTGTTAATTTTTGATGAGTACTGGTTTAAAGCCTCATGCTGAAGAAATTTCTGCCAGCTTAAATGTTTCATTTTGTCAGAACTTTGCTTGTGCCTCTGTTTAAAACAGTCTGTTAACTGCAGTCAAAATTATATAGCAGGTGGCTACTAATAAGACTACTAGATTATATTCTTTTTCTGTAGAAAAATCTTTGAGGTCAGAATATACAGCGTATTTCAAGTTCATATGCATTAGACATGTAAAAAGACAAATAATTTGTGTGTGTGACGGAGGAAATTCTTCCTAATATTAATCCAGGCTATAAAGTAACACTGAGCTACTTGAAAGATGGCCTGAGGTTTGTTTCTGGTTTTTGCAAGTAGCCAGTGGCCTATGTACTTGTCTTTCTTATCTTTTGGGATTTAGAAATGAGGTCTAGGAGAAGAGCAAAAAGAGACTGCACTGCTGGACCCCCTGGTTGTTATGGCAGTGACAAGACTTTTATTCTGCAGGATGATAATTGAGCTGGGTCTTTGAACATCTCTTCTTTTCCAAAAGGCAATGGGGATTGTAATATTTAAATTGAAAAGGCTTTAATTTAAGACAATGGAAAATAAGCCTTTTCTCTGCTACTGCCTTCTAAGATACAACAAGGAACAGAAATGTGTAAAAATAATGGTACTGCTTCTAGAGCCTCTCATGATGCTCTGCCAAACATCTCTGCTGTGCAATAAATATGCTGTTTATTGGCTTATGATCTTGGTCTGATGGTCATTCTGCAGTACCAGGAACCTGCTTATTTCAGAATATGTGTTTTCCAGCATCACATGAGCACTTTGGGGCTCAGAGTTTCATGCAGCCAAGTCGCGAAATGAATAGTAAGAGAAAAAGAGTGGAAAAAACGGAATAAAAGCTTCATGTGAACAATTAGCCTCGTCAAGGTCATATCTCTCTCAAGGAGGCTAAGTTTAGCCTCAAGAAACCTTGATCCTCTATTGTTTTCTAAAAATTAGTATAGTTCTTAATGTCCTCCTGGAAGTATTTGGTTGTTCTTAAATTGGTCTGACTTTGTCTGGGTCCATCCTCTCCCTCTTTATCACTTTGGTTAAGAATCAATAATTCTTGCACTCTTTTATTTTTTGTCTCCTGTGAGCAGAAAACTTGTGGACCAAAGATGAACTCCAGTCATCTCACTACACTTACTATGCTGAATGCAAGACAGAACATGTGCTGGGCAGCGGAATGCCTGTCTGAGAGTGACCCGATTTGCATTCTTAACAGCATGAGAGAGCAAACAAGGACAGCAGCCTGTCCTGAGCATGGCAGGAATGGAGTTAGGGATTTTCCCTAAACTTTCATTGAACTTGCACATCTCGGTATCCTTGTGATTCTAAGAAAAAGGAGTGTCCTTCACTTCCCCATTAGTGTAAGGCAGAAAGTGAGTCTGACAGAAGTGTAAAACACTGCTTTTTGTCTGCAGTGGCCCTGTTACTGTGGATATGTACAGACAGCTGCAAGGGGTTGTGTTCCTGTGGCTTTAATGAGATACTGGACATAGCTGATGTGTGTTAACTGGGGATCTACATGCTCCTATCCCATTGCAAGTGCAAAGTGTAGCCAGTTTTATTTTCCAACTGCAAAGGGCTGGGATTATCACACTTGCAGGTGTTCTGCTCAGGTGATGAGCCATAATACACTCTGCCACACGATCTCAGTAGCCTGCCAAAACCTCACCGTTTCTTTCATGCGGCAGGAACTGTGACTTGATTGTATTTCTAATAAAACTGTAAAGAGACAACTCACTGAACTGTGTTTCTTTTTTAAACAGCAGTTGAAATGAAGCCATCTGAAGTATTGTCATCAGGCCATAGAATGGACCAACACATCCCAGCTGGTGATACTTTGTCTTCTCGATCTGCTGACTCCACTGAGGACAAAGTAAATGGTCAATCACATAGGTATGATCTATCCAGAGGATACGTAAAATTGTGAGAGGAGTCTGACAGGATTTACCAGCTAATTCCATGCTGCTGTAAAGACAATCTGTGAAGTCATTTGATGTATGATGTAGTCTGGCCTGAGACAGCTGTGGTGGTGCTTGCCAAACAAAATACCCTTTGCTGTGCCAGAGGCAGCTGTTCAGTTTCTAAGCATCTGGTTCAGAATGGGAGAAGTCTCAAGCAAGACATTATTAATGAACTTCACATGTATGCTCAGCGCAGCCTTCTGAAAATAAAACTTCCTGATTGCTTCCTTAGATGACTCAACACTAGCCCATGAAAAATCATTTATTAGTAAAGAAATAGGTGGGACTGTGGGAACAGGACAGGAATTAACGTGCAGAAGGAAGAAAAATGAAGCATTTAAGTGGGTTAAGAGTGTTTAAACATGCTGAGTTGCTAGCACTGCTGACCAGAGTCCCTCATTTATCCACTAGATAAGTATAGCAAAGGAGGCAAAGTTATGAGATCACTCGGCAATGGGTTTCGACTCTTCCTTGAAATTATTCCTGTAAAATGAAAGGTCTTGCTCTCCTTTTCCTGCTCATACCTTGAGCCCACTGTGAAGCCTTTGTCATGTGTACAACTGTGATGTTATATCTTGGATGAGAACTAGGAATTCATTAGCAATTGGACCAAAGTCTACTAAAGCTTTCAGGGCCTGTATGTGTCCTTCAGACATTAACAGCTTTTTCCTATAGCTAATTAGATTGGGCCAAGTTTTAAACAGTTAGTGTAGACAAATTTGAAAGCAAATACATTCCAGAACTAAAACACAGAGTGGGTGGAGATGTGTTAAAGAAAAGGTTTTACCAGCTCTTTATGCACCTGATTTTTCAGAAGTGCTTGGTTATTTGTGTCAATTACAGCTCTATTCTGAAAGACTCTGTGCCTACGAGTTTGTTTCCTTCAGGCCTACAGATGCCAGTGTAGAGTTTTGGGGGTTTTTGGGGGGTTGGTGTGGCATTGGTTGGTTGGGTTTTTTCCCCAGTTGTGCTGTTTCCATGGTGAGATCTGAGAAATTATACATTGTCAACAAATTATTACTGAAGTGCTTAGTAGTCATACCACTGGCCCAGCATTACTGGTTTTATTTCTGTTGTAACAGTAGCTGAGCACATAATAGAAATATAAATAGACCATAAAAATTTATGGCCAAGTTGTTTGCTTTGTGGTGGAGAGAGGGATATTATTTTTCAGGCTTTGCTTCCAAGGAGCAAGTCAAATTGGCAGCACCTTGTCCCCCACCTTAGTGAGATGCTTTGTTTCTCTACATAATCTATTATTAAAAAGGTGTGTTCCCAGTAATTTTTAATATTTGTTCACAAATGTATGTCTAAATCTCAGGATGGATTTTATAGAAGTGAAGGCACAGGTGCAGTATCCTGCAAAGGAAGATCATATCTTTTCATTGTGTGTTTCCCCAGCACGCATGCAATAATTTGGATTTCCAAATGCGGCCTCCAGTTACGGATATGGGAATGCAGCCATTCACAGTCAAAGAGAGCACAGGGTTTTCTGTGTCAAGGGTCTTTTGTTAATATGTTGGTGTTGCAATAGCTAGACCTGCCTTTTCATTCTTTCGCTCTTGGATGCAGACTATAATTTGTTTGCAAAACAAACAGGACTAATAAATCACTGCTTTGCTCATAGTTTTGTCCACTGTAAGAAATGTCTCCTTCCTGGAGGCAAATACCTATTAGGCAAATACCAAGACCTTCCTAGAAGAGGTATGTATGAGAAAAGGAGGGCTGAGTTGGGATGTGGAAGTGGTCACTTCTCTTTCCCCTCTTCCTTAGGAGTGTAAATTGGGAATTTAACTGCATGAAGATGAGTGAAATGATGCAAAATCAATCGATTTTAGATAGATTTTAATAGACCCTAGTAGTGACATTTCTGCTACAGTTGTTTTATTTCCACAGGAACAAACAATTGTTCCAGCTGATGCAGGTCAGACTGGCAGCTGGTCTTGCACTGATATTCCCTGTTGCATTTTGATCATGTGAGAATATAGCTCTGTTGTGCTTTTTAGCAAGTCAAGGATGAATTTGTAACAGGCTTCAGTCTACAATTGTGACTGACTGAAAAAGCAGGGGTTTTTTGTATTGTGACTATGTCCAGTATCGTCATGATAAAGAAGAGCTTAAACTCTGCAGGACATTCTTATGTCTCTATTAGCCTTACTTTTCTGATAATCTGGTAAAAATGGCCAAAAGTCCAAGTGTATTCTTGGAGAAAACGATCTCATTCATCTTTATATGTTCAAGTCCTGTCTAATCTCCTGGTTGATTACTCGAATCCCAGTCTGCTGTGCACTTTTTTATAGACAATTATTTCAGTTTTTCCAAGTAAACAGTTTTCTTTCTTCTCAAGGCAAATGTAGGTTTTTGTGTGAGTTTGTTCTGGGTTTGGGTATTTTGGTTTGGTCGTCTTCTGTTTTGTTTTTTCTTTTAGCACACCTTGTCATCAATGACTCCTTTACCAAATGCTGAAGAACGTTTTCCCACACTAGATTTTGTTTCTTCTTTCTTCAACTCATCAACTTTTAAAGGGTAACAAATACGAGTTTTAGGTGTTATCCTAAGGATTAGTTATTTTCTTAACCTATTTATATGATCTTAACCTATTCATTGATGCAGTAAAAGATGAAGTGGTTCTGTAATACTTGGACACATGGGGAGCCAGACCTGCTCTTCATCTTCTCAGAAAAACAACAGAATTTTTTTCAACTGTACAGTTTTTCCTACCAGCCTATCTCATATAATCCTTTCCTGAGGAGTTTGCACAGATGTGAACCATTTTGGGTGACCACTGTGTATCTCTTTCCTTGGTAAAATGATGTGACTCTGGCTGCATTGCTTTGCTCTGTCTCTAGTCTGGCTGCCGAGGTTACTGCCCTGAAACTGTGGAGATGGTTGAATGGCTATAAAAACACTTTTTTAGTGTATGGGAATACAGATCCACGGTTTTGTTATCTATTGTTGAAGAAGGAAGAAAAAACCCCTCATTTGTGGCTCAAAAACTGCCTTGAGGCTGGTGAATCTTTTTCATCTACCTAAGAACATCACAGTACACATAAGATTATGAAGAGCACAAGTGAATTGAAAACCCGATTCACTTGAACTAACTCACTTTACTAAAATGAGTAAAATGACAAAAAAAGCAGAAACAGTCAGACTACTTTATGGAGACAAAGATGTTTAAATATCTCTGTGGTCCACGCCTTCAGGTTTTATCTAGCCAGTCTTATTTTCTGGTGTTGTTTTACCAGTCTGTTTCTGCTGCCATCTGCCACCTCCTCCTTTGAAGCTGAGACAAGTGTTAATGCTTGTAATACTCCTAGGTAGAGGGCTGCAGAGATGGCTCTTAGGCAGAGCAGTTAGCATGTCTCCGTCCTTAATAGTTAGCATACACATATGCAAAATACAGACAATAATGGTATTTAAAATACAAAAGGAACACTTGCTCAAATCTCCCTGCAAGGTGAAGCAGGGCTATGGAAGGGCTAATCAGCACTGACTCAGCAGCATTCCCAGGGAAGGAGGGGAGATTAAATATCTTGAAAATCCTCCTAATCACCCGTTCTGATGGTCACAAAGGGTTCTTTTGATGGAGCTTGGGGGACTTGCCATTTTAATCACCGATTTTCAGACGGCACCTATTTTTTCGATGTCCTGCCTTTGGCTCTTTTATTTCCCTTTTTAAATATGATGAAGTTTTCATGTAGCTGTTACTTTAGTTTAACCTTTTCTCCTTTTAAGAGAAAATCGACTCACTAGTGCAAACATTAGTATAGATTCAGAATTATTTTAGAGACTTGCTCTTTCTTGGTAGCATCCATTTTTGTACCTGAGAAAAACTATATTTATGCTGGGGACAAGGAAGGACAGTGTATCCTCACACAGTTATTGACTAAATTTTAAAGAATGGTATTTTTGCAGCACATGCAGACTGTGAAATAGCAGCACCTGGTTTATGTTCTCAGTGTGAACAAGGAACCTGTGTGTTTAGGGAATTTGTTTTATAGATGCCATCACAGCTTTTTGCTCTTTTGACAAAGCCTTCAGGGACTTCTACAAATCTTATCTCAGACAGGAGCCAGGGAGGCTGCCCATGTCTGCCAAGATCGACCTATACCTGGAAGAAATATGGTGTCTGTGCCCTGAAAGGATGTATTCCTGTGCTGTAGCATATCTGTGTATTTCTTGCACCCCAGAATGAGTCACTGCATGTGATAAACACAACAGAAAACAAGCTAAAGATCAGTTACTGGTTTGCAGGGAATTTAGCTGAACCTGTTCAATCCTGTTGTGCAGAAAGTGAGGTTTGAGTAGGATCCAACAGGTCGATAGAGCCAGGTTAGAGGCTGTGCAGTGAGCACACGTCCCAGGCAGTACCTGTGGTGCCTTGTTCCTTTCCATTTGCAGTCTCCCTGAGTTTGGAGCACTGGCTGTGCTGTCACAGCACGTACTGCAGGTCTCACTTGGTTGCAGACTTGCTATGCATACATATTTCTCCATGCATTGCTAACCCTTTCCCTCTCCTCCTACAGTGAGCTTGCCTTAGCCTTCGCCAGCAAACCTAAGATCCCTCGCACTCCTGATGGGCAGAGCATCAGCCCCAGAAAGGGAAAGGTCCCAGCCATTGCCCCCCAGTTCTCTCAGTCTGGACCCCAACAAGCAAGCCATCCAAGCTCCTCAGGATCATCCACAAGGAGCAGACAGAGTAAGTGGAAAAAGTCATCGTTCTGTTTGTCATTCCTTGGGGTGAGAAAGGAGGGAGCATTGTAGAAACTCTTCAGGAATGAAGTCGTAGGCTACAAATGTGCCAGGAGTATATGACATTGTACTTGTCATCTGCAGGATGTACAACCATGTAACTATATCCTGTTTAATCATGCTCCTATTTCCAGGCTGTCACATGAGCAGTTTAAAGACTGGTTTTTCCTGTCCCTGGGTGGAGAAAAGTGGCCCACATTCTCAGTTTTTGGGGACACTTATGAGTCTCAGATTAGACTTTCTCTAGATGTCATCAGAGTTTTTCCTTTTCTTTAGACACTTGCTCATCCCACTGTGTAACTTGAAGTCGGATCCCTGGGTGTGGCTACACTGCAGCTGAATGTAGAGCAGATGTCAGGCAGCTCAGGAGATGGCTCAGGGCAGCCTGGTAAGCAGAGAGCCAAGCATGGTGTGCTGCTTGTGGCAGTCTCCTTTCTGCTGGAGACTGGTACTCAAGAACCGTCTGGCCATACTGTGGCCTGCAAAAGTTTATAAGAAGTACTTAATCTTTGGTGGGGGTTCAGAAGAGAGGATGGCTTTGACTTCAGAAGAGAGGATGGAGGAAAAGGATGGACACTTGCTTTAAGCCAGGCAACACAAGCTCAATACAGCGGAAAAATCGATCTTGGATGCTCACACATCAGTAAACACGTGTGGTGTGTCAGCTGTGGAGGTTTTTTCGGGTGGAGAGGGAAGAAAGGTGCATTCTTCAGTAATGGACAAACGTTTTCCCAGGAGTGTGGATAGGAAAAGATGGATTCAAATACAGCTCTGTGTCTATCATCAGTGAAAATGGCAGGAGCAAATGCATCGTAACAAGTCTAGTGAGGATTATTTGATCCCAGTGTAACATCAGCTCTATTCTTTAGCTGTGACTGTTACCGTGAAATATTTGACAAAAACATAGTAAGTCTTAATACCTACCCAAGAAACTTGAAATATGTGTATATCATTACCTACTCCTCACAGATACAGAAAATGAAATGAAGAGAATTTAAATACCGCAGTAAATCAGTAACAGAGCTGGAAAGAGCATTCTGAGCCTTCTGTGTTGCTCACTTGTTCCACGCAGTTGCATGTGCAGGGAAGTGGTGTGGTTTCATTCAGGGAGTACAGGTGAGGCATTGGAAGGGAATGTTCTTGCTGGTGAAGGGAGGTTTTGACCTGGGAGCTCCTTGCTTCAACACTGCTGTGCTGAGGTAATACAGCTCTTTCAGCTTTACCTTTGCTGCGTGTGCCCCGAGTTTTACCTCTGACATCAGCGCTCTCTGTTTCCTGTGACAGCAGCACTGTTCTGCCCTGACTGGATGTGGTGTTAACACCCAAGAGTCTGTCCCTGGTTCCTGTTTCGGTTCATTTCCAAAAGCATTGGCCCATTGAAAAGAAGCCCCAGTGAAGAAAGGAAAAGCGGTCTGTGTGTGTGTGTGTACACAAAAAATCTTCTGCATATTCTAGTTTCTCCAGGGCAGCTTTGCACTCCTGGGGAGGAGTGTCCTAGGAAAGATGTGACATACCAGTGTGTCTTTCAGGAGGCTCTGGAGCAAGATCCTTTTCCAGTGGCACAGTTTTAAATGTATTTTATTTTCAAATTGCTTTAAAGTGGATCACTTGGGGCTCTCTGTGGGTTCAGTATATGTGATCTGTTACTTCAGATAGCTGAGCTCTTCTAACTTTCATTGTTTCCTTTGTTTCACACTATGCCTCTTCTCTTTGCTGTGTCTGTGCATCCTAAAGCTGAGTGTGTAACAGGCATCCCAACTTGCTCTGTGTCCATTTACTGTTTCTCCCAGTTTTTCTCTTGGGATTCCAGGTTATCATTTTCTATTTGTCCACATGTGCCATGAGACAGTGTCAGCAGTTGAATGTTAAACTCTTTCTGCTAAAAATAGCAAAGAAATTATTTTGCAAACAAGTCATCTTCCACTCACTCTGTGTACATGTATCCAGCCTTGTTGTCTGCTGTCACAGAGCACCTATTAGTTCTTGTCTGTCCTGCAGAGGCTTTCACACAGATGTTTATAGGTGGGAAGAGTTACACGAAGGTTATAAGGACCAGATTTTTAAAGGAGTAAAAAGGGTTTTAAGCACCTACACTGACATTTGAGGTTCTCAAAGGTAATTCTCAGCTGTTACTTAAAGATGCAGGGAAGGGGTCTGAAGCAAGTGAGCCCCTAATAGGGGCTCACTTTCCCTTAGTAAAGCTCTGTGCTTACTGCTCCTTTAACTTCCTGGCTGACTCATCTGTAGGTCAAAAATTATATCAGATGCACAGATACCAGCAATCAGATTCCAGCAGTTGCTGCCTCCCATTTGCCTGCTGCATAGGTATGTAGGTTTTTACATATCAAGAGACTCTGTTCCAGTGGAAGACTAATTTTTGGGTTTCTTGATATTTCTGGAGAAATGCAAGTTTTTATAGCTGGTGGACATGAGAAAAATATGACTTTCTGATTTTACTTGATGCATTCACTTATTGTAGAGGCACATTTTAAGATTGATTTTAATATTTATTATAGGTGTATTTTCTGGAAACAAGTTGATTTTATGTAAACCTACCTGAACTAGCTGGACTGCTCCTCTTGGAGCATGGAGTGTGTGCAATGCCTGAGGAATGCAGAGGAAGCCCAGGTACTTAGTGCAGCTACAGGCCTGGGGCCAGAGCCCTGCCTGAGATGCAGCCCCTGCTGTTAGCTGAACTCTAGAGCAAAACCAAGCTCCTCCAAATAAAACCAGCCATGCTGGGATCCTCTGAGATTCCCACTTCCAAGCTGGCACAGGGATGACACTGGCAGCATGGCTGGAACACAAGGTTCCATAGGGAGCGTAGGCACCTCCAAATTTAGACCTTTTCAACTGTGCTCCGTGTGGACATGGTTGCATGGTTTAATCCACTCTGATCCTTATTCTCTGTCTGTTCCAGGCAACTCTGCATGGGCGTGCTGAAGCTGTTTGCAGTGTACCAAGTTCTGTCTAAGGCACATTGGAGCTAGGGCAGTACAAAAATCTCTACCAGAAGAATGGGGAATGGTTTTTGTCGGGAGTGCAACTGGGCCCTGGTGATTCCCCTTCAGTTCTTTCAATGTCCTCTGAAAAGGGGTTGCCACAAATACATTCTGCATTTTTAAGTTGCAGCATCAGGAGTTAAAGTGCCTTTCTGCATGTTTTTTGTGATGTTTGTGTCCCTGTACAAGTTGAACAAGTGTTGCCCTCAGGCAGTTTCTGTCTTGTAATAAATCCTGCTTTCAGCTGACAGACCCTTTCTCGCTGTTTTTCTGCAGGCAGCCAGTCCTACAGGAAGTGAGAACAGTTCCTTTCCTCGAGAATCACCTGTCACATTGTTGAAGGACAGAGCCAGCTTCCTGTAATGAGCTTTACTGGTGACCTACAGAGGAGAGTGAGGTTGTTGACATCGCAGGCCTTGCACAGGGATTCGGGATTATCTGATGGGATACGTCTGTGGTCTCTAAAGCTGGCTAAGACAAGGGCCTTGTTGTTACAATTCAAGGTCTCAGCAGCAGCCCAGGACTGGCATGGGAGATGGACATTCTCTGATAGTTTACTCTAAAGTGACATTGCCACCTTGAGAAGGAACTCTTGCTCTCTGCCTTCTGTGCCAGAGTAAATGGCCGTTGGAGACAGAATGTAGGCTCAGCCCAGGAGTCTTAGCAAGCAACTGTCTTTTTTACATATTCCTTGCTGAAGAAGCCTGCCAATTGCTTTTTAAAATTTTGCCATTATGACTGGGTTGGGAGGTATCTGTGTTCAAAGGATCTGCACGAGGAGGGACAGTGTCTGCCACATGTGCAGCCCTGTGTGCGGTGAGATCTGTCTGGCCTCCAGACCCTGGAGAGGAGGTATTTTATCAACTTCTGGTTGACCTGTAGCAGAAGAAAAACACTTTCAGAGTGCCCAAGGCAGCATCCATGCTCACCTCTGAGGTCTTTGTCTGCAGCAATTACTCCTATTCCTTCTTTCTGCATTTTTTTCTTAATTCTACTGTTTAACATTTGTGGAATGAAAAATCTATTTTTTTCCACTAGAATGAAGAGCTTTGCGTCTTTATTGGTAGAAGAAACCATGAGAATGTGAACAGATCAGAAGCAACTTTCTCTTTACATGTAACTGTGGTCCATTTTCTTTAGTCTTTGTTGCTTTTTTTATGTTCTTCACTTCAGAGCAATGACTGTTTATGTCTTTATGGAATTTGTGCTGGTCTTTGGTGCATATGAAGTGCTGGCTAGGCAAGAGAGATCAGGAATCCTTCCACTAAATAAAAAGCAGCAGTTAGTTCTGCCAGTGAATTACAAAGCTAGTGCTGTTTGTTGTTCTTTCTCTCAGCAGTAACAGCGACCAGGAAACACTAAAGACTTCACTGGGGGTTGGCTTTTCAGTAACACCCCCTCATGTGACAGCTGTTAGGACACATAAATGCAGTTTACATTGGAACTTGGCTGCTGCTGAGGCAGAGATGTACAAAAAGCAGACAGTGTATTTGCCATAGTCAGACTTCAGAAACAAATGCTTTAATGAGTATGAAAAGGGGGAAGGTAAGGCTTTGATTTTGGAGTTCCACCTTGAGGAACAAACAAGTGGAACACAGCCTGAAAGGTAAAGCAGCTCCTATAGTGACACTGCCTTCCCCTAAAGGAAAGAGTTGTAAAGCCATTTCCACAGAGCCAGAAGAAAGCTTTGTGCTTCTGACAAGACCTTGAATTGGGCCTTTTGCTATGTGGTGGCAACTGAAGAGCCCATGGCCACTGATGTCCTTGCCTCAGACCCACTGAGATCAGTGATGCTGTGTCAGATGTTTGCAGAAAGGGCTCCCACACACAAGTTCAGGAAACCCCTTTGGATAGACTTTAAATTGGAATGGGGGTGTTTTGTAGGAGAAGACCTCCTGTAGCTTAAAACCCAGTCAATTCATATGGAAGTTACAATTCACTACTCAGTAACACTGACCTAACACCAAGCAGGCAGAGTACCGGTGTTGCTTTAGCTCCCAAACTACACAGGACATGAAGTGACTACAGACACTTGATAGCCCCTGTCACACAGATCCCCGTGCCAGACAAAGAAGTCACAGAAAATCTCTGACTTGTGCTTAGATTCATCTGCCTCCGCTCAGAGCTGATAAACACAGCTAAGGGGAAAATGTCCTGTGGTTCACAAAAGGGCAGTAATGGAAAACAGCCATAAAAGCTCATCTAGTGGCTTTCCAGGGTAGGCAGAATTTCCTCTGAAATTCTGGCTTTTTTCCAGCATGTAACATCAACAGCCAAGTTGTTCACACTGAAGAGCTAAGCAGTTTATTTGCATACATGGATAACATAGAATGCTCCAGCAGCTGAGTTTCATTTATCTTACAGCAGTGCTGAGTTTCATGTTGGATCTATGCTATGTTCATGCTAGATCTGATTCTGTAAGATGGAGAGCAGCTTTTGGAAAGTGTTGAGTGCAGACTAAATTTTTTTTTGCGGTGTGGGGGGAACAACAACCCCAAAACCTCACTGATTTTATGAGTTGAGGTAAAAACTTGTTCACACCTTGCCAGACACCCAAAGGTGGTTGGTAGGTGCGGCTACAGCTGCTCCAGCAGATCAAGATTCATGAAAACCAAAATGCATCTTGCTGAGTTGGACTGAAAGGGACAAACTGAAGTATGTGTGCTTGTGTGTTCCTTACTCAGGCCTGTTGCAGTGCAGAACTCTATATGTATATTTTCCCATGTTCAACTGTTAGCTGTGTGAGTATGGAGCTTGAAATCCAAGACTATTTTTATATTAATGCATGAGAATCTTAATTTTCCAAATACCTGAGAGAAACTATGGATGTGCTTAGAAATAAGTTATCAGCTGAACAGTATTTTGAGAGGCTGAGGAAGTAACATGTCCTCCTTTCCTCTGTCTTATTCACAAAAAAGCCCTTGTGATGCCAGTCAGATGATTTGAAGCTAATGAAAAATGTCAGTTCTGCCTTTTGTTCATAGGACTCTACTGTTCGGGGTGGAAAGGTCCGTGAATGGAGGTCAGTAGCACACACATAGCAAATTCGGCACCTCACTCTGAAAAGTTGTTGGGTGTCTTTTGTATGTGCCATGAAGAGGCAGCTGCTAGATTCAACACCCCTCTGGGGAATTCATAACAGGAGCAGTGGAAATTGCTGCCCCAGTGGGAGGGGTGTGATTGCACTTAGAGTGGCTGTAATTTCTTTCACAAAAAGCAAATACAGTTACTGCAAATGACACATGGATCTGCAAGGACAGTTTTTCCGGGACCAAAGTCCTTAGTGGTGCTACCATGCCTTTTGGATGTAACTTATGTATATTCAGTGTAATTTTGTTTATAATAACTTCAGTGTAATTTTGTTTATGCACAGTGTTATTTGAGACTAACTGCATAAGTCCATTGAAGTTTGCATAGAGGGCTCATTCTGTACGAGTGTTATAAAATTATCTGTCAGTGACTAGATAAAAATGCTCCTAAAGGGTTTTTTTTTCTTCTTTCCCATTTTGATATATTTATTTTGCGGGTCATGCAACTTTTTTGTGTGCGTTTCTTTACATTTCACTCTGGTTTATTATTGACAAATTCTGTCCCCAGCAGTTTTTATCTCCATGTAAGTGGAAAACACAGCTCCCTTCAGTTCAGCCTGGCCTTCCTCTGCAGAGGTAATGTTGTTTACTCAGAAGTGTTGCAAAGCAGACATGAACCACGCATTGTTTGTGGTCTCTCATGAGGAGAGCCCAGGCATGTGGGATGCCACCAGCGACACTGGGTTGGTGTCAGAAGTATTATTTCTTGAACAATTTAAGTGTGTAGGGGAAGACAAGCAAGGAAGTTCTCTGGAGGAAAAATATTGCTGTGATGGGGAGGGACAGTGGTTGCTTGGTTTGGCTTTGAGTTGTTTCCTTCAAACAAAGTTTCATTAATCTTTATCAGTCATGGTGGAGATGTCAGTTCAGAGATAAAGAGCTCTGTGTGGTGTTCATGCATGTCCTGGCATAGTGGTAGCAGAAAAGCAAACACGCTGCCTTCCCTGCAGGTGTTTAAGTACGTCCAGACTTACTCTTTAGCTGGGGGCTTGAATTTATCTTTGAGGCAGAACTTCCTGGCAGTTTGGACCATCCTCACACTTGCTTGCAGTCGGACTGAATATTGGAACAAGCCCTTTCCTGAGAGAGATGTGGGAGAGTTTGGGGGTGCTCCTTGCTTGAGTCTAAGGAAGGAGCGTGTGAGCCCTGCCAGGCACCCCGGACACCTCCTGTGCTGTGTGGCCCCCCGAGCTCGAGGAGGTGTGTGGGCACGGCAAGCAGAGAGGATGTATGTAATTATAGCCTTGCAAACCTCCACTGATCCTGTGGGAACCCAGTACCAAAACACCTCTGTGACTGAGCCATGTGGACTTCTCTGGGCTATGCTGCGCTTTTCCAACCTATTCATAGACACTGTGAAAGGAGGGAGACTCTTGAGAGTTTATTGACAGGTGAGAAATAGCAAGATGTTTCAAGACAAACAAAACAGACAAAGACCAGACTGTTCTGGCCAAGCTATGGGAATCTGCTGCTAAAGACTTTAAAAAGAAATCAACTTCTGGGTGCAGAACATAGAACATGGTCCTACTACATTATCAGACCAGTAATTCTGTAGCCTGACATCTTGTCAGGAGTTGGGATCTGATATTTCAAAGCAAGTTTCTTCCCAACTCCAGGCTGCTTTCTACCCTGCAGTGACATTGTATTCAGTTACAGGATCATGATCCAAATTTCCACTTTTTGAGGACCTGGTGCTGTCTGAACAACAGGCTCAGTGGCACACCCTAGGACATCTAATAACTTTCTGGAACATGTCCTCCTTTTAGTACAAGTTCTCTCAGCAGTCCTTGGCATATGGCCCAAGTTTCCAAGAAACTAGGGCAGTAACTGATTGCAGTGAAAGTGAGAATGCTTCACATAAGCAGTAAGAAATCCAGGTGACAACTTTAGTGTTTTGTTCTTCTTCAAATATGGGAAATGCTGTTCTGATATAATTTTAGGTCAACAGATTTGGGGAGTGTCAGTTATTTTTTTCATTCTGCATGTGAGTGACCTAGCACTGCATTTAATTTCAAAAATGGTTTTCAGTATGCCTCGCTGGTTTTCATCTTAAAAGACTTTAAAAGTGTTACTTCATTTTATTTGGTTTTCTTTTAATATTGCTGAGAGCTAATTCTTCTGAGTAAGCAAATATACAGGACAAATAAAAAGTAGTGGAAACCTGAAACAATAAGGTTTATTCTGTAGATGTTTAAGGTGCCTTTTACATTAGGCTGTAACTGACAGCTACAAATGCTGAGGCCATTTGAAAATCAGACCACCTGCAGAGGGATTTTAGGAGTTTGAGGACTCCTCCCTCTACTGATCTCAAGGAAAAATTCTGGCCTTTGTAGATCCAGATTTAGTTCTCCTCCTCTGAAGAGTGAAAAAGTTGAGCTGGAGCGAGGATGGGATGAAAGTGCTGGAAATAGCAGCTGTGTGCCAAGTGATACAGTTCCTCCTTTGGGCTGCCGTGTGCCGGTCTGACTGTCCGAGCCCTTGCCTGGATCCGGCTGACTGTTGGCAGAGGTTGAATCCTTCCTGAGAACAAATCACTTTATTGTTCGTGTCTGCTCATGCACTGCCTTTTGGGAGCGTGGTTCATGTTGTTGCAAGAAGCAGAACCATTAGCACCAAATGAATTCTTTGTCAAGCAGCACAGTCTCCCTGAAATTTTTACCCTTTTGTCCAGCAGCTTTCCCCCAGGATCAAATTTGCAGCATTGTAGGGGACTGGCTCCTGTTAAGCAGATGACTTTTTTTTGTTAATTCTGCAGATCATGGCCTACCATGATTTTCCATGAAACTGGCTCCTTTCTATTTCTTCCTCATCCAAGTGAGCAGCTGGGAAATTAAATGTGGCAGCTCTGGGACTTGAAAACAATTCTGTTTCGATAAAGCCCCTTCTACCCTTAAGGACTGTGGAAACAGGGCTGTTTGAAACAGCCAGAATTTCCACCCTGACTAACTGTACCAAAAGCTCCATGCCAGGGAGCTCCTAGTCATGAGCCACCAGCTCAGGGGATGATCTCCTGGCAAGCACAAGGCAGTTCTCAAGGGTCCTGTCATTCCATGCTACGGCAGCCATCGCTGCCCTGTTTGTGCCCAGATCCAGGGATTGGGTCTGTCCAGAGCAGCTGCATTAGTGCAACCACACTGCAACTGGGGGCAAATCATGGATTGTGAGCCACCAAAACTGGTCTCCTGGCTCATAGTCAGCCCCAGTGCTTGTGACACAAGGCCCTGAGCAGCTTGGCCCACAATTAAGGCTTTTAGCCCCTAAAAGAGTACACAGTAACAGCAGGAAGAATTTGTCTTGTTTCTCCCAAAACTTGGTTTGGTTGAGTCCTTAGTCATGCGTGCCTGGAGCTGACCTGACATTTAGTGTCATCATCTTGCTCTAACTCAGGACATGGCCATTGCAGAGAGAAATAACTGACTTTTGATTTGTTTTCCATATAGATGAAAAACTTTGAGTGGCTGAATGGCTCTTTCCTGCTCTGTAGTTTAAAACCTCGGCGTGTTTTGGGCAGGGGCAAGGAGAGAGCATGGTAAGGCTGTTTCCTCTCTAACCCTTGTTATCCTCATGACTCTGAGGTGGTGAGGATGCAGGTTTTCACAAAGCTGTGCTGAGCATTGCAGGAAGGTGGGTCTGAGCCCACTGCAAACTTCCACAAATCTCAAACCTTGCTGGGGCTCCCAAGGTTCTCTGAAACCACGTTTACAGCAACTAAAGCAGTGTCAGCCACTGTGTCACTGCCCAAGCCATCCAGAAATAGCAGCAGTGAGAACCAATTTCATCTCAAGTGATTTGGCTCGTGGGTTGTGTCCATGAACAGGGCAGAGACCAAGGCTTTTTAACCAAAACCAATCCAGGTGATCTGACACCTTTCTGGTGACAGTAACACATTTGTATCTGTAAAGTCCAATCTGAAAAAGATATTTCCTTGCTCCACATCTCATTATTTTTATTATCTGTTCCTAGTGAGCTGGAAATATCTCCTGTGTTTCAACCCAGTCCGGCTTTCCCCAAGCAGCTATGAGGAGGCAGCTACTTTTCTACAAGCACTTGCTCCTTGCTGGCAGCAGGAGATTGTTTGAACTTTCGTGCAAAGCTGGTAAGTTTTGTTCAAGTGCCTAAAATAAGTTTCAGATAGAACCTCAGCACATTCATAAAAATCTGTCCCTTTATCCTGCAGCAGTGGCCTCTCTGAAGAGCGTCCTTGTAGTTTCCTGTGTCTGCTTCCTTCTCTCCCTCTTCTTGTTTTGTTTGGAGGGGGGGTTGCCTTATTTTTTCCTGCAATGGGAATTATTCCGTTGGGCTGGATCATGTTCATGTATTACAGAGGCAAAGGAGGCTTTGAGAGATGCTTGTCCCTGGCTGGAACTCTCAGAAAACTGGCTGGATGTTTGGTGCTTGCTGGTTGTAGCCGCTTTCCTTTCACCTGTACCACAGCCTCTTCCTGCAAACAGATCCCAAAAAGATCCCAAATTAGAGTCTCTGGTATTACGCAGGAATCACCTTCCTTTTGTGCTGGGGCTGATTAAAATCTCTCATTACCTTCTAACGTCAGTACTTTATGCAAAGCCATTTCCTAGTAAGAAAAGTTCAGGGCAACTCAGCCCTGAAGTGTTACCTGTCCAGAGGTGAGACCTCTGGTCTTCATTAGACGCCCCTCAAACCATTCCTGGGCAGTGGGAATGGGGCAGTGTGATGACAGATGAGCTGGCATGGTTTGCTTCTTTCTCCCAACACGGACGGTTGCTCTGGGCAGAGAAGTAAGTCTTAAGCTGCCTTATCTTCTGCAAAGCTAACTGGTCCTGCAGCTTGGCACAGTGACTAGTGTGACCCACGTGCTGCCTTGAATTAATTTTCTCTGGGCTATGAGTGTGGTTTGTACCGGGAATACCCTGTCCTTGCTAGGAAATCAGCTCTTGAGGAAATATGTCCTTGCTTAGGCATGTGGGAGATGGTGGAGAGGGTGTTATCAGCACAACCTTTGGGGTGTGTGGTGAGTTAACCTTGGGGGGGCAGCTCAGCCCCACACAGCCCTCATCCTCTCCCCCCCAGAGCAATGGGGGAGAGAAGCAGAAGGGTGAAAGTGAGAAAATCTGTGGATTGAAATAAAGATAGTTCAATAGGTACAGAAAAAGTTGTGTGCGAAGCAAAATAAGGAATCAATTCCGTGCTTCCCACGGGCAGGCAGGTGTTCAGCCATTTCCAGGAAAGCCGGAACAGTTACTTCATCATGCATAACTCTTATTTGGGAAGACAGACATTGTAACTCCTTCTTTCTCCCAGTTATTATTGCTGAGCACTTTGGCACACGGTCTGGGATATCCCCTTGATCGGCTGGGGTCAGCTGTCTGTGTTCTGTCCCTCCCATTGTCTTGTGCACCCCCAGCCTGCTCACTGGTGGGGCAGCGTGGGAAACAGAGCTGGCCTTCATGCTGTGTAAGCAACAGCTAAAACATCCCTGCCTTATCGGCACTGTTTTGGTCCCAGATCCAAAACACAGCACCACACCAGCTACTAGAGAGAAAACGAGCTCTGTCCTGGCCCCAGCCAGGGGTGCCTGTTTGTTGTGCTTTGCACAGGACTGGCCATAGCATGCGAGAAGTGGAAGCGCAGTAAGGCTCAGGAGAGGGAAAAGCTCCTCTGAGCCCAGCTGGGCACCACAGGAACTGGGTGGGCGGCAGCAGGAGCTGGTGTGTCCAGTTACTGGACACGGACCAGTTAGAGAGTAGAAACTGAGGGTTCCTGAGCACTTTTGGGGAGATCTGAGAGGATGTGGCATACAACCCTGAAAGGAGAGAGGGCTCTTGGTCGTCTGCTCTGTCTCCAGGGAGTTGCTGGCAGGGACCTTTAAACTCCCAGTTGAACAGGATGGAAGAGAGCAATACTGCGCTGGGAGCTGGTGCTCGCTTTTCACCGCTTCAGGGAAGGTTCGTGCTACTCCAGCAGCTCTTCCTAGTCAGGCTGTCACTGCCTGACTGTGCCAGAGCTGTTGCAGGCTCCTTTTCAGCCCTGTGGATCAGGATAACAGTTCTTTAATCACGAAGAGCTTTTCTTCTGTGTCTCAACATGAATTGATGCCATAGAGCTGTAACTGCCCTAAACGGCTGCTGCTGTGCCTGGCTTTCTGTACAGAATTGGGCTCTGAAACAAAAGGATGGGGAAAGCAAAGAAATTAAAAGCTCTGGTTTGCTAAAGTAGCACCAAATCACCAAGTAAGCTGCATTTCAGCCTGGTTGATTATTCAGAGCCATTTATATGCAGGATTCTCTCATGGCAGCTCAAACCTGGAGTTTGACCTTCGTTCAGGTGTGTATGTACCAATTAGTTTGTATTAGGCTTAACCATGGAGAAGGTCATACAGTAGTCTTGGTGCAGGAAAGGCTGAATCAATATGAAGCTGAGTTTGTTCCTATAAAGACTCAGGAAGGAAATTTTACCACCACCACACCTACCTTCAGAACTCACACATCACAAAGAAATTGAGAAATACCTTTGTGGTCGGTTGTTCTTTCAAATGCAAATGTAATAGTTTAAAAGTGTCTCCTTATTTTAACTCCTTCCAGCGAGAGAGAGCTTTGCACCTGCCTCAGGGGAGATGGGGAGATTGCAAGAGAGAAGCAGGGAAGATGTGGGGCTTCCCCCTGAGCCTTGCTGGGGTGTGGGCAGCAGAGCTGGGCAGCTGCTGGGGACCAGCACCCCAAAAAGGTAGAGAATGAGTTTTAGGAGGAGTCCTATTTTAATCCTTATTATTTAATCTGGGAGTCCCATTTCATGTTGGTAGGGGTGATTCTTATGATCCTTTAGTGCTGTCTCGTGCTCCTGCAGCAAAGTGAAATTATTTGGGCAGGGTGAGGGTGCAAGGACTGCTCTGTGCATAGGGAGGGTGCGGCTGTGGGAACAGCAGCAGTTTTGTGCTTATGGGGTCTGCGGAGATTGTCTGGAGACTTAAAATGTTAACATGAGCAGTACTAGCTTCTTCTTATTCTCTTTTCCAGGCACAGTTTGAAGCTAACTTGTATGACCCTGAGGGTGAGAAATAGATGGTGTTTGTCAGGACAACCACCTGTCTCCCCCACTGGTGTGGTTCAAGAGGGAATCTCTTACATGCTATTAATTTCACAGTGAAATCGAAACAGTTGTGATCCTGCTTCTACATAAACTTGGCCCATGCTGTGCCCGCATCAGCTAAGAGCTGTTACGTGGCATCTGACTTTTCCTCCACATCCACTGAATGTGCAGCCCACGCCAAAGACTGGGGCGGTGCACACCCATCCCAGGTTTTCCTTCGCTGTGCCACCCCCAGTTAACGGGGTGCAAAGTACCAGTGCTACACATCTCCGCAAGTGCTGTTCCTTTTGCTCTAGACCTGAATTTTGCTTTTTCCTGCGGCATTGTTTTGCACAGGCATCATCTGGTCAGGTTTCTGTTGCATTAGTGAGTTTGCTGGTATTGGGTTTTACTCAAACAATGTATTCTGCCACAAAGGAGCGGGTTTGAGCAGGTTAGAGCTGTCCAGCTTGGCCGTGCAGGAACCAGTGACGAATGAAAGCTCCATAAATACATTCTTCTGCCTCTCCCCTTCCTCCACACATATATCAATTGCTTTTCCAGATTATTGAGAAAAGAATCTCTGTGTTTCCTGGGTGTGAAATGTGTTGGTTCTCCCTTTGCAAGCAATGAAGATAATGTTGCTGGCAGCGCTGTGGCTTGGCCAAGGCTCTGCTGCTGGATGGGTGATCCCAAGGCCAACAAGAGCAGTGGAGATATTTGCGTCAGCCCTGTGAGCAGATTGCTCCAGCGGACTGGGACTCACCTGGGATTTGGGACCAGCCCAGAACAGAGCTGCCTGCAGGGCTTGGGCGTGGGAAATGTTCACTGGCCCTTCGTCCACTTCAGCAACGCTAGGCCTGGGAAATGGGGTCCCTCTGGGCTCTAGGAATCTCAGGGCTCTGTAAATATTTAAACCTCATCTGTGAACTGTCCCCCTGTGGCTGCCACCACCCCCCTTCAACATCATAATATCTGGCACAGCTGCCATTGCCCTGAAAGCTGGGTCTTGTCCTCACCACACACTCCTTGGGCTGTGCTGAGGGGTTCATAGGATCCATCCCCCCGATCCTTAACAAAACCAGGCAATGTTGGAAGGACAGTCGAGGAGAGAAGAAGTGGAAAAGGTTTCTGCAGCCTGATGCAGCAGCACTTGCTCTCTGCTCCAAGGCAGTTTGAGTCTGTGGGCTGTGCTCACCACAGCGTCCTGCAGTGTCTGGTGACAAGACACGTCCTTCCCCTGGGGTGGCCGGTGCTGCTGTCCACACCCATGGCTTCACCCCACAGGCAGGAGTGCAGTTTCCAGGTGACCTTTCCCAGGTTAAGCACAGCTTGCAAAACCCTCATGCCTCTTCCCAGGCTTATAAAACTCACTCATTTGTTGTGGTGGTTTCATTTGCGATAGGAGCTGAAGAGGGACTTCACTGCTACCGAAACCTGGCGAGTGCCCAGAGGGGAGGGCGGCTGTGATGCCATCTCAGCCCTTCAGCTACCACATTCCTCCCACCAAGATTTTGAGATTTCCCCTCTCTGGCCCTACTTGTGGAAGAGGACAAACAAACCCTATGAGAAGAAATGCCTCGGCGAGAGCAGAGGTCTGACCGTCAGTAGCAAAACCCTGGTGGAGATTCCCCTTGAGCCTGTTCAGCTGCCTCTTGCAGTGTAGCACAGTCAGGGTTGTAGGTTTTTCCCCTTAACCCTGTTCCCAAGCCCAGAGCTGAGCTTGGTGTGGGTCCAAATGCTCCACAGGTGTAAATCGGCACAGCTTCAGCTACACTGGTGACTCTGCCATGCTGCCCACGGCATGAGGGTGAGTGAGACCCCTTTGTCCAGCCTGCACTGAGAGCTGTGGTAATGGTGATCTCCCTGGACAGACAGAGGAGACTCTTTTGTCAGGTATTTTGGGCATTCTGGTAAACTGAGCAGAAGATGACAGGTGAAAAACGCAGCAGGAGACAGGAAGGAAGGAGGCAGAAGATACTTATGCAGTCTCATGTCTGGAGGTTGCTGCTGTGTTTGTGCACATCCCACTGTGTCACCCAGGTCACAAGAGTTCACTTAGCTCTTTGTGTCCCCTGAGGCATGCACGCCTTCCTGGAGAGGCCGTGACAGCTGAAAAGCCCGGGTGGTAGGCTGTGGCAGGTAGGTAAGACTCTTTTTGGGGTACACCTGAGCACCACCCTCCCCTACAACTCCATGCGTGGACTTTCCCAGGCTCCAGCACTTCACCCCTGGCCATTAGACACAAGACTCTGGGGAGGGCAGCCAGTGCCCTTGCACAAGCAGGACCCAGAGCAGTGCAGGGGCTGGTGCTGCCCTGCAGGCAGTGTGGCTCCAGCCCGCTCTCTGCACTGCCTGAGAAAGTGTAAGTGGCTTTTCCAGCAGCTCCTCTGATGGAGGACTTTGCAACGTTTCCAGGTGAGAGGGCGGTTTGGATGGTGGTGCCCATCCCGCTGCTACTTTGGGAGCTGGGGAACAAAGAAGCCCCTTCTCTGGCCCCATCCCTGCACAGCAGACAGAGCCCTGCTGTTGGTCAGAGGAAGTTTGGTGAAGGCAGAAAGGAGGAAAAGATTCCTGACAGGTTTCATCTGTCCAAGCCAAGAATGATCCCATTAGAAGCTTGTAAACTTTTTTCTTCTCAAACACATCTATTTATTTTTTTTCACTGCTGGCTGTTGCTCAAAGCGACCCAGGCTGCGTGTCCATCCCATTCGGTCGAGCTCTTGCCTGTGCCTCATCCTGGCCTCGATTACTCCGGGAAGGTCTTTGGCTTCCCAGCCATGAAAGCCTCTCTCTCAGGGAGGGCGTGGATGTCTCCCCTTGGCCAGGAGCCTGTGCCGGCAGCGGGTGCTGGGGGGGGGCTCGGCTCGCCGGCGCTGGGAAGACTGGGACAGTGTTTGGGGCCGAGGGCTGCTGAAAGGGCTCAGTGTGTGCTGAGCGTGAGTCACCCGGGCCGGAGGGCAGCTGGGAGCCGGCGAGGAGAGCAGCGGAGAGCTGCCGCAGGAGGGGCCGGCTTCCCAGGGAAAGGTGGCGAAATGGATATCATTAGTGCGGAGTGGAGGCAGAAGGGCCCGAGGAAGGAGGGAGGCTGGGAGGTGTTGTTTCCAGGGGCGGAGGGATTTGAGGGAGCCTCGCGTCACACCTGGGTGTCTGCGTGGGGTCAGGGATGAGAATGGGAAGGGGGCAGTGGACGCTGGGTCTGCACCCATCACTGGACCTTCATGTGACTTTGAGTGTCAAACAAAGCCTGGGGAAGGGCTGGGAAAGCCCTGGAAAGATTCGTGGGGTCCTTGAAACAGGGAGCTGTCTTGTGTCACATTTTGGTGCCCCTAGCACTGGCTTGCAGGGCTGGGGCTCCATCCTGGCTGGTGCAAAACATCCCTGGAGCTGCCGGTTTTCTTTGGCTCAGTTTGGCTGTGCACTTCCCGGTCTGGCTGACACACACCCAGGCGGCTGCTGGGCTGTGCCAGCACCTTACACATACTCAGTATCAACTCCTGGTCCCCAGGGATGTCACCTGCACTGGCAGACCCAGGGAGTGGCTTGTCACTTCCAGGAGCAGGCAGCATTGCTTGTAGCTCTGGGGCAGTCGCAAAGGGAGAGTGGCTTCCTGGTGGTCCCAGTTAGGACCTCTGTGCCTGGCTGCATGTGAGATGCGGAGCAGGGAGGGTTTTCTGGTTGAACACAAGCATGTGTGGGAAGGTCTGGTTTTACCTCAGAAGCAAACAGAGCTGCACATGGTGATGCCACCAGCCAGAGAGGTCCCCCATGATGCGTCTGAGGATTAGGTGTGTCCTGCTGTCTTCCAGAGGCATCATGTGCTCATGTAAGACACTAGCAAGAGAAGAGAACCTTGGGGTTCAGCTTGCCCCTGTCCTGGAGCCCAGAGCTGCTGGGGGGAGAGAGCACGTGCAGAAAACACTGCAGTGGTGGTTGATCAGGAGATGTATCCTAAAGGGATATGATTTTTAATGGAGATTTAGCTGACTGGACTGTGAGGGAGTTGATCTTTGATGAAAAGTCACACTAAGATATTTCCCTTTAGCACAAACAGCCACAGCCCAAAAGCAGAGGGTCTCACCAGTGAGCAAATGGAGAGGGCAGCTGATGGCTCTGGGCAGCCTGGCCACAACCCTGTGCCTCCAGACCTGCAGAAAACCACCCCAGAGGCTGGGAATAATCCTATCAACTCACTGGCTGACATTTCAGGGCCAGTTGACCCACCACACCTCTGGTTTGTTGATCTGCGGAGCCCCGTCGCTGAACTCTGCAGCCACATGCTCGGTGTTGGCACCGTGAGCTGCTTGTGCCAGGGAGTGTCCCTGCCACCTCGCCCCGAGGACTGATGGGCTTTCCATCCTGCTCCTTCCATGCTGCCCAGTTCTCTATCCTTCCCCACCTCTCCCTAGTGTTGGGCAGATCCTCAAAACTTTGGCCCTGCAGGAATGACCTCTTAGGGTGGTGCATTTCTGTCCTGTTGTCACCAGTGACAGCAGGAGGATGAAGGGAAAGTAAAACATGGAGAGCACAGTGTGATGATACAAATGGGCTGGAAGGACCCAGGAGAGCCATCAGTTTTGTCCTCCACTGTGTGCAGGAGCTGGTTTCCCATGGTGAGGCAGGGATCAACCCAGCAGTGGTGTCTGGAGCCTCCCTGCACCAAGACAGTGGAAATGCCAGAGCCACGTAAGAACCGCCAGCCCAACGGATGGCACGGGGCTGTGGCTGCGCCTGCTGTGAATCAGGGAAGGAGCTGGATCCATGCATTAACTCACTGGCCATCTCAGCCCACAGCATAGAATGACTTCACCGTCGGGTGAGCATCCCACCATGGAAACCAAACCTCAGGAATGCGTCTGGGTGTGCCGACTCTCTTCTCCTCTCTGGAGGGCTCTCTTATGTCTCAACTACTCCCAGGCTAGCAAATTGCTGTTGTCACCTCTCCCATCAGCTCCCTGAGCTGGGCTGGGGAGCAGTGCCCATGCAAGGGTCATCCCCTGTGCCCAGCAAGTGCCTGCCTGGGGGTGGCACTGCGGGTGCTGCCCTCCCTTAGTGCGCATGCGGAAGCAGGGAGCTTTGCCATGGCTTCAGTCCAGTAGCCCCAGCCAAAGAGGGGAAGTCTGCACTCCACATGCCCTCCTTCTCCCTCTCCCCATCTCTTGCTGGAGACGGATCCACCAGTGGCTGTAGCAGAGCCCAGGTTTTGGCGATGAGCAGCAGCAGAGTGATGATTAATGCCGAGCAGAGCCACAGAGCCAGGGATGTCTGAGTCGTCTCTGCCTCTCTCCTAAACCAATTTGGCCAAAAAAGGCTAATGTGAGCGTTTCTGCATCTGCCAGCCTGGGAGGGGGCCGGGCCAGAGCTCGGGGTCTCAGCAGGCACGTATGGGGCTGTATGTTTTTCCACTTGGGCAGGAGAGGGGCTGTGGGCAGGCAGCCGCGGGGCTCAGGTGACTCCTGAGCCGCCCTTTCCATCTGACTCATGAGAGACGTCGCGAGTCCTCCCCTGCCCAACGGAAAACACGTCTCCTTGCAGCTCATGGCTTCTGGGTCCCTGCCAGTCCCTAGGCAGCACAGCTTCCCAGGGCTGTGCTGGCACCCTGAGCCCAGCTGTTCCCAGGCTGGAGCTGGGAGAGCAGCTCCATGGGCTGATGCCCAACCAGGGCTTTACCTTCAGGCTGTGCCCATAGCTGGCGTGGCAGAATAGTCAGGGTGGCAAGGGCTGGGCAGGACAGGCCCATGGTCCCTGCGATGGACAGGAGCATCTCTGTGGGCAGGGCTCCTGATTTCACTGTTGGCATGACACTGCTTTCCCAACACTCCTGGTTTCCTCTCCTCCACCTCCTTGGAGGGTCCAGGGTGGAAGTGATAGTCCTTCAGCATCAGGACAAGTCTTTCCCTTCCCAAGGCCAAGCACCCCATCTTTCTCCTCCTTCCTTTCTGAGTTTGGGCAGCATGAGAGTGTCTCCCTCCTCAAACCCCATATTCACATCCCCTAAGCTTTCTCCATCTCATGTCTTCATGGGTTTGTTTTTTTCAGTGCCTGGATGCCATCCCACTACAGGTTCTCAGGAAAAACCCAGACCCTGGGGCTTTCTGCACAAGGGAAACTGAGGCACGCTGGGGTCAGCACTTCTTGCCAGGTACACTGGGCTGGGAGAGGCAAGCCAGGGCCTGTAGCTCGCTGTGCCCGCTGCCCAAGCCGCAGCACTGGGCTCCCCCTGCTCCTCTGGGAAGGGAAATGTTTTCCCTTTCCCCTCCTGTCCCTGATCGCCAGCAGCGAGTGAGTCCGGTTTCCCCTGCGCGCTGCCGCCAAGCGCCTCTGGAACCACTGGAAAATGCATAAAAGGCCTGGGCAAGGCTGCGGTGAGGGTTACTCACAGTCACAGCTGGATCCAGCTGCTGCTTTAAAGCAACAGCACAGCCACACAGGGCTCCCCAGGAGACCCAGGTGTCCCAGAGCTTTAAATCCCATGGGAAGAGAAGGCAGCATCCTCACTGGGCAACAGCCCCGAGGCTGGAGGGGGCCTTTTTGCTGGGGAAAATGAGGAAGGGACAGCCCGAGGGCACAAACCCTTGGGTGGGTCTGGGCCTGGGGTTTGCTCATGCAGGTTTGCAGAGTGCTTCCCCCTGCCCTGCTCCTGTGGCTCCTGGCACAATGACCAGGAGAGCGCTTCCCTGCCAGCCCCAGCTGCATCCCACAGTTGCGTCTGCAAAGGGCAACAGCAGCTTGGGGACCCGGGAGCAACGGGGGCTGGCCCAGGTATCACCCTGCAAAGCAATTTACACTCCTCCCCTATTTTTGGAAGAAATCGTGCAAATCTCAGATGTGTGATTCCAGGGAGGACAGTGGGTGTGGCTTTCAGCTGTGGCTCAAGGTGTTTTGGCAGCCCCCGGTGTTTCAGTGTGTGAGGTGCCGAGGCCAGTGGAGTGGGATGGAGCAGCCGGCTTTGGGAAGGCAGAAAACCTCCTCCTGCATCCTGGGAGCCAGCATGGTCCCACTCTGGCAGAGGCACTGGGATGGAAACAGCCACGGGGCACTGGGGTTAATGAGTAAAATAACTCACCCCCGCCTGGGGTCTGGTTTATGGCCCTGTTAACGTGGGCAAGCAGAGGCAGCTTTCTGTGGGGGTGGATGTCTTTCCTGGTGTCCCACGTCAGACTGGTCAGTCCATGACGTCTGCTTCACCTTCCAAGACGCAGCAATAAATCAGGTTAATAATTAATCCCAACTGCCTGGGGGACCTTCCCTGGGACTGAGGCAGAGCCGGTCCCAGTCACAGCTCCCAGCATCCCACGTGAGAGCCACGGTGATGGGTGAGTCCACAGGGTTGCTCTTTACCACAGCATCATGAAACGTGCTTAGAAAACAAACACGAAAGGAGAAAGGAACATTCCCTGTCCTATCACATCCAGGATGTTTGCTCCTGAGTGTGTGCAAAGTCTTGATGTGGTGCGAGTCCGGCTCAGCCAAACAAATTGCAGCCTTGACCTCCCTCCCTGCTTCAGGGTACACCACAGGTGAGTGGTTTAACAAGGAAAAACCGAAAAGTGTGGCCACCCTGTGCAGCTGGTCTCGGGTCAGGCTGAGCCCTTGGTCCTGCTCCAGGCACTCAGAGGTTTGGGAAGGAGAGGGCTGGTTTGTGTGTCTCCGCAGGGCAATGGAACCTTGGCTTGTGTGGGAAACCCAGCCCAGGGACCACAGTGTTGGCACAAGTGGTCAGGAGGTGTGAGAGTTCCTGGAAGAAGTGAGAGTTTTTTCTGTGTATGTATAATTTGCTAGAATGAAAATAAATCAGAAAACAACACACACACACGCACACGCACACACACACAAAAACCGTATCAAAGAAACCACTGCAGCTTTCCCCAGTGAAACAAACTCCAAACCATCAGTGGGAAAACACTGGCTGGGTCAATCTGCCACTAGCCAGTCTTCTGGGATTACATAAACTTCATAAAAAAAGCTCACTTCTTTCTTTGTACTACTTTTTTTTTATAAAACATTTTAGTTCAGGTCCACTTTGAAATTAAAAGAGGATTCTTGAAACAAAAAAAAATCATTGTGGTTCACTTTGAGAACATCTAAATGAGCCACTTGGGCATCACCCCAGTCCTTGTCCTTTCCCTTAACCCAGACAATGCCCTGGAGCCCTGTTTGAGGCCAGCTCCAAAGCCTTGTGACCCCACAGGTTGCTCATCCCCATTTCCGGCAGTGCCACCAGTTGGGATAATGCTCGGGTGGGGGGTGAGTGTGTGGCATTGGTACTGGCTCTCTCCAAACGGGTCCCAGGAGCCATCAAATGTGGAGATGGCTGCTGCCAGCAGGAGCTGGTGTCACCCTGGCTGTGACTCGGGTGTCACCCAGGAAGATCCGTGCACTGTCTTCCCTCCTGCATCCCCGTCCAATGCAATGACAGCGTGTCCAAGTGCTGCTCCTCACAGGTGCCCTGCCAGCTCTCCCACGGCTGCAGAGGCCTGGCACACCTCACACGTCACTGGTGTTGAGCAACGCAGAGGAACTCAGCTTTTCCATGCCCAAGCAGCACCTACCACCCAAGAGCACTTATCCAGAAACCCACAGCTCTGTCCACAGTGCCAAAAAGGCACCTGGTGCCTCCAAATTTCAGTCTAATGGCTCACACCTAAGAAATACAGGTGATGGGTGCTGCAGAGAAGGAGGGGCAGGGCTACAGATCCAGCTGCTTTGCCAGTGGCAGGGCTGGGCAGGAATGACAGGGGTATGCTGCTGGCTGAGTCTGCTGGGGTGAACAAAAATATTCAGGTTTCTCTTTTTCATGTTTCATTCTCAGCAGAGTGGTTGTGGCTGCTCATGTAAAACCTGTTCTTGCTGGGTGCTGGAAAGAGGCAAAGGGAATGTGTATGGAGTAAGACTTTTTAAAAGAAATATGCTTTCGGTTGGATTTTGTTCTTCCTGCTGCCTTTCTGCTTTCCCAGGGCGAATCTGAAGAGTGTGAAAACTCGGTTTTGTCCTAAACTTTTCTATGTAATGAAAAAAATCATAAACAATTCTGCTTTATTTTCAGATTCATCCTTGAAACAGGAGCTGGCAGTGCCAGGGATGCCCAGGACAGTGCTTATCCCAGCCATCAGGAGCCCCAGACCTGACAGGATCTGAGTCTTCAATGAATATCAGAGGTAAAGCTTTGTGCAGCCATCACACCCCAGGCGTGCAGTGCTCTCACGCAGTGGGATGTGCATCTTTCCCACACGGCGGGAGGTAGAGGGTTATTTGAGCCAAACCCTGCAGAGCAGCATAGAATCATCCGGGAAGTCCTGTGCTTGTGGCCCTACAGCTTTCCTGCACGGAAGCAGCTGTCAGAGAGGCAGGAGTCTGGGAGCACGGCTGGCAGAGCTCCCTGCCCCAGGCTGCCAGGAGCCCTCCTTGCCCTGCAGCAGTGCCACTTCCATGCCGGAGGAAGCACAGCCCCCAGGCTGCACCACAGCCAGCCCTGGGTTTGCTGGCTGGATGTGCTGATGCTGGGTGATCCACAGAGCGCCGGGAGACTGTCACACACCCACAGCTGCTGGGTGCCCTGGAACGGCAGCAGTCACCCAAAGGCTGTGTTTTGGGATTTACTCCAGCTCCCCGTGAGCGGACACTGCCATCCCTGTCCGCATCATGGTCCCAGGGCAAACTGCAAGGATGAAATGGTGGTTGCACCCTCAGGGCTTTCCTGTTCACATCCCTTTGTGCCTGTTTGTGCAAGGGCCATTCTCCAGTGGGGTCCTCCTCCACTGTGAGGAGCCTCTCTTTGCAGAGTGGGGTGAATTCCCAGCCATGGGCTGGCATGTACCTACCATCCCTGTGCTGCAGGGATGAGGTGAGTCCTTCTTACAACCTGTTCTGGTCAAGATGATGCTCAGTGAATCTCATGGCTGCGTCTCTTGGGGCCATGAGTGCAACAAATACAAACTTCCCTACAGGCACTGGGAGCAGGCTGAAAAGGAATCAGGGAAGGTATGTAGGGACTTTTGGTGGTGATAAGGACATGGGATGCTGTAGAGCTGGTGCAGCCTGTTTGGGCAATGTTTCCTGGGGAGCTCACACAGCTCCCAGGACACAGAGCTGCAGGGCACCTGGGAAAGCGATAAGCTGAGATAAGAAGAGAGAAACAGATCTGGAGAAAGCAATGCAATCTTCCTCTCCAAACTGAGCTGGACTTGGAGTTTTCTTGGTGGTGTTTGAGTAGCAGAGGTTGTGTGGGTCCCTCTGCATGTCCAGCCTTGGAAAGAAGAGCCTTTCCCATGAGAAGCTCAGTGTGTCCAGGGGGTTGTGAGAGCTGTAGGAGACCCTGAACCTCATCACTTAGAAAAAATGCAGAGGAACTGTTCAGAAAGGGACTGGGATATCTCTGGTGGACAGGAAAGGAAATATTGCAAATTTCCTGCAGGCTTCCCAGCCTGGCTTCAGGGTGGACATGAGCAGCTGGTGGGATTGGGAGGGTGACAAAAAAGGGAGATATCAGAAATTACAGGGACTGATTTTTATGGCTGAAAAAGACCTCCAACTGAAATGTTACATTTAAAAGGAAAGGAAGGTCTTAAATTTGCTTCTTAATGGGCAGTGGGATGTCCCATGCTGATATGGCTGTAGCAGGAATGCTGGTGAAATTGCATCCAAACCAGGACTGAAGGAACAATTTGGAAGGACACCTCACCTGCCTGTGATCCTGTTGGAAATTGGACCCATGAGAGGTCCCAGCATGCTGCCCGGGCACCTTCCTGCTGCAGCAACTCCCTGTCAACACCCTCCACCCCCAGGTGAGCTGTGGGTCACAGGAGATCTGTGAGTCCTGGACAGAGCGTGGATGCCTGAAGAGATTGGAGTCCTGGGCAGTCTGTTGGTCCTTGACAGGGTGTGGACCCTGAGAGAGATGTGGGTCGTGGGAGAAGGGTGGGTCCCAGGAGAGGTGGGGATCCAAGGAGGTGCATTAAAGGCTCTGGGGCAGAGCTAATGCACCCCAGAAAGGGCACGGTGCACGAGGAGCTGGGCTAGGACGCCCCGGAGCTCCCAGATCCTGGTGAGTGTCCCATCAGCAGCGGGGAGGGTCCTCAGGGGAACGTGTGAGGTGTCACCTTTCAACTCCTTGCCCTGGGAGCACTGGGGAGGTCTCCGCCTGCTAGGGCGGGCGGGGGGGACGGGACGGAGGGGCAGGGCAAGAGTTAACCTACCTGCTCTGCCATCCATCTCTAGGCTCCACCTCGGAGAGAGGGCAGGNGAGGAGGAGGAGGAGGAAGAGCGGAGAGAGAAGCGCCCGGACCGCGGGCAGCCCGGCCAGCAGCGGAGCGGCCGCCCCGTCCCACTCCCAGCATGTTCCAGTGGTGAGTGATCTCCGGGGAGCACGGAACCCGAGCCCCGCTCCTGCCCCGCTCCCGCACCGAGTCCCGGTGTCCCCTGCTCCACCGTCCCGTGTCCTCCGCTCCCGCTGCCCGGCGCCGCCGTCCCGGCGCTGCGTCCTGCCCGGAGCCGGGGGACTGCGAGGTCCCCTCCCCACCGGGTCCCTCTCGAGAGTCGCCTGGGGGGTGGCTGGCCGGGAAAGGGTAGCTCTGGTGGGGAGAGTGGGCATAGGGAAGCGACTAAGGACGGAGTTTGTCATTTGTCTCCTGTCTGTCTGCCCCCATCCCAGGAGCGACCCTCCCGCCGCCCCGGCTCTGCGGGGCTCCCAGGCGGGGTCTCCCTGGCCGCAGTACCCCGGGGAAAGCTCTCTGGGGGTCCGCTCCCGACGCAAATTTCTCTCCATCCCGGGGCACCGGAGCTCCGGCCCGGCGGGAGGCAGGATGGGGGCAACGGGCAGGGGCTGCCGGTTGGTGCCCCCGCATCCCTGGGGATGCCTTTCCCAGCTCTTCCCTGAAAAGGGCTGGTTTGTGTGGTGGGGCCGGGGAGGCCAGGGCCTCCAGTCCTGGCCGGTGGGGTCCCTGTCCCACCGCAGCGCCAGCCTGGGGGCAGATGCCCTCGGCGGGGGCAACGCCCGGGGTTTCGGCTCTTGCTTCTTCCCCAGAACCGGGTTTTTACCGCCTTGTATTTAAACCAGACAGCTTTTACGAGGAGGGGACGCGTCTCCGGGCACCCCCATCGCGAGCTGCGGCCCCACGGTGCTTGCATCCAGCTAGTGCACAGGCTATTTCTGGGGACATTTGAGTGCTTTCTGCCCAGCATCTGCCCCTTTATAGGATCCCTTCTCCGAATCCTTGGCACTGCCAACAGACAGGACTCTATATTGGCCGTGCCTCCAGTGACTGGGTCTAATTGAGGGGCCACCAAAAACCCCAATCACAAATAGATAGCGCTGGCGGATCAAAGAGGTCACGTGAATCCGAAGTGAATGGGATGGGGGTAGAGAGCCCCTGTCTCCCGGGGCCTCATCTGCCCTCGAGCATCAACACCTGAAAGGGATACTGCCCACCTCTAATTTGGAGTTTATGTTTAACTACCTGGTGGTGCAGCCACCTCACAGGAAGGCTTTTGAAGTTTCCTTGGTGAAAAAAGGGAAGAGAAGGAGCAGGTTAAGATCCTTTCAAAGCTCTCTTGATGACACTGACACCAGTGGTGGGGGCAGTCAGTTCTGGTTGGCACCAGTGGGAGACCCCCGATGGCTGCCACCCTTGGACCCTGCAGTACTGGGTGCCCCCAATTCCTGGGGACACTATGGGAATGGGCTGGGGGCTGTGCCCCAAAGAAAGGTCCTGGGGCTTGGCAGGGTGACTTCTCTGTGATGGCAACAAACGCAAAGCACCTCCCTTGCCAATGCAATGGTTCTTGGCATCCCCAGAAAGCAGGAGCTACTTTTTCACCCGTACATGAAGTACTTCCCAGCTGAGGAGATCACAGAGCAGAAAAACTCATGACCTGAAAAGATGCACAAACAACTGTCGCTCTTTTGCCCCCCAAATCCTTGATGTGGGAATTGCCTGCAGCTGTGGTTCAGGGTCCTCCCAGTCACCGTCACTTTCTTGGCAGTGCGGGGTCAGGGTTCCTGCAGGGCAGAGGTGGCTGTGGGGCTCTTGGTTCCTGCTGGACCTCATGTGGCCCCGTGGTTTGCAGTCAGACCGGGAGGTAAAATCCCAAATAGGGTCTTGTAGCAAAGCAGGAGTTGCCCTGGTGAGAGCTGGGAAATGGGGTCCACTGAAGGAAGGAAGGAGGAATAAGTTTCTGTGCTGTTGTGCAACACCACCTATAAACATACCCAGGTCACTCGACACTCCACCTCTTAATAAAAGCTGGAGTTCTCCCCTCAGCCCTGGGTCAGAGTCTTCTGTCTGGACCCAAGGAGAGTAATGGGGGTCAGTGCACCCATGCAGCTCCTCTCTGTTAAGCAGAGTCTGCCAAGGCTGGGACCCATCTGTGCCAGTTAGTGACAGCCCTACCTATGCAAATTTTAAAAAATTGTATCAGTAATTCCCTGCCCTTTGGCTTTTGGGGAACCTGTGGCTATCCTTCAGGCTGGGTATTTTATTGCTTGTTGTCCTTGTGTGGCAGGGAGTGTAAATGTGGTGGGATGGGATAAGGTGGGATGGGATAGGATGGGATGGGATTGATGTAAATGGAATTACTATACAGGGGTGACAGGGGTTATTTCTGCGGTAGTGCCAGGTATGAATGAGAGGTTTTAAACATTGTTTGGCTGTGCTTGGAGTAAAGTTGTATTGGAACTGAAGGGTTTGTAAGAATAAGCTCAAAGCTGTGCAGGCAGGGCTGGAGAGGGTTAAGGGAATGGTGAGATCTAATCAGAACTGCTCCCTCATCAGTCTCAGATGAGTGGCCACATATAAAACTGGATGGGGAATATCTATCCATTTACCCGTAATTACTTATTTCCACGCTCGCTCCCACAGTCCACACTAGTGATCACGGTTTTCCCACGACAACGTGGGGCTCAAAAGTTCTTTGTGCTTCAGGGAGAAGCCAGAGACAGGAGCTCCTGAAAGCTCCGGGTTCCCCTCTGGGGTTCCTGCATTTCAGGGCGAGTGGAATCTCTGAGCACAATGTTGTCCCCTGCCCTGGGGAGTCTGAGGGCCTATGGGGTGTCCCACCAAGCAAGTGTTTTGGTGAAGCCTGAGGCTCGAAACTCCAGCAGCTTCCTGGTGGTTCTGATCACAATCCAGCCCCCAGGTCTAGGAGAGTTTCATGGCTTTTTGGGGGTTTTTTGTCTATCTGGAAAATACTTGGGTTAAATATTTCAGATTTCAGCCCCAAACTCCTTCTCTGAACTGTCCTGAAGTGAAGGTGCCATCTGCCTGCTAGAGATGTTTCTGGATCTTTCTGTCTCTGATGGGAGCAGGGGCCTGAGGGCTGTCCCCCATGGGTGTCACCCAGGCTGGGATGTGCTTCTGACATTAACAGGACAGGCACAGGGGCATCCCGAGACAAGTGCCACATCTGTCTCTTTCAGCTCCACAACCCAGTGGCAGGAAAAATGGTCCAGAGACTGCCAAGCACCCTGTGTCAGAGCAGACAGAGATGGGGCCACCCTTGGGAAGCTGTTGGGAGTGGATACGAGGAGCTCAGCTGCCATCCTCCCATGCCCAGTGCTCATCTGCACAGGGAGACGACCCAAGGCGGCTGGAACAAGCAGGACTGAGGCAGGAGGGAGTTGGTGCAGATGTGCAAGCTGTGGAGGGAAGCCGAGCGCTCGGATTGCTACACTGTGCAGCTGGGCAGAGAGGGCAGTCCCCGGCCTCTGCGGCAGCGGGATGAGAAACCCACCTTTAGCTGTGTGGAAAAGCAGGCTGGGGAGGAACTGTGCATCACTAATCTCCGAGTGCAGCCTTCCTGCAGTCCAAGGACCTCAGGAGGATCCCCCTCAAGCCCCCTGTGAGTTCCATCCAGGGCTTGTCCCATGAGCCAGCAGCTTCCCAGGGCTACAGGTCCGCAGCAGAGGAGAGCAGCAGGATGGCCCTGGGAAGGACTGGGTTTGATCTACTCATGCCCTGCACACCCTGGACATGCAGACACCTGGTTTGCCACAGGCTGGGAAAATCTGCCCACCCAATCTGCCCTGCATCCACCGCTCCCTTATTAGTACAAGGGAAGCAGCGGCACCCAAGAGCTGCCAAAATGCCCAGGAGTGCCCCCAGAAATACTGGTTCCCAAGGTGGTTCTAGGGTTAGGGATGTCTTTTTCCCACTGAACCTTGAAATTTGACTCAAATGGCTTTTTTCTCTTTTTGTCCTGACGTGCCATTTTGAAATGAAACAGCAATGCTTGTTTCATGCTGACTCTTGTGGTCTTCCCAGTTCTGGTTTCTCAGTGCTGTGTAACCTGTGATGCCAGTCTAGGCCATGGACAGTATCTCTGTCCTGGAGCTAAGGCTTCTGTGGAAAATATAATTTCCTCCTGCTCTTGTCCTAAACTGCAATTTTCAGATGGCTGAAACAGAGGTTTCCCTTGGGACTTTCCTCTGAAACAGCTGCCTTGCTGAAACTCTCACCCTGACTTCTCTCTCTCAGCCCATTTTCATCTTTCCTGTGAACTCTTCCCTGATCTTAGCACTGGGGTTACCAGATGACACTGCAGCCACCCCCACATGCCTTGTGCCTGTCCCTACAGTTAAGTGCGGCCCCAGAGCTACCCCACAAGCAGGATGCAGCTGGGAAGAATGCTTGGAGGTGTCCCGCAGCTCTTCCCATGAGGTTTCTACTCTTCAAAAGGTGATGGAACACAGATTATGAGCATCCCATGACCTCTCGAGGAGGTGCTTTTGCAGACAAATCTCTTGAAGCCTGCAGTTTCTTCTCCTTAACCCTTTGTCTCTTCCCTTTAGGAAGAAGACCATCTACAAAACAGTTTGTCTCTCCTTCTTGCTGATCATTACGGTGACAGTGCTGCAACGTGGAATGGCCCCCAACCAGTTCATGCAGGGCCAGCAGCAGAAAGAACTGCCCCCTTCAGAGCCCTTGAAATCGCAGAAGAGAGACAACGCCTTCTCCATCAGCAGCACTTTCTGGAAGACCAAGAAGGAGAAAGCTCCTGTGAAGGAGGAGAGTGTGACGATAAAGCAAACAAAATCCTGGGATGTCACCACTACCAACTGCTCAGCCAACCAGAACTTCAGCAAGGTGGATTGGTTCAAAGGGCTGGAGCCCAACTTCCAGCAGTTCCTGCTCTACCGGCACTGCCGCTATTTCCCCATGCTGATCAACCACCCGGAGAAGTGCAGCGGGGATGTCTACCTGCTCATCGTGGTCAAGTCCATCATCACGCAGCACGACCGCCGTGAGGCCATCCGGAGGACCTGGGGCCAGGAGAAGGAGGTGGAGGGCAAGAGGATCAGGACGCTGTTCTTGCTGGGCATGGCCTCCAAGGAGGAGGAGAGAGCCAACTACCAGAAACTACTGGATTATGAGAACCACATCTATGGGGACATCTTGCAGTGGGATTTCCTGGACAGCTTCTTCAACCTCACCCTCAAAGAGGTCCATTTCCTGAAGTGGCTTGACATCTACTGTGACAACGTCCGTTTCATCTTCAAAGGTGACGACGATGTGTTTGTGAGTCCCAGCAACATCCTGGAGTTCCTGGAGGACAAGAAGGAGGGAGAGGACCTCTTTGTGGGGGATGTCCTCTACAAGGCCAGGCCGATCCGTAAGAAGGAGAACAAGTACTACATCCCCAGTGCCCTCTACAACAAAAACATCTACCCACCCTATGCAGGGGGTGGGGGCTTCATCATGGATGGAGCCCTGGCCAAGAGGCTGCATAAGACCTCAGAGACACTGGAGCTGTACCCCATTGACGACGTCTTCCTAGGGATGTGCTTGGAGGTCCTTAAAGTATCACCTGTTGGGCACGAGGGCTTCAAAACTTTTGGCATTGTGAAAAACAAGAACAGCAAGATGAACAAGGAGCCATGTTTTTACCGGAGTATGTTGGTGGTTCATAAACTGCTGCCTCCAGAGTTGCTCCAAATGTGGGACTTAGTCCACAGTAACTTGACATGCTCAAGAAAACTCAATGTCCTTTAGCTCAGTCTCTCTGGAGAGCTGGGACTGCAGGAGCTGGGACAACAGATCCTTGCTCTGGGGTGGGGTGAGCCTCTGCTGGTGGCACATGAATCCTTCAGGGGCACTGCCCTCCAGGGTGAGGAGGGCAGAGACGCTGCGCTCGAGGGCAGGGTTTGCGATAGTGTTTGTTCCTGTACTGTATTGTGGTTCACTTATCTCCAGCTGGGTTGGGGGTTGCTGAAAAAGAGAAAAAACCCAACAAAACATGACAAGTCTAGCACAAAATGGAGAGAGGGCAAAGCAGTCTGCGCTCTGCTTTAGGTACCTCCTCCACAGCAGCATGATGAGTGGAGCGGTGGAGGGAGGCAGGGAGGGATGTGGCACTGGCATTTTTTGGAGGTGTTCAGGATCTGGCTATCCAGGGAAGCTGCTCCAAGGGAGTTCAGCCAATTCCAAGTGGATCGGCCCCTCCCCACTCAAAAATCATGGGATTTCATTTGTTATCTCAAATTTGTCCTCCATGTAAGGTTTTGGTAACACTGACCCTGTGTGCATTGGGTTCACCCCCACCAAAGTCCTCTGTGTCCCCATATGCAGCTGGGGAAAGGGGCTCTTCTCCGAGGCTGGCCTTCAACAGCCCTGCGTCCCCATTAAGGTTTCAGCCTGGCAGTCGGGGGACTGGGGTCCTTGTCCCTGTCAGAGGGTCCCAGGCAACAGTGGCTCCCAGCACCAGCCTGGGCTGTGCGTGGCTTCCCAGCCCCTCTGCAGCCTTACTGCACGTGTCCTCAGAAGAATGCATCCAGCTGAAATTCCTCAGGGATTTGTTCCTTGTGGCAGCAAAGAGACTAGGCCAGCTGCCCTTGCCTGCAGCCAAGGAAGTGGTGGAGAAAACTAGTGGCCCCGCTTGGAGTGCCCCAGGGATTTGTCACTTCTGGGACCCTGCTTCCTGGGCATCCCCGGGGAGACCCTCTCCTTGCTGCACAGCTGCCGTTATGGCTTTGCCTTGCAGGGCACAACAGCCCCAAAGGCCCTGTGTGTGGCTGCTTCGGGTTCAGCCCTGGTTTGGCAGCAGCTGTGACGCTCCAGGGTAGGTTTGGAGACATTGGTCCTGCTCCGGCAGAGAAGCAGTGTCCAAAGTGAAGGAAAGCTGGTGTTTCACATATCTGCTTCTCTCAGGGTTGTTGCAGTGTTTATTCTACAGGCTGAATGCAGGAGCATGACAGGGAATGGTGTCACGAGACATGGCCTTTTTTCTTTGGGCTGAAAGGGCCACGAGCTCTCGAGGGGAGCCCTGGGCTGGCTGCTGTGATGGAAACCCCCCAACAGAGAGACACGTGGCCACACAAGGGCCATGGATGCTCTCAGCCACTGACTGCAGGCATGAGCAAAACCACAGGAATGTGCAAAGCCACACATGTTCACACACGTGCTCCCAGGCACAGGCTCTGCACACACAGATGTCCCCGTGTGTAGGGCTGGCATGCCCATATGTCCCTGCAGGGGGTGGACACATACAGCCACATCCATGGCCCTGACCATGCACAGCAAAACACAGGCACAGATGCCCTTACTCCCACCCCCTCTCTCCCTCTCTGGTGCCAGACACTGAAAGGAAAAAATTTTACTACCTCAAAGGTCCCCCCTGTGCAGTGCCTTTTTTTTTTCCCTTTCTTTTTCTTAATGTGTTTTGGAAACCAGCCTGTTCCATATACTCCAAGTACATTCCCCAGGTTAGAAAACAAATTCTAAAAGGGCATAAACCAGTCAAAAAGGGCACCCACACACCAAGCCACACCACTCTCAAAATGGCCCTGCTCAGATGAGATACAGACTTGAAGAGGAGGAAGAGGAAGAGCCAGTGCTGCCCAGGGCTCAGCTGGTGGCAATACTGTGAAATAGGATGTGCAATGCACCGGGTCCCTGGAGAAGCAGGGCAGAGTCCTGATGGCATTTTTGGTATCCACTGAGTTTAGGCAGCACATAACTCTTTCCTTTTCCTCTCCCCTCCCTCTTTCCAACAGGAGTGAGTTCAGAAACACTTTCCAAATTGATACCTTCATAATTTATGTCAGGTACAGTACTTTAGGCTGTACATTTATCCTGGATGCAGGGTCAGCTCTTGCTCTCCGTAGCAATGTGTACGGCGAGCCAGGGCTGTGTGCAGACATCTCTCAGTGTTGTTCTTCACCTGGTGGGACCTGTACAGAGAAACCTTGTAGATTTTGGTGAATATTCTAGTTTCGAAATAAAGGTTAAAAGAAGAAAACAATCCTACAAGCCTTCACCTCGTGTCATTACTAGTGAGTTTCTGCTGGGAACAAAACCTGGCAATGGGCTAGTGACAAAACTACTCCTTGGAGTGGGCATTTGGAGACTGTAGCTGCCCTGTTCCAGTTTGGCAGAGCTTCCTTGTGGAACCTGGCATGGTAACAAGGCTGGTGGGTATTTTCTCTCTTTCATGCACTCCTCCACCTCCATTTCAAACTAAACTTCAGATCCTCCAGGTGCCCTGCAGGGAGGAGCTTCTCATCTCATCTCAATCTCTGTGGCAAAAGCCACTCAGCAGGGTTGGAAACTCACGTTTTGTTGAACACTCTCTCCTTGTGCAGGAGATGGGCACCTCCTGTCCCTGTCACCCTCCCCACAGCATGTGCTGTGTGGAAGCGGGCCAGGCCCGAGGGCTTCCCCGGCAGAGTCCCCTCAGGAGTACCCGGTCAGGCACAACCCCGTCAGGCATGGCGGGAAGGACGCGGCGCGCGGGCGGGTGCTGCCCCCTGGCGGCCCAGTCCGCCCCTCCGCCCATTTGCCGCCGGGCCGCGGGTGCTGCTCCAAAATGGCCGATGGCAGAGGGCCGGGGGCGGTGACACACGGCACACAAACCCCACAACTCTCTAGCTAAAGCGACCCCAGCCACCACTGGTTTAGTTTTAGCCACAAGGAATCGCCTTTCGCGAAGGGCTCGAAGTTGGGAAGCCAAGGAGAAGCGGCCACAGCAGCATGAGGGGCTGCAAAGGCTCAGCAGGGCAGGGAAGGTCCCAGCACTGGCCCAGTGTGCCAGGAGAGTGGGACAGTCCGTGACCGCAGCCGGGGGTGGAGGTCACAGGCACAGGCCGAATGCCAAAGGCCAGGGCAGGACCTTTCAGAAGGGCACAGGTAGATGACACTGTGGGTCCCTGTGCCCAGGAAGGCTCAGGCTACACAACCCCACTTTCTGCGCCCATGTTTTCTGCACCCACAGGTCTGGGAAAACCACGTACTCCAACAGCTGCCACTGCAGGACAGCAGTGTGCCTGTGCCTGGCTAGAAAAACCGGCCAGTGACCACTGACACAGGACTGGCCAGGACTGAGTCCCTTCATCCCCAGGCTGGTGCTTGACCCCACACGAGGAAGGGCAGCAGGCCTGAGTTTGGTTACAAACAAGCAGCCACTTATCCCAAACTCCTGCTCATGTTATTTGCTTCACACTTAGGGACAACAGGAGACAATTTGGAAAAAAGCACAAGAGAAAATGCCTGTAGGAGAGAGCAACTGAACTGCAGGGCCTTAGTACAAGATCTGATTTACTTTGTTTAAAAAGAAAGTAGAAAAGCAATTGGCTAGCAAGCACCATCACAGCATCTTCAGTTAAAAAAAAAGAAATAAAATAGGTTGTGGTTATGGTTATAGAGCTTACCTTGGCCATCATATTCTTCTCCCCTCCTTCCCGCTAACACAGCACACATACACTGCTGGGAGCTGACGCAGGCTAGAGCAAAGCAGGACAGAAGCTGCTGCTGTGACACCAATGACCTTAAGCCAAGAGAGGAAAGGCTACAGACAGCCTGTTTCTCACAGCCTGGCTTGATTTAGTGGCACAGAAGTAACACGAACCAGTTTAGGTCCTTTAATCTGTCCAAGACAGGGTGCTGAAGCACAAATGATAAAACATTCTGCATTTTTACAGCAAAAATGCTACAGAAGTTTATAGGAAAAAAAATTTTTGTACATGGGTAGAACATTATAAATTCAAGACAACTCACAGACAAGGGGTAAATTCCCACATCTATCACTCTTTGTTTTAAAAAGTTCATTTGAACAGGCAAGCAGTCAAAATGGCTTGCTCTCTCTTCCTTGAAATGAGAATTTTATCTTCCAAGTGGCTCACAGTACTGCTTCGCTTCTTGGAATGTCCTCCGAAGGCTCCGCCAAGATCAAAGGAGAATAAAAACCCCCGGAGTCCTTTCAGATAGTCTCGGAGAGCAGGAGAAAGGAAAGGAAAGGGGAAGTTTATTCAAACTTGATTTTCTTCCCTTGCGGCTTGTGATCTCCACCTCCTCCTCTGCCTCCTCGGAAGCCACCTCGACCTAAAAAGAATATTATTCAAGAAACAGAGTTACCGGTATAGTATTTATGATGTATACCATATACATACATACATACACGTACAAATACATTGCAGTGGTATATATATACCACTGCCTTTCCAAACCCATCCTGGCACAAGACAGAAAATAAATTCACATCCAATGCTCTGTGGTAGCCCCACACGATAACCCCAAGAATGGCTTTGGGATCATTTCTGAGCACACCCCCTCCGAACAGCAGCATTTGCTTCCTCTTACCTCCAAATCCACCTCTGCCACCACCTCTGCCACCAAATCCACCTCTTCCTCCTCGGCCGCCTCCTCTGCCACCACGACCACCAAATCCTCCACCACGCTGAAAGTCACCCTTTGGCTTGGCAAAATCGAGGATCACTTTGTTTCCATCTATCTCTCCATCTTCCATGGCTTCTTTAGCTGCTTTGGCATCTTCTGCAGAGCTGAAGTCCACAAACCCAAACCTAGGAAATGGGTTACAAGAATGAGTCAGCCACAATCCGCGAGCTGCAGCACCACCTTCAGGTTCCTGACAGAAATCCTTTTGGAATCAAACACGAGCACTTCTGCATCCCACAGGACATGTCACTTGTAGGACAGCAGTGGCTAATCACAATCGACGGAGCCCCACTGTGAGTTTGCCAGTACTGAACAGTTAATTTTCTTCTCGTGCGAATCCATCAGCTGCCACGGATTTGTTGGCAGGAAGGAGCTCATTGAGAAGAGGTGAGAAGTGGGCACGTGCTGCCCTCTACCAGTGGACCCCAAGCTGTGTGTTCTCTGCTCCCATCCCATTTACCAGTTTCACAGAATCACCAACATGAGCATGCATTGCAGAGATCAGCCAAAGTGAGATGCTCTGTAGCACCCAAACCTATCCCAGGTGATGTTTAACCTACCCTTTAGATGATCCAGTGTCTCTGTCTGTGACTATTCTCGCGCTTATTGAGCCTTCAAACGATTCTCTTAATGTCTCCTCCGTGGTGTCCTCAGAAAGGCCTCTGACAAACAATGTTTTGCTTTGCTCTGTGAAAACAGTACATTCAGAAGTCATTCAGCCTTAGAAGGCAAGCTTCAGCTTCATAACATCACATCCAGCTTGTGTTACTGGCTCCCATAACAGCCTTCAGGGATAAAAGGGTTGTTTTCAAGGAACAGCCCAGGCACCTGAAGTCCATGCAAACTTTTTCAGGACTGCAGTTAGAGCCTGACATCAAAGGATTTCCATCAGCCAACCTGATACTGCCAAATTAAGTTTGCCCCACTCTCTTTTTAAAATAGATGCTTGCACCTTAGCAACAGTGATAACAACTAACTGTACAGACACCGCTGGATCAGCACTTGACTATCTAGAGGAATTTGACAACAGTTTCATCAGCGTTTCAGATAATCAGTCATCATATCCAGCACACTTGCTTACAATGCAAGTCTTTCACTCCACTGGCATGTTTTCTTTTTTTTTTTAAAAGCAGCCCCAGATCTGCCTGGATGGTGCCCTCCTGCCACAGCTGGAGATCAAACATGAAACACTTACGATTGAATCCTCCTCCTCCTCGTGCATTCGTGTTCCCTTTCTGCCATGATGGTGAACTGAATTCCAGTCTGATTGTTCTGCCTTCGATCTCTGTGTTGTTACAGGAATTCAATGCCTCTCTGGCATCCTCAGCTGTGGCAAAATCTACAAATGCATACCTACACAGAGAGGAAGATTCCAGTCAGCCTGGGAGCAACAAGGGACAGCTGGAGGCAAGTAATTTGCAATGCCAGTCTGGAGGTCAGAAGAAAGGCACAACATACCCTTTAGGCCTGCCCTGGTTGTTCTGTGGCACCTTGATGGAAGAAGCTTTCTTAAACACTTCTTGGAGGGTCTCTTCTGTAGCAGCGTATGAGAGGTTGTTGACAATTAGGGTCTTCGACTCTCCTCCTATTGGGAAAAGTCAGTGCTGTTAAGTTCAAGTCTGGACAAGGAGAGCTTTTTTCCTCTAGTTACCCGACCCTTCCTAGGAGTAAGATACACTCGTTGCCCTTTCCTCACCTCAAGGTGAGGCACAAAGCCAAATCCAACCCTGTTTTGGTCACCTAGACCAGTTGCCCCCCCCCACCCTTGTCTGAAACATGCAGTAGAGACATGAAATGCATAGGATGCAGTGCACAAGTCAGTAAAAGGTCTGGTATCTTCATTTTCTTGCAGTATTTCAAGTTGCCATATTCCTGGGAACTTCTGAAACTAGTGGGTATGAATCCTGAATGCCATCTGTATGTATGTTATCAGTATGGAAAGTACCTTTCTGATGTTCTTGCTGGCTCTTCTCGCCAGTGAAGTCAATGACCACAGCACGGCCCTCAATTTCTGTGCCCTGCTTCTCCTCCAGAGCTTTGTTTGCCTCAGCTTCTGTTTTAAATTCAACATAAGCCATCCTACAGCACAGAAAAGAACGTAAGCTTATGCCTCCTTCCAGGAGCGACTAAGTTCACGAAGGAGGAGGGGAAGACATAGAAGAAAAGTGCTGCAAAAAGTAGTACAACTAATGTAGCAGGTTCCTTAAGGCAGCCAAAGGACACGTAAGCTTATCAGAATATGCCAAGAGCTAAAGGAACAGCAAACATACAACAGTCCTCTGAGCTACACACCCTTTGCTGTTCCCGTCCTTGTTCATCACTATCCGCACTTCCAGCGCGTTTTCAAACACCTCTCTGATTTCATCCTCGGTTAAGCGGTAGGGCAGGTTCTTCAGAAAGAGTGTTCTGGCATCTCTCTCTGCAAAGACAGAAAGGTTACTTTCAGGTTACCAGCTAAAAACCCCTCCTCATCTACACTGCCAGTTCAGTGAGACTCAGCAAGTTGATCCAGCAGAAATTAGGAGCACGCATTCACATTTTCAGAAGCTGCAAAAGCATCTATAACAGAAGTTAATGAGACTGTTGTACTTCTCTTAAGGGCATTAAGTTCAAAAAACAAGTCCTAAAGTTTCAGAAAGAAACACATTTCTTCCTCAGCCCTCCCAATTTGCACTATTTCTTGGGATCCCACTTGCAGATATTCCAGTCTGAACTTGCATTATCCGTATGTCAGCATTTTAGAAACTGTTTTATTACGCAGAGCTCAAAGCAGGCAGATCTGCCATGAGAGCAGAAGAGCAGCCATCAGTAACACTCCAACCACCACTGTGACTTTTCTTTGACGTCCACAGGTATTCAGAGTTACGGGCCGTACCTTTTTTGTTTTCTTTAATAGTTTCCTTGCTCTTTGCTTTTTCTAGTTTGATTTCCAAACCCATTAACTTCTTTCCATTCATTTGGAGAGCTTTATCCAGATCCTCGGCAGATGAGAAGTCCACATAGCCGAACCGCCTGAAAGAACAGCATCCTTGAGATCTCAGCTGATGCATCTCTGGCAGCACAGACCATGAACAGAAACCCAACACCAGAGAGGTACCCACTGGTCAAGTTCCAGGCAAAGTTAAGCCCTCATCAGTACCATGGCTCTTCCGTTACTACCAAGCAACCACCCCAGCATCTTGAGGGGAACCAGCACACTTGCACCCCTCTCCAAACAAATTACTGCCAATTAAAAGAAATAAGCAGCAAAATTCTACTGATGAACTCACTTGGAAGCACCGATTCTGACATCTAAAACTTCAATATTCTTCTTCCCAAAGAATTCTCTGAGGCCAGTCTTCAGCTCGTCATACTCCTTGGTGCAGGCCAAATTTCCAACAAATATGGAGAAAGCTGAAGTGGGCCCTTTAAATGAAAAGATAATAAAACGGAGGTTTTTTAAGGCAGCTTTTTAAACTGGGAGGCAGACTCCAGACAGCTTTAGCACATCAGTTTTTGCTCAAAAGTGACATCATATTTCAGTATTAAGTCCCTTATAATCATCATTTGTGCTGGAAAACCCCACCCCTGACATCCTGGACCTTCACAGTTAACACTCCTCGCGCAACAGAGTCCGATCACAGTCCACCAAACGAGCATCTTTTGATGATCCTACACCACTTACCATCTGTTTTCTTTTTCTTGGCCTCTGGTGCACTTTTATTGGCCATTTCTTTCTTCCTCTTTCCAGGTGCTTCTTTGACAGGTTCTGTGACAGAAAACAAAACAACACTGAAAAATACAGAACTTTTCCTACACTGAATCAACACAGGAGCAATTATCTTTGCATCAGCCATACACAAGACCTTCTCTTGTCACTCAGCAGCTGCTCCTCGGCCCAAAAGACCATTATAGCACAACATTTTTGCTCAGGCATCTTTCCTGTTATTAAAGAATTATGGTCTCAAAAACATTTAAACTCACTTTCATCCTCACTTTCCTCCTCAGCATCCTCTTCATCTTCCTCCTCTTCATCGTCCTCCTCATCGTCATCTTCCTCATCATCTTCCTCATCTTCAGATTCTGCTGCCTTGGCTTTCACTGGTGCAGCCTTGGCTGGAGTGGTTTTCTTCACTGGAACAGGGGCTGTGTCCATGGCTTCATCTTCAGACTCTGAAACAAGATGAGCACAGTATTCAGACAGTTCCACATTAAGCTCCTTTTGAAACTGAGAAAACAAAATGCTGTTAAGCAAAATGTTTCTCATGCCTCCTTAAGTTCGTATGTTCTCAGGAAAAAAGTTTAATACTGTTAATTTTTACAAAAGCTGTCTCGCTCCCTCGAGTTTTACTGCAATAAAAAAAACCCCAATACCTGTTCACCAAGAGTAAGAAGCTTTACTAACAATAGGGAAATTCACACCCATTGCACAACATGGACAACAGCTAAAACCAGCTGGGCACACACTGCGTCACTCCCACTATCCATTAAGTTACCCCCCTCCCCCTTTTTAAGTGTTTAATAATTAAACATCTTATACCATCCTCTTCTTCATCATCGTCCTCATCGTCCTCTTCATCCTCATCCTCCTCCTCAGATTCCTGCTTTGCTGGCACAACTGCAGGCTTTTTGGCTGGTACTGCTGCAGGCTTTTTGGCTGCAGGCTTCACAGGCATTGGTGGTTCCTCCTCCTCATCTGCACCAACAGTACAACAAGTCTTTACTAGTAAGGTTTGAAGGATGAGTGGTATAAGTAAAAAGCACTTAGAGCTTCCCAAAATTTTGTCCAAAAGTTCAGGAGAGAGCAATCAAGCAACTCGGAGATGCTTTACAGGCTGTGTGCAATGCAGCTGCAGCCCAAGTTTTCCTCCAAATGCCACCCATTGCCCACCTCTCCTTCATAACCCTTTTTAATCAATGAAAACCCCCCCACAAGCATTAAATCATACAAAGCTTTCAGTTCCAAAGGTTATCATATTTAACGACTTGACTGAACCAGCTTTAGTCAATGCATGTTTCAAAAGTAACTTACCAGAATCTTCTTCTTCATCATCCTCTTCATCATCCTCATCATCATCATCTTCGTCATCATCTTCGTCTTCTTCTTCACTCTCCTCCTTCTTGGCATTCTTTCCATTTTTTGCTCCTTTGGTTAGGACAGCAGCCTTTTTAGGAGTTGGAGCAACAGCCTTTTTGGGCTGTGGAGTAGCCACAACCTTCTTTGCAGGTGTAATTGCCTTCTTCACAGGAGTAGCAACTTTTTTTGCAGGAGTTGCAGCCTTCTTGGCGGGGGTAACAGCAACTTTTTGTGGTTTCTTCTGGGGGATCATCTGAAAGACACATTAGTGTAAAACTCATGCTGGCCCTTTTAAGCTACCATTACTTCACTATCAGAGAAACATACAGCAACTGCAATCTAAAGGATATCCCCTTCTGACAGTTTCTGTTAAGTTACCTTAACTGCCCATCCTGATATATCATTAAAGCTCAAACCCAGCTTTTTCACGCTTTTAAGCGCCTACTTATGGAACATCAAAGAACCTCCAAATTCCCTGGTCCTGGACAAAGACCAGTGATCTCTAATAGCATTCAGAGTCTTGAAATTTTTACACTTGCACATTATCTGCATGTGACAAATCTCGTATTGCTCATTACTTAGGGTATTTAAGCACCCACTTGCTTATCAGCTTTAGGACAGCTTTAAGACCCCAGGAGTACTTCCAAAAGCCTGGAAGTACAGACTTAGCAGCTGAGCTAGTTTTCCCCAACGCTGCTTTGGCCTCATGAAATCCAGTTTATTCTTTAGCCACACTTCAGTGAGGAACACCGACTGTTTATTAATGTCCTGTTACAGTGTAACCCACAACCCCCTTGACACTTCTGTAACACGTGCATCCTTCTGACTCCATCTCTAGATCAATCACCTCTTCTCCGCTGCTTTCCTCTAAGTCAGAGGACTCCTCTTCCTCACTTTCCTCGAACTTTTTCGGGGGAGGAGCCATTTTTTTCTGTTTGATCTGATTCTTCGGGGTCTGAAAGAGAGCGCGAGCAGCACGTTTAGCTCCCGTTGCCGGGTCGCCGGCGAGCGCTCGCTCCGGCGGACAATTGTCTTCACCACGTGGCCGCCCTCCCGCCGCCGCGGCGCTCAAGGGGCC